>OY770112.1:8315827-8643375 GCA_963669365.1 Verbascum thapsus
GACTACAGAGCGAGTGGCTCTTCTAGGCGGGCATCTGTGTGACAAGATTACAGAGAAAGCACCACCGGGCGCCGTACGTGACACTCTCGTTTTAGCATAGTGTCCCACTAAAAAGTTTAGGACTTAGCGATAATGATTAACATTGTGTATGCGCCAGTGCGATGCGGTGAACGCGCCATCAGCGATGTTCGCAATTCCGAGGTTTGGACTGCTACGAAAAACACCATCGGATTTCAAAGTCGCACGATCTAATTCAAAAATTTCACCCAATTGAGCGCGTCTAGCATATTTTTTCACAGTAGCAGGATCGCTATAACTGACTCCATTAAGTTCGCCGCCATAGAACTCAACGGCAAGCTTCCTACGTGGGATGAAATACGTTGGATGGATAATCCTGCTTAGATTGTTGGCAAAGAAAAATATCTCCAGAATTCTCTGAAAAACTCTTATTCATTGAGGGAATAGCCCGTTTCCTGAAATATTTCCTTTGATTAATAATAAGGAATCCTACCTTCTTTTTTACTCGAAAAATCCGAAGTAAAATCCGATGCAGGGTCTCCTAAAGACTCATCCTGTGCCGCAAGAAGATGACCTGGAATGGCTAACGCCGCCGCCATGCTCCTGGATGGTCACCTAGGCACAAGAAAACTGGCCTCATATGAGGTTTGGTGCCAGCACCTCTCTCCTAAGTACAACTCGCCCCGATCCAGAAAACAAGTCTCGTCGATCTATGGCCGAGACCACGCAATCTTTATCCCAATGGACGGAATCCTCCCGTGAGTACCGCTCTACCTAGATCATGTTAACAGAGGGATTTGGTAAGATGAAAGTAAGCCAAAGTGAATTCATTCCATGATGAGCAACGGGAGTAACTAACCTTCTCAGTGGTTAACATGTCAATCTGGGCTCAACTCGTCGTCAAGACTTGAATAGTATAACATAGGAAGTTCTTTTATCCATACCGAATACAAATTGGGATTCCTGGCCCAATTAATCCAAAATGACTTTATTTAGAATCCCTTTCCTTGTTTTTTCTATAACCTACCTTGCGTTTTCCTTGTACAATCATCTGATGAAGGATCATCAGATTGCCTTTCCTCCATTTTTCATATAAAAAAAAAGATACAGATTCGGGCCATCATTAATCATTTGATATAGTATTCAATAGATACGTTTATTCGTCACCCTTTCTCGTGAAAAAATACCAATTGAAGTGGAGGGTTTCTTCAAACAACCAAGGGCTGGGTCAACTATTCAATCAAATGATATTGAGCATGTTTCCCATCTCTTCTCGAGAAACAAGTGGGCTATTTCTTTGCAAAATTGTACTATAGGATAAAAATCCCCCGGCTAGAAAGTTTTTAATGCTTATGTAGAACTACTAAGAAACATTCGAATTGGATTAAATTGGATCATTTATCAATCATTCATTGAATGATAAATAACTACAAGTGACGGAGATACACGATCGATTCTACGAGAATTTTTATGAAAGCCTTTAATTTGCTTTTCTTCGATGGAAGTTTGATTTTCCCAGAATGTATCCTAATTTGTGGCCTAATTCTTCTTCTGATGATCGATTCAACCTCTGATCAAAAAGATATACCTTGGTTATATTTCATCTCTTCAACAAGTTTAGTAATGAGCATAACGGCCCTATTGTTCCGCTGGAGAGAAGAACCTATGATTAGCTTTTCGGGAAATTTCCAAACGAACAATTTCAACGAAATCTTTCAATTTCTTATTTTACTATGTTCAACTCTATGTATTCCTCTATCCGTTGAGTACATTGAATGTACAAAAATGGCTATAACAGAGTTTCTCTTATTCGTATTAACAGCTACTCTAGGAGGAATGTTTTTATGCGGTGCTAACGATTTAATAACTATCTTTGTAGCTCTAGAATGTTTCAGTTTATGCTCCTACCTATTATCTGGATATACCAAGAAAGATGTACGGTCTAATGAGGCTACTATGAAATATTTACTCATTGGTGGGGCAAGCTCTTCTATTCTGGTTCATGGTTTCTCTTGGCTATATGGTTCATCCGGGGGAGAGATCGAGCTTCGAAACAACAGAAGATCGTTCTTCTTTCGAAGCAATCCGAATTCATGGAAAGGAAAATAAAAAAAAAAACTGAAAATAAAGATCCCTTTTTCTTTGAAAAACCTCTTGTGACTCTTCTTTTCGATTCGAAAAGATGGAATAGACCATTTCGCTACCTTTCAGCAGGTAGCTATTCAGATAAGTTTCTTTCTGACGTGCTGCTAGCTTCCTTTATTTATATCAATATCACGTTTGGGTCAGTACTTTGGTCTGGACATCCCCACATGATTGGAGATGGAAGGATTGCCTCTCCCTTCTAGGGAGTGACCACTTATTTATCGTTAATTGACAGACGAGATAGCTTTGTCACCAACGCCTTCTCCCATTTGTTTAATCTACTTCCTAAGTTATGAGCATGACATGCGTTAGCCTTTTTCTGTCTAAAAGAAACAAACGGATATTGATAACAACATTTCTTAAAAACATTTCCAATCTCCAAAGCTAGTTGATTTAATGAGCACTTTTAGAACATAAAACTAAATAAACAATTACCATTTTTCCCTAGCCCTATCACTGCCCTATCAATATTTCACCGAAAGCTATATAGCCGATTGATCTGGGTTGGTTTTCGGCCACCCGGATCAAACCAAACAACGCCAAAGCACATGGGGATATGGGCGCGTGTCTAGTTCTCATTGGAAATCAATCCGCGGAATATTCCTTATCTTTCCCGCCTGACACAGTTTGACACGCGGTGATACCTGATTGCCTCCAAATCAACTAGTTGTAGAAAGAATATCAAGAGAACAAGCACGCGAGCAAGCGTCTGATCAAATCAGAAATGGTAATAGTTTCCCGCTATATGAGAATGAACTCAACGATTTCAAATGCTTTCTCGCGAGTGGAAATCCTCCTCACATTCGCCAATATATGATCATAAAATGGACAAAGCCTACAGACTTGAAACAAAAACGCAGGTTTCTTTTTTTGGACAAACAATATTTCTTTTATTTTCTTCATCCGGAAGAATAGACTCAAAATTCACATTCCTCGCGTAGAAGCCTGAACTCTTGGGCGAAGGTCAGATTCAGCTAACGGAAGGGTAGGTTAGCTTTCACTTTCAGTGCCTTGCTTTCTCTCAAAAATCAAATTGCACCCTCTGATGCCCCTCCTTTTTCCTGGTATGATCTATCTAATATGCAGTTAACATATTTATTAAGTATTGACTTGAGGTTCATGCACAATCCATTATTATTTATTATTTTCAAGTTCATGCATGCACAGTTGTTTAATAACAATAATAAAATAGATACTTGAAACCCATCTTGATAAGAATAAACCAGATGGGTTATTTTAATCTTTTTATGCCAAGAAATATAAATCATTTTATATGTAAATCATGCAAATCATTCATCCTTTAAAAATATAGATATAGATAGATAGATTTATCTACTATATATCAAACTGTTCATGAAGTACATTTCTGCCTTAAAATACAACCAATGATTGATTCTCCTAACAAATAAGCTAGCCATCTGGTTCTAAGCTTCATAAATATCTCTAACTTGGAATAAATTTTCAGTCCATGAAACTATTCTTCTTCCATAGAATGTCTCCCTTCATCACCATACATAAAAGACATCCAAACAGGTTCAAGCAATGTCTTAGCTATTTGCAACTTTTGTCTATCATCCTCACTGTTACTTGCCTCCTCAGCTTCTTTATCCAATCTAGTATAGATTTTCTCAAGTAATGCTAACATCAGCTTAAGTTCTTTCCATTCTCCATGGGGCCCGACCAATTTCACGCAGACGAAATGCAGAAGACCCAAACAAATATGGAAATTCTTACTTTGCAATGCATTTAATGAACTATTTAAGAAAACAACTCCCACAGCATCTAGTATCTTGTTGTTTGCTTTCATTAACTGAGACATTTTTTCTAAAAGTCTCTTGAATGCAGGAAAATCCTTCTCATCCGACCCTCTATCTCTTAATTCACGAACCTCAATCCTTGCTAAAATGTATAACCATGAAGAGAGATGAGATAGGAAATTCTCAGGTAATTCAGAAAATATACCCTCTTCTGGAGTCTGTTTTAGCAAGGAATATGATCCCAAAGCCAGGATTAAATCAGGAATCCATGTTTGAACAACTGCGATTAAACGAACTGCATATCCATATCCCATAAACTCTTCAACGGAAACAATTATATTAAAAAGTTCATTGACAAGACTGTATGCTCTGGCTTGAGGTACTGAGACTTCACAAGTTTGAAGGACTGCATTAAGTAACTTGGCTCCATATGTGAATGAACTTTTCAAACAAAGAAATATCTCTTTTAAGACTTCTTCTGGGAACCGCAACTGAGATATGGAGTGCTCCCTTAAGTTTGAAATGACGAATTTTAAATATTTTGTCGTAAAATTCAAGCATCGTTCTTGATGTTGAGAAGCAAAATTCATGGAAGTTGCATCAGTTATGAATTTTAGAACCGCAGTTAACGTCTTCACCGCGTTCAATATCCTAATTTGTTTGGTTGGACTGGTGCCTGTGCACAATTATCCAACTTGAGAAGGTCAAAATAGGCTTTCGAGATGAGAAAAAAATATACCAATACAAGTGCAGTACTACTACAGTGCTACACGTCCGGAGAGATGACGGACTCATATAATTATAAGCAATAGATATCCAATATTTAATTAAAGGACCTTGATATTTAGCAAACATAATATTTATTAATCTGGATTGCAGATTTCGATGAACAAATAGAAGTTGAGAGCATAATCTTAATTCACATAATTGTCTTTAACTTTGCACTCATGCTCTGTTGATTTTGGTGAGAAAAGGAAATTGGCCGGGCAAAGGAAAACAAAATAAGGGAGATTCAAAATAGCAAGTTTGTTTAGTAGGTTAGGAAGAACAATGACGAAAATATTAGGGAGGACGGTGATGGTAGTTTTGGAGCGTGAGATATGATTAAACAATTCTCTAGTTCCTCGTCATTCTGAGAGAGAACAAGTTTTTTTAATTCCATAAGATTTTCCACAAGTTCCCTTTTTCCATAGTATTTCCAGCAACAAAACAATTAAAACAGTTTTCCCTACTATTTTCTTTTCTTTTCCTCACCAAAATCCTTGTAGAAACTGGGGTGTTATGAAATAAAGTCAAAACCCAGGGGAAAAGAAACATATAATCATATGCAGGACAAACATACCAGTTTGATATTCTCCAGTACCTGTGCTGCATCCAGACTTTTTACTATCATTTGCTCTGAATAAGTTATAAGTACAGTTTAACAGATGGTCCACCGTCAAGTCTGACACAGTTTCCTGAAAACAGATGCACCCAAATTAGCAACAAACATTTTCAGCTCAAAATCTTGCAAACGTACTAATAGCAAACACTGATGTGGTGTCAATACAGTGCACGAACTAGATTGATTAAGACTGTCTGACCCACAAGTTTGTAAAAGAAAGATGCGATTTAGTGCTCAAGTACAGTTATTTCATCCTAACAGGAACAAGACAGAGATAAAAGGAATGCACGGTGCAATATCTGGGACGACAACTAACGATGTTAAATTGGGATATAAGTGAATAGTTTCCAGTACCATGGCAAATTCTTCTTTACTGTCAAAACTTGCTGCGTCATGCATAAAAGAGACCATAAGAAGCAAGAAGTAGATATATTCTGTTTCTATCCTCTCTCTTCTTCTCCAAATTCAAATCCCTTTAAATGATGTAACAGGTCGTAACAGAATATTCTCGAAAGCTATACAAACCGGTTACAAATATGAAAACTTCATCTTTCTTGTTTCCATTTAATAGAAGTTTCAACTTACAACTAGACTCAGTCACCACAAACAAGAAGCCCCCTGTACTCCTAGGAAATTTGAGTCTATTATCTCTTTGCTATTTTTTTTCAATTTCTTCATAGCAACAGTTTAATACAACAATGTGAAAGTATCCTATTGTGTGACTAAGAGATTGCAGATATATGTTAGTTGGACCCTTTGATATATTTGAAAATGCAAAAGATAGTTATGTGATTCTTTGACAAAGAGCCTCAAGTACAGAATGTGAATCATAAATATGATTCCTCATTAAGGAAGTGAATCAAATATGTAAATTATATAATATAATTGCAAATTGTTATTCTTGAGCCATATCATTCAGAATCTTGTTAAGATATCAGTGTCTCAGTGATAAGAGCATAACCTACCTGTGTGGAATCCGTGCATCCATCTATCTTGATGTTATGAAGAGACATGTGAAGAGTTAGAGTTGAATATGCAGAAACAATACATGCATTCCAATAATCAAACTCCAGGCAATGCAGAACACTAACTTCAGAAATGACCTTCAGCGCAAGGTATCCACTTTCCAGAACATCAGAACTGAAAATAGCTTTCCTTGTATTTTCAGACAAAAGTAAGTCCTTTATTTGCCATGCGACTCCGGCTGCAATTGCATAATCTTCCATAAAACTATTTTCGATAGTATCAAATGATTTTTTCCCACTGCCACGTTTTGATTTTGATGATAATTTTACGGATGATTTGGTTTTCCTTCTTGTTGCTGACCCAACACCTATTCCTAATTCTACACCAAATTTTAAATGACAACCACTGGCAGCTTTTTGTAAAAACCCAACCAGAGATTCAAACATGTCATCAAACCAACCACAAGATAAGACCATATGGTGGGCAGATCTCACTTCATCTTGCCTTTCAGTATTACCTGATAAACTACTACATTTAGTGATCAAGCCCATGCATTCTTCAAAAAGGTCTCCTACAGAATCCAAAGACATAGTTGAGACAATAATGCAGACAGAAGATTGAGCACGTGTAGTAGAAGCAACTGTGAAAAGTGTCTTCAGCTTTTCAGCAGACAACTCTTCCTTAAGAGCTGCATGGAAAGAAGCATCCTTTTCAAGACTGGTACAAAGGTTGGAAGCAGCAAGAAGTAAACCCTCGATCTTCTCTTCATCAAGCCTAGTGCACGACACGGTCAAACCAATAATAACTTTAAAAAGTTTCATAAGAGATCTGAGGGATGCTCCTTCTGATGCTGCAAACTCACAAAATCTAGCTCCCGCTGTAGGAGACCTAGTAATAAGAGTGATACAGCGTTTACACACTTCTTCCTCCGTCACTTTAGAGGGAAAGTAGGATGGAATAAGAAGTTTGGTGATTTTACGCGCAATAAGTGGTAGGTCACTGGCAAGCATTGTAAACAATAAATCTAACTGCACTACCTGAGGGAGCAAATACTGACAAGTTATATAAGAGGAAGATCATAAATAGAGACAAATATTACAATGTTCAACATAAAGTTTTAATCTATACCTTATGGAAGTGAAAATCTCGAATATCATTCAAGAGAAGGAGGAGATCAGTCATAGCAGCACGTACTACTGATGTGGAATCCAACATCAGATTACAGAGTCTAGGTAAAAGCACTTTCAGTACCTCATGTGATTGAGGATTGCCAAGCAAATATATAACACCATTCACTGTGGAGAGTCTGACCTCAGCGCACGCATCATAAGTCATATGATCAAAAACTCTGGTAATAATCTTTGTAATGGTTGATGAAGGAATAACTTCCCAAAACAGATGAAGAGTGCGACAACTGCCTTCTACTGCTACAACTCTCACGTCTGGGCATTCATCCATGAGTAATTTCTCCAATAGAAAGAATTGTTTTTCTAGCAGTATGTCTTTAGCCTCCTTAGTGGCATCAGGGTCTTCTAGTGGAAAAAGATCTAACAGTAAATGCAATGCATTCTTACGAACATTTGAGTTTGCAACCTGCAGAAGAATATTACTAGACTTTAGAAAGTATAACATAAAGATCAGCACTAAATAGTGTCGAAATTATTTGGCTTTTCTATATAGCACTACGTTGAAAGGGGCAGTGGATTTAGTCAAATGACATACTACATTGCAGAAGTTGAGGCGACCAAAACTTGTTTTTCTTCCTCTAGTCATGCTATGAATGAAACACAAGAGAAACAATAAATTGAAGAGGGAAAAAAATAACTATCCAAACCATGCTGATAAACATAATTAGTATCATGTTACTGGTCAAGAATGATCACCTTCCACTTTATTTCATAAATAATTTGTGATTTTGTGTTTAGATAGACAAAAAACAAGAGGTAAAATCCAAATTTCAGGGAAATTTTACATCATTCTACAATTCATAAGCAAGAAGACACTCTGATTTCTTAAAATCGATCCCATTATTAGCCTATAATGCAATCCACGAAGACACACTTGCTGCACGACTAGTCTACTATATTATGTTTATTTCTCATGGATTCAGACATTCACAACTATGCAAAATAAGTATATTAACAGGGTTACAACTTACAAACATACGGACTTCAATACACGGTAGTTAAGCACTTATTGCATTACCATTCCAAGATTTTCTTGACCAACTCAACCCCAATTTAACTGGTAGGTCAGAAATACTAAACCATGAACTGTTACCAACTTTAATTGTTTCTTCAGCTATTGAAGAATGAGATGTTGTTACTTATTAACAGATCAGGTAGCTACAAGAAAGCAGGTTCCCGCTACACAACTAAAAGGACATCATTTTCCTAGACAGCTTTGTTATGAGTCATGCCATTTTGACTTTGTTTATTTCTGGTTCAATATAATCAAATGTACAAGTGTCCTCATTCAGTGAGCTCCTCAAAGCCCACGTCTTGAGAATCTTCCATATGCAACATCAATTGATTCAGGAGTTCAATATTTATGGACAAAATAAGCAGTGCGCTACAATAATGCAAAATGAAAAGCAAGAGATCTCTTGCCAGAAACAAAATTATATTCTACTGTGTTAACTAAAAGATCACAACAAAAGTAGTACCTGAAGGGACCGAAAAATAACCGGCTCTGCCAGACGAAATATCAGTTTCTCTACTCCCTCTGTTGTTCGGTGATTAACAAAAAACCCTAAAACCCTTCTAATAGATGCTGATAATGCGGCCGAGCTGGCGTATATAGCTCCCTCGACTAAGCCTTGCAGAAACCCGTTCTCAATCTCATACTTGCATTCCCCCTCCACCACCTTCCATGCTCTAAACACAATTTCACCATATGCCTCCAACACTGATTTACGCCCATAAGGAATTTGAGATTTTATCATTGCAAATACATCCTTCGTGAGCTGCACACTGAGACCAAGCATGAACGCAATGAATTTTCTTCCCTCCTCTGTTTTCAAATACAAGGGTGAAATCACACAGCGAATCAACAAAT
The DNA here is from genome assembly GCA_963669365.1 of Verbascum thapsus. Lineage (NCBI taxonomy): Eukaryota > Viridiplantae > Streptophyta > Magnoliopsida > Lamiales > Scrophulariaceae > Verbascum > Verbascum thapsus. Next base: position 8,325,155 of record OY770112.1, read on the forward strand.
GCCTCAAGTCCTCAATACTCTCATCCTCAAAATCAAACAGCGAGAAAGCATCCCGAAGAGTATAAACTCTATGAACGTCCACCTTCTTCTTCAAAGTCAGCGAGCGCGACAAAATAACTGGCAAGGCCTGGGAAATTAGGGTTTCTTTCCCTGATAAATCCCCCTTCCACCACTCTTCACATATATTAGCGATCTCCGACAACAAAGTCGAGTCAGACTCAAACAGAATTAGGTTATCATGCAGCTCTTGCACCGCAGGCAACAAATCAGAAATGGCGAACGCATTCTTCGGATGGAAAACGCAGAGATGCAAAACATAGGCATAAACCTGGAGCTTATCAACAATAGACTGTCGCTCAGCTTCCCGGTGTTCCGAAGGCGACACGCCGTCGTCTTTCTTGCTCCGGGCGGATCTTCGGACCCGCTTCGTCGGAGGCGTTACCGGAGAACTAGTAAACGCTGAATCCGAGAGGCTTTTGAATTGCGAAATCGAATGTGAAATGGAATGGCGCAGGGACAGGGGAAGACTAGAAGTTACATTGGAAGGTTTAATCAAGGCGTTAATTAGGGTTTTGACGGCGGTTTTAGAGGATTTGAACGGCAATTTGACAGCGGAAGAGAGGAATTCTTCGGCGGAGGTTTGCAGTGATGATCGGAGTCTTTTCTCCATTGATGATGCTGATGTCGAGTTTCAACTTTCAACACTAGATTTACAGTTGGTGCCTTCAAATTTCAATTGAAAGGATTTAGGTTCATATCAGTTTGGTGACCATTTTGAATGGATGGTTTTGATTCGTCTGTTAGTTTGCATAGGTAACAGACGGATGTCACTAATCATTTTTTAAATTTTGAAACAGGTATTTGGCGGGCTGCGTTAAGACCTCACTGTGCAACTCATGGTGAGACAATATCACACTAGAGATTATGATCTATTGATTTAAAAAGTCTTTTCCATTCAATCCGGGCTTTTACCATGTCTCCCGAACAATCTCAGTACATATGGCGCAAGACGATTCCACATATCGAGGTCGATGGGGGCAACCTCTGGTAGAGTTGGTAAGGGCATTTGAACTTGTGGCCTAGGTCACGGGTTCGAATCACAAGAGCGGGGTTTACCCAGTGCGCACGTAACGGTAGCGGCTGCGGGTTCCCTTGTCATCAAAAAAAAAAAAGTCTTTTCCGACTATATTTCAACTCAAAAAATTAAATTAATCACATATTCTAATGTAAAATAACGCAACCTTTAAAATAAGATCCATTATAATTATTTTTTGACGTTTAAATCGATGGGTTTGACAAAAAATACTTATTATAAATTATATTCAATTATCATTTGAAACAAAATTTTCACAATAAAAAACATATCACATCAACTATAATCATTACAAAATTTTCTCTAAAAAAATTCATCAAAACACACATTTTACAATCCCTAAAAATACTTTTTCTCAAATTTATCATGAAAATAAATTTTCGGAGACGAATATATCATCCAATCGGGGCCATTTGTTTTAGTTCAAAGTTCAAACGTGATTTCAAGTTGGCATGTAATAATATCAAATTAGTGTGTGCACGGGTATATCATTTAGATATGGTATTTTATTAATTATTATTATAATTTTTTTCAATATAATTGTATTGAATATAATAAAATAATGTCACAAAAGTATTCAAAGAGGAATAATAAAATAAAAAATACCAAAACACACTTGTGAAATATCACATTTGTTATGATAGATACAATGCAATATAATTAATAATATAGAAATTATATGAGTACTGAAAAATGTATTTTAGTTTGTTAATAGTTTGTTCGCTAATTTATTATAGCATTAAGAGAAGAACTTAAAACAAAGATAATAACAATTTCAACAATTTATGCACGTAGACACCTTAATTTTTTTGAGAGACGTAGACATTCTTCAGACCAATCCACGGGTAAAATAAAACTGACAACACTGCGAGCATTTGGCCTAACAAAGTTTGGTGGTACAACATATCATAATAATAAAAAAAAAAAGATCAAACATATAAATAGTATTACGTACATTATAATTATATGATCTGATTCACATATTAAAAATATTTATTGTTCTTTCACTAAATTTATAAAAAAAAAAACTTTTTTCGTAAAAATAATGGAAGGTTAATAAACTAATATTAAAAAAATGGTTTGAATAAAGAAATACTTATCTAAAGCAACTTAATTGTAAAATTAACTAAAGTATATATTTACATGGTGAATAAGAAATAAAATCAGCAACTAAATTGTTCTACGTGCATGTAATTTATCTTATTTTAGAAATTTATAAATAGTAAATATAAAATATTACTTATATGGTGAAATTTACTTATATCAACTGAAGATCACGGTAAACAAACATATATATATACACAAACAATCTTAAGTTTGAAGACTAATCCGACCAAATTATATATATATATATATATATATATATATATATATATATATATACAAATAGTATTAAGTTTGAAGACTAACCAAACCAAGCAAATTAAATATTTATATAGAAAGATAGATTATTGTACAAAAATGTGAAAATAACGTGTAAAATTAAATATATCGTAAAAACATATATGAATCTTAGAAGAAAAGAAAACTATATAATAATTTGAGAATTAATAGAACACAAACCTTAATCAAAACATCATACACATAATAATATTATCCAAATAATCATTCAAATTGCATGTTACTTGAAAGCTTAAGTTATTAGATTTGTTAATTGTTGTATCAATACCTAAATTTTATGTTAACTGTAAATTTAAGTTACATAATTCAGAAATCAGCAACTAAATTGTTCTAAGTGGATGTAATTTACGTTATTTTAGAAATTTAAAAATAGTAAATATAAAAAATTAACTTATATAGTGAAATTTACTTACCTAAACTGAAGATCACGGTAAACAAACATATATATACAAACAACCTTAAGTTTGAATCAACCAAGAAATTAAATATATATATATATATTATAGCAAAGTAGTACGGGACCCGCTTTGCTATCTATCTTTTTTAGATAATTTTGAATTTTTTTAATTGTTAATAAAAAATTTATTGACTGGAATTTATTAGTCTAACTTAAGTTACATTTTATTAATTGCAACTATTATTATTGACATAATTCATAATTTTTGTAAAGATTGGACCTTTTTAAAAATATATCCAGTCTATAAATATTATTACTTTTATGTTTAGTTTCCAAATTCAACTTTTAGTCAAAAATCGTAGTTAATTATAAAAACACACAATTTATTTATTATTAAATATTTTACATATTGAATTAAAAAGGAGTTTATTAGTCAACTTAAGTTATATTGTATTGATTGCAATTATTATTATTGGCTTAATTCATGATTTTTGTAAAAATTAGACCTTTCCAAAATATATTTGGTCTATAAATATTATTACTTTCTATGTTTAGTTTTCAAATTCAACTTTTAGTCAAAAATCATAATTAATTATAAATACACGCAATTTATCTATTATTAAATACTTTACATATTGAATTAAAAACTTCCATATTAATTACAAAATTTATAACTATTACGCTAGGAATATTTTTAATTGAATATGCTCTCTATAATCATGCCCAAGTTTAAAACTTTTCCAATTTAAAGCATATCAAATACTTTATATATCAATTCCTAATCAAAGCGTACAACTATTACTTTATTTTCAAGATTGCAGAAGTGAGGTACGTATAGGTTCAAAAAATCTTCTCATGTATTTTTAATGTCCTTTTAATCTTCTCATGTTTCTTGCTTCCATTTGCAAGTTATGTTCCTTTTTTATGCATGTCCATTTTGTATTACACTCTTTTTTTATTTAATGAAGTTTATCTATATATATTAATAAGTGTTTTTCCTGTTATTTTGAATATTATTTTATATTTGTCTCATTTTTGTTCTATTATACTAATTTCTATTACATTGAAGGTTGTTTTAGATTTCTTGAGGAGTAGTGAAAGGTTTTATTTTCAGTGAAGAGTAATTGATCATCTTGATCTTGGTAAGTTTCCATATTTGTTGACTTCTACAATTTTAGATTTTTGTTGAGAACTTTATAGGGTTTAACCCGCTTTGTCTTACTAAATTATATAACCCTTTTTGTTTTACTAAATTATAGATTATCTATTATATATATATATATATAAATATATTATTGCAAAGCATTCCAATGCGCCCAATGCCAATTATGACTCGAATCTTGAATTCTTACAATTTTAAATTTTTTTGTTTGAAAAATATTATTGGTTGCTTTGAATTTTTAAACATTGATTTATTATAATAATCACCTAATCAATTAATATTAATTGATACTTTCTAATGGTAGTAACAGTTAATCGAAAAGGAAAGATCAATTTTAACTCTTCAATATTTTGATTATGATTTGCATAAATTACTTTATATTATAATTGCTAACATGTCATTATGGAATGATCAAATACTAATTTATATTAATAATGTTTGCAAAAAAGAAAGTAATTAAGAATGCCATTAGCAAGTTAAAAGTATGAAAATCATCAATTATAATTTTCATAAAATCAGCAAAATTTATAGAATTTGATCAAAATAGATCCAATATCATTTTTAATTACATTTATGCTTCCATTTTCTTATACAATTGTACCGTCGGTATTCTTCATTTCATTTTAATTTTTTCACTTTAGTTTCATTTATCTTTGTTTCGTTCATTTATTTTTGAATTTGTCATATATGTATTTTTTATTGTTTATTGGTTTTTCTTTTCATCATATTATATGTAGGATCTTATATTTTTGTTCGTCATTTCTCCTTTTCATGAATATATATCATATATGATGTAACCAGTGAAAAAATTTACGGTTACCATTTAATTTTATTAAAATTAATTGTATTTCCACATGATCAAATTAAGATCAGTTGAATATTTCGTTGACATTTTGTTCGTTTTCAGTTTTCACAACTTAACCATTTCATTTTATCTTTTGATTTTTAGTTCTTTTTCTTTGTTCCATATCCAACCCTTTTCTTTAATGTCCTTGCGCGAAAAGATCAAGAGGAGTCATTATGTTTTTTGATGATTTTATATTTTGTTTGTGGACTATACTTATTTTTGTTTTATAGTCATATCATCATATATACTTTATTTTTCAGAGATTTTAAAGTCGATTTATGATCAGATGTATATATATCCACTTAATGAAATTGAAGACTTTCAAGTTATGTGCAATAACATTATATTTCACAAGCAAGTAATAGCACCATAATGCAAAAGTAGTTCAAGTATTTATATATGTATTATTTATTTTTTGGTTCCCTAATATCACAATGTCACCTTCATAGGCATATGAAACACATCCTTTTCAATTGTTTATTTTTCTCATTTTTTATACCAAATCTACATATTCCTATTAGAACTCTTTTCTTTGCTTTTCTATACTAATCTAAATTAGTTCTAAATTTGTCTATTTCTATTTTTAAGGTCCTAAGACTCTACATGAGTGTCAAGATGATCACAACTTATGCATTTTCACTTGTAGTATCTTTTATCTAAATAATTGTCGTATTGACACTTGAACCTGTTAGATTCCCTTAAAATTAAAGGTGTATTTGAAATTTGATGGACTAAAGTGGGATAAGAATAAATTTCAAGGATAATATATGATAAAATTTCATGAATAAAATTGCATGTTTTTAAAAAAGTAATAACCATAAATAGTAATTTTTATAAAAAAATATTTTAATAATATTTCGTATATAGCACAGGCTACACGCTAGTGTATATATATATACAAACAGTATTAAGTTTGAAGACTAACAGAATCAAGAAAATTAAATATTTATATAGAGAGATAGATAACATATATACTAAAAATGATAAAACCTACCTTTCATTTATGTATATTCAAAAATAATAAAATCAACTTTGGTTTGAATATGTTATCTTCGTTTTTCCATGTAATGTTCAAACATTTGCGCCTAATTAAATTCTCAAAACCACTTACTTTGATAATTTCAAACAGTCAAAATCCGTGTTATTTGTTTATAAGTTTGCATGAAATATTGTCAGCATTTAATTTATTTTCATCATTTTTTTTTATTTACTTCAGCCATTCTTGGAATTTCATTATGAAAAAAGATGGTGAAAGACAACAATATTATAATTATAAACTTCTACTTCTCTATTAAACTTACACATTTGTAGTCACCTTTAGAACTTTTAGTCTACATAGTGAAAGAAAAGAATTAAATTTAGTATCTTTGCATGTTAGGGTTTTGTATAAAATTCAAGATTTCCCCACTAATTTTCTATGTCTACTCAATTGTACATTCGTAAATAACCATGAATTATAGTTCGGGGAATATAAGTTCCCAATTAAATTCTCAAAACTTATGTGTGTTGAAAATATAGATTTTTTTTTTTTAAATTAGAAATGTGAAAATATAATATTTTTTTATGGAAGTTGAGATAGTGGGGGAATTGTTGATGGAATGATGAAAATATGATTTCATTTTTTTTTGTAAGGTGAAAATAAAATATAATTTATGGAAGTTGAGATAGTACGGAGTTGGTTATGAAAGGATAATTATTAATTTTTATTTAAAAAAAATCAAAATTCTGAAAAATTAGCATTTAAATGAAAATAACTACTTCCTTGCTATAATATAATAGTAAAATAAGGATAATTGCATCAACATTTCCGAACTTTAGTTATTTGTCAACTACAACCCTTATCCTTAAAATATTAACATGGACATCACATTTAGTACTTTTTAAATTATTTTTAACTTGTTAAATACTAAAATACTCTTCACTTTTCACTAGGGGTGGCAAATGGTTCCCAACCATTGCTCCAACCCAACTCAACTACTTTTTGGTTGAGTTGGGTCCTAATTTTTTAATTTTGGGTCTACTTGAGCCAGGCGCTATCGCTTTCTATTAAGTTTTGGATCCATAATGATTTTAAGTTGGGTCCATTTATTTCTAGAGATTGGTCCATTTGATTCTAAAGATGGATCCATATTAATTTAGATTAGACCTAAACTGGGCCTAACTTAATACAAATTTGAATCACTTTGGTTCAAAAAATATATACCAACCTTTACACTACTACTAATAGGCATAACTATTCCATCCAATAAAATATTAATCATAATAACTCAATCTAACTTTTTTAATCCAAAATTTGATTAACATTTTTCAAAAAAATTGAAGTCAATAATTTTATTTTATTTTCCTCATTTTAGTTCTTGAATATTAACAATTTATTGAACTTAATTATTTAAAACTTTTGATAATATTAAACTTGACAAAAATTGAATATATTTTATAAATGGGGTATTTAGTAAACTAATTGTCTTTTATTAAATATTATTAAGAATTAAATGTATTTTTCATTATTTGTCCAAATCGTAAGTCTTCACTATTGAATAAACATATTCTTTATATTTTGATTATATTGGGTGTTGCTTAAACAATCAATAAATAAAATGATGGAGACTTAAATTTTTGAGTTGGAAAGTAAAAGCTCAAAAAGTGGAGGCCTTTCTGTTTTAAGAATTTTTAGACAGTTAATTTATTTTAATATTGAATAATTCATTATGATTAGTGAGGGTGCACAATTGAAAACTCTAGAGGCTATAACTCATAACTTCTAAAAATAGTATCTTCCTTAATAGATAATAGATAGTTACCTTTTTAAATAAAAATCTCATTTCTTAGCTATGTTAATAATCAAACATTTTTCATACAAGTTTAATTTTCTCATTTATGTATTTAATAAAATCTTTATATATCCAAAACTCAATATATTCAAATATACTTGTTCAAAATAAATCAAAAAACTTTTCTAATGTGTAAAAATAATTTATTAATCTATTAGAAAATTAGTTAAAAGACATAAATGCACCTCCTACACAACAATATACCACTATATTTTTCTTCTCAAATAGACAATTGTGTAATTAAATAAAAGACAAATGCTAAGAAAATAATAAACATAAAGTTTGTTATTTCTTTTTGAAGCTAGTCTTAATTGAAAAAAAAAGGAATGTCTATATTATCACTATAAATATTAATCATCAATTTGAATTTACATTAAATATAATATACAAAAAATATTAAAAATAATACTTTTAAATCCAAAATTTTCATAAAAATAAGAATTATTTTTATGTTGTTATAAATTAAAATCACATAGTCAAATTACTAACATATTTCATGATTGTTATATTAGGCGAATTAATACTTGGTACATAATGATTCACCATTAAAGTATTTTTTAGTTAATTTCAAGTTTAGAAATATTTAAAACCATATCTTATTAAATAACTTAACTTTCAGATATTTTCTTCTTGTTTTTGTTTTTATCGTATTATTTAGTGACACAATTTCATCCTCCAAACAAAGAATTTTTTTGTCTACTAGAAAAGTTAGAGAAAAAATAGAAAATGAATGTTGATGCCACTATTTCAAATTGAGAGGTGTAAATGCCAAATATTCAATGTTCAATGAGGTTGATGCAATTTTTCCATACTAAAAGTATAAGGAAAAAAACCCTAAACCCTAAACCCTAAATGATTATGAGATAGGTGATTTTTAGGAGGTTTAAATCTAGAAATATCTAACGATGGGAACCTTTTTGGAGGCGAAGATGTTCAGGCGAAACTATAATCACGGAGTGCCGAGCAATCAGAGACATGGAGAAGGAATAAGGCGAAGCTATAATCATGGAGAGGGAGTCAAAAGGAGAGACCCTAATCAGAGAGAGGGTGACAGAGACAGAGTGGGAGTAGTAAGTTTTTACGTTACAAATTTTCCTGAAGATTGGAGTGCAAATGATCTGTCAGAATTGTTTTCAAGATTCGGGAAAGTGGTGGAAACAGTAATACCAGGAAAAAGAAATAAAAATGGTTGGAGATTTGCATTTGTGAGGTTTACAGATTGTGAAGACAAGTTCGAGCTCCAAAGAGTTTTGGATGAGTTATGGATAGGATTATACAAACTAAGAGTCAACCTCCCGAGATTCGTAAAAAAGCAACTGAATGATAATTCAAAACAGGACAAAGTGTATCCCATTTAGCCCCCCTAGTAAAAAATCTAACCTATGCAGAAGTAGCAAGAAGAAATGTTCAGAAGGAAAGTATGGTAAAGAATAATCAGATGAGAAATCCACTTGAGGAAAAATGTAATCTGGAGTACAATGATGTGAAGGAAGAGGTGGGTTGGTTGAATGGAGCTATTGTAGGAAAAGCGAAATTTTACGACGATTGGATAAAGGCGTGGCTGGAAATTAAAGATAAGGGGTATGCCAACATCAAAATTATGAGTTTCTGAAAAAGAATGGTTGAACGAATGGCTTCTCCAATGGGATACATGGAGAACGAGCGACGGATTATCTGAGAGATATGTTTGGTTACATATTACTGGAATTCCGATGCACCTTTGGAACAAGAGGTTCTTTCAATGGATAGTATCAACTTTTGGTAGGCTGATCGAGGTGGATAGCATCACAGAAAATCGTATGCGAATGGATATTGCGCGAGTTAAAATATCTACGTCCCTTATGAAATCAGTCGATAGAGAAATTAGATTCTCATCAGGAATTCAACAATTCATAATTCAAGTAAGGGAAGAGGTGGTTGATTTTCCAGAATGGTTGAAGACGTGCAACAATATGTACGATTTATGTGCTCAAGAAAAAGCAAGAATCGGAATCGGAATCGGATACTAATTTCTTTGATGTACCGGAATCAAAACTTGATAAGTCGGAAGACGGCGGGTCGGAAGAAGGATCGATAATGAAAAGTGTGAACATTGGGAATGAACAATATTATCGGGAGGGTAGAAAGGAAGCTCGAGATAATCATCAAAGCTGTCAATCATTTAATGAAGATTCTATAGTACTCATGAGAGACAAGAATTGTGTTGGAAATGTGATAGATATGGAGATTAATTCTGAAGCGGCAAAAAGAAAATGAAAAAGAAAAATCAAATTTACATGAGCTAAAAGTTAATATGGATTTTGTAGCCCAAGTCCAGACAGTGTCTCCCCCAACCTCTTCGGCCCAAGTTCATGCAATACATACACATATTTCCACATGTGGCCCTATTTTGCCTTGTCACACAAACCACTTTATGGCCCAACATTCAAATTTTATTTCTTCCAGCCCAAAATCCCCTCTTCGATCTGTAGGTGCCATTGAATACTCTCCTGTGGGTATTATCATCAAATCACCTAAACCCAGTGCATCGAATCTTTTAGCCGTGTTCCCCCGACCAATCGAGCTATGGAAAATATTATTTTAAGTTCTCTCCCTTATGTGCGTCTGAATTTTGTGGAGGATTCAGGGAATCCAAGCCTCGAGGGGGCAAATCACGAGAATCTAAATCAGAATATTGAGGGAGTTGCAATATCTAGTGGAGAACTCAATCAATTATCGCACTCCTCGAGTCCGAGATGGGTGATGAAGGATTGAAATTACATTTCACAAAAGCAAGGAGAAAGAGATTAAATAAATTGAGAAATAAAATAGAGTTAAAGGAAAAGAGGGATCAGTGGGCTTCCTTTGTTGCTGGATTGAAAGAGCCTTTGTCAGAGAAAAGAAATAGAAGCGAATCACCAAACAATAAACAAACATCCAACGAGTATGCCGTGGATAAAAATACAATAAAGGAAAAAGGAATATCTTGGGGACCCGATGAAATTTGGGAAATGGGCAAGAAAATGGGTGTTATCACTAAAGAAAATGAAAGTATGATTCTAGAGAGCCTGAAGGAGATGCATCACGGTGATAATTTATCTAAAATGGTTTCATTATGAAGATTCTCTCGTACAATATTAGAGGGTTGGGAGGGAGATTGAAAAAAAAGGAAATAAGGGATCTAATTATGAAATTCACTCCGGATACGTGGTATGCTTGCAAGAAACAAAGATAGTTGATCATTGTAAATTTGAGGAAATTTCGATGTAGGTTGGAAAGCAAGGAACTCGAACGGTACATCAGGGGGGATTTGGTTATCGTGGAGAAGAGATAAATTAAAGGTGATAAATCATTGGATTGAAGAAGGAATGGTAGGTGTGGAGGCGGAATGGATTGAGACGGGAAAAATATGCGTGATTGTAAATATATATGCTCCATGCGATGCGATAATAGGGCCAAAGTTGAATTATGGAACTCTGTCCTCCGAAAAATAATTAGTAGTAATTATGATCATTGGTGTTTAATTGGGGACTTTAATGAGGTCAGAAATGTGAACGAAATGTATCATAACTCAGTGGGCATGAAGAAATTTGAAGAGTTCATTCAAGAATCGGGTCTTATCGACCTAGCGCTAGTGGGAAGGAAATTCTCTTGGTCTCGGCTGGATGGGAAATGTTGTAGTCGGATAGACAGGGCTATGATTTCGGATGCTTGGTTGAGTGATTGGCATGGAAGTAAACTCGTAGGACTCCTAAAAAATTTATCGGATCATTGTCCTGTACTACTTCAGAATATTAATCAAAATTGGGGTCCAAAGCCGTTCAAATTCTTCAATGGTTGGTTAAAGGATTATAATTTCAGAAAATTTGTAGAGGAAAAATGGAGTGGCTATCAAGCTGCGGGATGGGGCGGATACGTAATGAAGGAAAAACTGAGACTATTGAAAAAGGACATAAAGCATTGGGTTTCATCTAATTACGGGGAGATTAATATCAATATTGAGCATTTTAAGAAAATTGTGGATCACTTAGACAGACTTCAAGAAGTCCAAAATTTAGAAGAGTCCGAGATAATAACCTTGAGGGAAGCTAAATCAAAGGTATGGCAATTGTAAAAAATGAAAGATAGTTATGCGTTCCAAAAGGCGAGGATCCATTGGATTAAAGAAGGTGATGCGAACACGTCATTTTTCCATCGATACATTAACACGCATAATAAGAAGAACGGCATAGAGGGACTTATGATAAACAACGAATGGATAGATGAAGTGCAAAAGGTTAAAAAAGAGATTCACGACCATTTTACAAGTCACTTCTCACGGGTATCTAGGGTAAGACCAAAGATGAAGAATCTCAGACTCAAAAAAATTGATTCTCACGATAATGAGTTTCTAACAGCTCCATTCATTGAAGAAGAGGTGAAAGAGGCGATTTGGGATTGCGGCGGTAATAAGAGTCCTGGACCGGATGGATTTACATTTAGTTTCATCAAGAACATGTGGCCGATCCTAAAGAGTGACATTATGAGATTCATGGAAGAGTTTCACGGTAATGGAAGAATAGTTAAAGGTGGCAATTCATGCTTCGTAACGCTAATACCCAAAAAAAATAACCCACAAACTATCAATGATTTTCGACTTATTTCTTTAATCGGGTGTATTTACAAAATTCTGGCCAAGGTGCTTGCTAAAAGATTTGCCAAAGTAATAGGAAAGGTGATTTCAGATTGTCAATCTACATTTGTTGGGGATAAACAAATATTAGATAGTATTCTAATTTTGAATGAGGTGGTGGACTACATGAAAAAGGAAAAAGAAGAAGGTTTTATATTTAAAGTTGATTTCGAAAAAGCATATGATATAGTATTATGGGAGTATGTAGACGAGATGTTGGATGGTATGAACTTTTGTAGAAAATGGAGAAAATGGATTATAGGCTGCTTAACATTGGCTACCATGTCAATATTGGTGAACGGAAGTCCATCAGGTGAATTTGCACTTCAAAAATGAATAAGACAAGGTGACCCTCTTTCTCCGTTTCTATTTCTTGTTACGGCTGAAGGTTTGAGTGCGTTAATTAAATCGGCTGAGGAGTTGGAATACTTTGACGGTATTGCAGTGGGTAGTGACAAAGTGATAGTGAGTCATCTTCAGTTTGCAGATGATACAACAATAATGGGGAAAGCGTCGGAAAGTAATGTGAATGTGATTAAAGGAATTTTAAGACTTTTTGAGCTTGTTTCCGGGCTTAAGGTGAATTATTCCAAAAGTTCGTTATATGGTCTAAATGTTGACAACAATAAAAGGTCGAGGCTCGCAGATATTATTGGATGCAATGTTGGGACGGTTCCATTTTCATATCTTGGGTTACCAATTGGTGCAAATTATAGAAGAAAAGAGTGTTGGCAACCCCTTGTTGATAGATTTCGGAAGAAATTGGTGGGATGGGGAAGAAAAAAATTGTCGTTTGGAGGCCGAGTAATACTACTTAATTATGTACTATCGTCGATGCCAATTTACTACCTTTCGTTCTTTAAAGCCCCAGTGAGCATCATCCTTGCCCTTACTAAACTTCAAAAAAGATTTCTTTGGGGAGGGAAAGAAAATAGCAACAAAATAGCATGGGTAAAATGGAAAAATGTATGTAGGCCAAAGAATGAAGGGGGCGTCGAGGTGAGAGATTTGAGAGTTTTTAATAGCTCTTATTTGCAAATGAGTGTGGAGATGGGTACGTGAGGAAAATTCATTATGGGTTAGAGTTCTCAAGTCTAGATATGGGAGTTTGGGACATGGTGAGAGAGTGAGGGGACGTGAGAATAGGAAATCGATATGGTGGAGAGATTTTCAAAGTATTTGGAAAGGAGTTGCGGGTGAAATATTTTGCAAAAAACTAGTTTTTTATTAGGAAAAAGGGATTTAGTTCGATTTTGGGAAGATCCATGGACTGAGTGGGGAGTGAGATTGAGAGATAAATTTCACAGGATTTATAAGTTGTCTTTGCAGAAAAAATGTAAAGTGGAGGAGATGGGAAAAAGAACTGATAATTCGTGGGTTTGGGATTTTAGATGGAAAAGAGTCTTTAACAAAGAAGAATTTAAAGAATTTCTAGAATTGTGGCTTTTATTATGCAGGTACAAAATGGAGATAACGGCACCGGATACTCTAAAGTGGAAAGAGTCTAAGGATGGAAATTTCTCAACAAAATCAATGTATTCGGCGTTGTCCGAGTTAGAGACTTCGAAGGAAGAAATAGATACTATGTTGGCTAAATTGTGGTGTAAAGGCATTCCAAGTAAGGTTTCATCATTCAAATGGAAGGCGGCTCAAAATAGAATCCCTACTCGAGATAATCTGGTAAAAAGATGCATTATTAATGGTGATTGCGAAAAAAAGTGCACTTTTTGTTCACATCCGATAGAAGATATCAACCATTTGATGTGTTCTTGCAAGTTTACCTATGATGTTTGGCGAAAATGTTTTGAATGGCTAGGTTTTCAAATGGTGGGATGCAACAATTTTAGGAGTCATTTTTTTCAGTTTCTTGATCTTCGTAATGGGAAGGGTGATAAAAAGATGTTCAATATTATTTGGCAATGCGCGTGTTGGAGCATATGGAAATCTAGGAACAATGTTATTTTTCAAGGGATCAAGCCGGAAGCTGATAAGATCATCGAAGGAATAAAGCTTAGTACATGGAAGTGGATTAAATCGCACTTTTATTCAACATTCACGTACTCTTTTCATTATTGGTGTATTAATCCAAGTTTATGCTTCTCATCAACGGTTTAAATAGATTGAAGTTGTAAGGGATTAGAGTACCCCTTGTACTCGATTATTTATGAATATAATATTAATTTGACCTTTCAAAAAAAAAAGTATAAGGAAAAAAATATGTAAGGGGTTAGGATGAGTTGGATTAAGTATGGTTTCCTTTCGGATTGAAATTTGTTCCATATATCTTTAATCGTAATGAACTCAAACCATTTAATAATCAATCCATTTAGAAGTAACTCAAACACAACTCAGACCACCCATTTGCCACCTCCAGATGCAGTGTAGTGTACACCACATATTGTAAATGATACAACATCCATCACATTCCGATGTGGTGTATAATACGTACTTATTTAACATGGTAGAACATAAATATTTTAGTAAAATGTACTACATTTTGTTTTTGAAATTTAAGATATAAAAAGAAATATTATAACTTTATAAAATAGGAGAAAATAAAGATATTTTTAGTACAAAAAACCTTTTTTTATAGAAATAATTTATTTGTGCCTTGAAATTTCTTAAAACACAAATATGAAGTTGTGTGTATTTTAGGATAATTGGCATGTTGCACCCTTGAATCATCATCAATCCATCTTTAAACCATATTTTGGCATGTTGCACTGTAGAATTACCTTTGTTTGAGCACTTTGCAATCTAAAGCATTGTATTTGAAATTAGACTACTAATCGAACATTGTTTCAAACAATGTGTTGGGTCTGGTCTCCCAAGGCGTAGAATTACCTTCGCATTTGCCCAGTAGATGCGGCTGCCTCCGACCGGCCTACCAAGGCGTCGACCACACGCCCTAGCATAGCCTTTCCCGCAGGAACATCCTTCTTTAATAGCAGTATCACTACCAAAGACAACAATCCTCCAGTGTTTTTTACAGGTGGGGTCGTTCCTTCAGCTTCAGATATGTTCGAAAAGATTTGTATTTATATTATGGTATAGAGGAACGAGTAAACTCACTTTGACTTTGGGAGATCCAGTTGACCACTTTTCGGCCAGGTTTGATCGTTTCGCACTAGGTCCATAGCGACTCTTACTAACATCATAATTGGACAGATCCATTGGCCAATTGCAGTTAAACCAACTGGATCGACCAAAATCTGGTTATGAAAAAACACTACTCTAAAATGGTTTACGCTCTCCTCGATGTATTCACTTATTTGCTTTTTAATTATGAATTTTATATATAAAAAAATGCATATTTAATATGGGTGAACAAATGGATGGGTTGAGTTAGGTTTGAGTTGGGTTTGAGTTGGTTTTTAAATGGGTTGGGTTCTTAATGGTTTTAAAGTGGAACAAAACTCAACCCAAAAGAGAATTAAACCCAACTCAAAAGGGAACCAAATTCAACTCAACTTAATAACTTACATTTTATTATTTATAATTTAAATTATTGGCGAATAATTTGGGCATAACTTGAAATTTAGTTGGATCTAAATTAGAACTAAGTAAAGTTTGTTAAGAACCAACCCAACTCAATCCAACCTAATTTAATTGAGTTAGAATTATTGTTTTTGACTCATTTTACCACCCATCATATTTAACATCATTTTCGAGGCCGGTGCGTGTGATAACAATTTGACACTCTTAACAATGTATAGAGTTTAGTTAAATCATAAACATAAATTCCATGTTTAATTTAAAAGTTAATAATCATGCGTGGTGGGCGGCATGAAATCTAAAACATGAAGAACGATTCATAGTCCAACCTATGAACAAATGAAACCATTATCAAAGGGAATCTTCTACTATATTATAGCGGTTATTTTTTTTTTAACCCTAATTTTCTAGAATTTTGATTTATTTTTAATTAGTAATTCATAATTATCCAATCAAAACTACCTCTTCCACAATCTCAACTACCCTCTAAAAAAATTCCAAAACTTCAATTCTAATTTATGATAATTTTTAAATTAATTTATCAAAAAAATATATTATTTTCAAATATATTAATTTCAAATTTACGGTTACTGTATAATTTAAATTTCATATTTATCATCATCCAAATAATTTTGTAATTACAGTTTTGTGAGTTTACCCGAGAAAGTCTGCCGAGTTCTCACCAATTCATTCCAACAAAGCGCAGAATGAATTGAAAATGTTATTCATTTGCATTTTGCAAATGGATTTGAAAACTGTTAATGAATAGATTTCATTTGCAATTAACATAAATTCTCCCGAGAAGTTTTCATTTGCAAACTTTTACGGGATTGAAAATCTTCAATTTACTTCTGAATTTCCTTCACATATTTTCAGGGAAACTTTGAAATATAGCAACAGAAATGTGTACTTTTTCAAATTGTAGGTGTTGATCCTTGATCTATCCGGCTATGGCTGCCTTAATTCTCCACAAATTTCATTTTTTATTATACTCCTTTTTTGTATTTCAAAAAAGTGCTATGTGGTGGTTGCTATGGTAAAGTATCACTATGATTAAAGAAAATGAATCTATCTTCCTTTTATTCCGGTTAGATTTGTTATCTTCAATTTAATATAGTTTTATACTTTTATTTTGTTAATTTCATCTCCATTAATTTTTTTATTTGCAAAACCATAACATTTTAGTTGTGCAGAACCATAATTTTCCTATGTCATGCGGTGGAAAAGGACAACTTCAGGTTGCTATTTTCATGTGTTTCTATTCCAAATTAACTTCTTTTTCCTTTTTATTTGTATCATCTTTATGTTTTCCAAATTCTCCTCTCCTTTTTTTTTATGTTATTTTGGTTTCAGTTTCAGGTACTCTTAAATACGCCAATTGAAGATTCAACGGCTAAATATTATTGCATTATTATTTGAAATGAGCAAGTGATGAAGAGATTGGATAATATTACCTTGCGAGTAGAAGCAAAGTAGTAAAACCAAAGATGGGTAGAAATATATAATGAGCAAAAACATGTCTATTGAAGACTTTAAAAAGGAGAGAAGATGAAAATGTTTTTTTCCTTTTGTAATTGCTCATCTCAACTAATTTTTATTACTATAATAAATAGTAAATTATTGTATATATATATATATTTATAAATGTATTTATAATTCACTAATTTGATGAAAACTCACCAATTGATCCCAATCATAAATATGCGAAGTTGATGCTGATTTTCTATAGAATTAAAATAAGCACTTGAGTTGGAGACTACAATGTGATGCGATCAATTAATAACTTATGTGATACAAAACAATATATATTTTCTATGTTTAATATTATTAACTACATTGTTTTCTTTTGGATGTGAGTTGTGTTGTTGAAATTTTTATACGTCAATAAATAGTTTTTTTCAAGTCAGCGTTTGCTTTTAGCATGGTTGTTTTTCAATGATAATAGGAGTCCGATTTTCATGCGTGCCTATATTTATACACTAGTGTGTAACCCGTGCTACGCACGGCCTGGGTTGAAAAGAAATTGATTTGGTTGTATTCTTTTTAAAAGTTTTGATTTGGCTGTATTCTTTTTTCATTAATTAAAGATGTTAATTATAAATGAAAAAATAATAAAATATATTGTTAATATTGTGCATAAGAAATATTCAATCACATAAAACCAACATTAAATACATTATATTATTTACAAACAATATATAGTAAAAATGCGTCTTAAAATCTTTAACAACTAATCTATTATATACAACAGAGAAAATAGACATTGTTAAGATCAACAAAAAATGCATTACCAGAAGTTATATGAATCTTAAAAGACTTGATGGAGTTGTTTTTTCTTTTCAGAAAGTTGAGATGTTGATTATAAATGTAACATAATGAAATACATTATTAATATTGGGCATCAAAAATATTCATAGACACAAACATTGAAGATTTTAGTTATTATAAATGAATAGAGGAAATTGTTTGGGTGAATTTTACTAAAAATATTGTAGTAGTATATGTGAATGTCTTTATCATATAGATTAAAATGAACAATCAATAATTTACATTAACATATTTTTTGACCCAAAAATTTACTAAAAATAACTGGAAAATGAACTTTTCAATATCCTTAAACAATGCCCAACTACATCATGAAGAACTTAGCCTATACTATAATATAATAACTGTTACCATTGAGCAAACAAACTTGAGGATGCAACCTAAGAAATATTAACTAAATAATTGTACTTACTGCTCCGTTGATCACCAACCTATTTCTGGCTTGAACTTATATGGTCATTGCTAATCCTTGTGTCATGAAAAAGCTCCAAGCTTGAAGTTTCAATTTTTTAACTATCACCCAAGAAAAAAATACCTGTAACTCCTGCAACAAAATCATCAAATTGTCGAGACATGCATTAAAAGTGATCAATGATCATCAAAATTAAAATCAAGAGAATTGTTAAAGTTGTGAACATTGTCTAAATCAAAGTAATATTTATGCTTATTCTCGCCATTATTTCAGTAGGAACCCATTTTTCATCCAGTTTAGTATGTAAATTGAAAGAGAGTTCTAAACCCTACCATTGTTCAACACACTTTTCCAATATATCTCACCCCTGCATCGAAAGTCTAATGAATAATTAAATTAAAGTAATCAAAGTAAAGCTAATTAAGAGGTTGATGTAAAACTAAATCCTTTGTATTGCATTTTTTAGGTTAGCAAATAAAACGTTGATGTAGTTGAAACTCATAATTTATGTCAGTCAACTCAACTTATAATTTGTATGTGTTGATAGTTTTAGTTATTAATGTCATAAAAAAATGAAAAACATGTCTTTCGTACCTTCCTTGACAATTGAAACTTACAACTTTCGGAGATTAATATTTTCACATTAATTGAAAATACACGAATAAATCTGTCACCTTTCGTCTTCTTTTATCTCAATCATAAACAATAATTTATAAAGACAATGGACATAAAGGCAGGTTAATGGTATATACAATGAATATAAAGGCAATTTGTAAATCATGGAAAATGAGAGGTTACTTACGGCAGGTTAATTGGCTGCAGTATGAAAAATGAAGATCTAGAGATTGGGCAAAAGATGATGGATGGGGAGGTAGAGCATAATATGGATAAGATTAATGGGTAGTTAATATGGGGAGGGAAGTTAACAATTTATTTTTATATCAAATTATTTCAAAAATAGTTAAAAATAGGATTTTTGTTTTAGAGTGTTAAAATAATCAATAACCGACCGCCCTCAAATATATATATTAATAGATAATAGATATATATATATATATTAATAGATATATATATTAATAGATAGCTAGATTAATAGATAGGAACCTCATTATTAAATTGAAAAACTAAATTGAATGAATAAGTGAACCTGCATTCGAAGTCATTAAGATAAATAAAAAGACAATATGACTAAAAATAACCTATAAGCAAGAACACCGTAAAGTGGAAAAATTATTGAAAACGTTAATTGAATGAATAATATATCAATGTAAACATATTTAAGCAACTAAATGACAAAAAAAGAAAAGAGAAAAGAAATACAATTAGAATAACTTGAATCTACTGTATTTGGGGCAAAAGGAATTTAAATGATATTTACAAACTGGAGTTAAATAACTACATATGTAAAACTGATTGATAAAGAATATTATTTACACAAACTCGATCGTGTCTAAGAATAACCTGTGAAACCTCAACCCAATATTCGATCAATACTGGATGGATGTTATAATCCTCGCCATGCAGCCACCCTGGAACATTATCATTAGCCATAGAAGATTTTGATCTGATTGATGAAAATGGGTATGAACAAAGAGAAATTAAATATTTTGTTGTAAGAATTTGCAGAATGTGATAAAAGAAGAGATTTTACGATAGAGATATAAGAAAACAATTTTCACATCCATACCAAAAAAATTCTTTAGAAATCATAAGTGAATACATACTCAAATCATACATGGCAGGAACTATTTTTCGTCAAATTCATGGTGGTACCATTTTCTGGGCTGCATTCCCATCATGGTAGAACTCCTTCACGTCTGGTATGATAGTGCAACACTTCCAATTAGGTTTTAAATGCTAATTTGAAATTTAAATCACAATTTTAAATTTGAATTTACAACTCCCTAGTTTATTGTTAAATGGTGGAAAATAACTACTAAGTAACCAATATCTATCCAATAAAATTTTTAAAATAATAAAATAATTTAAAATTACCAAAAAAATAGAATTGAGT
Source organism: Verbascum thapsus (assembly GCA_963669365.1). Taxonomy (NCBI): domain Eukaryota; kingdom Viridiplantae; phylum Streptophyta; class Magnoliopsida; order Lamiales; family Scrophulariaceae; genus Verbascum; species Verbascum thapsus. The sequence goes on from OY770112.1 coordinate 8,345,783, forward strand.
TTTGAAATGTTTTTAGATGGTCAATAAAAGTAACCGACAGCCCTCCTATATATATATTAACTAGTGTGTAACCCGTGCTACGCACGGCCTGGGTTGAAAAGAAATTGATTTGGTTGTATTCTTTTTAAAAGTTTTGATTTGGCTGTATTCTTTTTTCATTAATTAAAGATGTTAATTATAAATGAAAAAATAATAAAATATATTGTTAATATTGTGCATAAGAAATATTCAATCACATAAAACCAACATTAAATACATTATATTATTTACAAACAATATATAGTAAAAATGCGTCTTAAAATCTTTAACAACTAATCTATTATATACAACAGAGAAAATAGACATTGTTAAGATCAACAAAAAATGCATTACCAGAAGTTATATGAATCTTAAAAGACTTGATGGAGTTGTTTTTTCTTTTCAGAAAGTTGAGATGTTGATTATAAATGTAACATAATGAAATACATTATTAATATTGGGCATCAAAAATATTCATAGACACAAACATTGAAGATTTTAGTTATTATAAATGAATAGAGGAAATTGTTTGGGTGAATTTTACTAAAAATATTGTAGTAGTATATGTGAATGTCTTTATCATATAGATTAAAATGAACAATCAATAATTTACATTAACATATTTTTTGACCCAAAAATTTACTAAAAATAACTGGAAAATGAACTTTTCAATATCCTTAAACAATGCCCAACTACATCATGAAGAACTTAGCCTATACTATAATATAATAACTGTTACCATTGAGCAAACAAACTTGAGGATGCAACCTAAGAAATATTAACTAAATAATTGTACTTACTGCTCCGTTGATCACCAACCTATTTCTGGCTTGAACTTATATGGTCATTGCTAATCCTTGTGTCATGAAAAAGCTCCAAGCTTGAAGTTTCAATTTTTTAACTATCACCCAAGAAAAAAATACCTGTAACTCCTGCAACAAAATCATCAAATTGTCGAGACATGCATTAAAAGTGATCAATGATCATCAAAATTAAAATCAAGAGAATTGTTAAAGTTGTGAACATTGTCTAAATCAAAGTAATATTTATGCTTATTCTCGCCATTATTTCAGTAGGAACCCATTTTTCATCCAGTTTAGTATGTAAATTGAAAGAGAGTTCTAAACCCTACCATTGTTCAACACACTTTTCCAATATATCTCACCCCTGCATCGAAAGTCTAATGAATAATTAAATTAAAGTAATCAAAGTAAAGCTAATTAAGAGGTTGATGTAAAACTAAATCCTTTGTATTGCATTTTTTAGGTTAGCAAATAAAACGTTGATGTAGTTGAAACTCATAATTTATGTCAGTCAACTCAACTTATAATTTGTATGTGTTGATAGTTTTAGTTATTAATGTCATAAAAAAATGAAAAACATGTCTTTCGTACCTTCCTTGACAATTGAAACTTACAACTTTCGGAGATTAATATTTTCACATTAATTGAAAATACACGAATAAATCTGTCACCTTTCGTCTTCTTTTATCTCAATCATAAACAATAATTTATAAAGACAATGGACATAAAGGCAGGTTAATGGTATATACAATGAATATAAAGGCAATTTGTAAATCATGGAAAATGAGAGGTTACTTACGGCAGGTTAATTGGCTGCAGTATGAAAAATGAAGATCTAGAGATTGGGCAAAAGATGATGGATGGGGAGGTAGAGCATAATATGGATAAGATTAATGGGTAGTTAATATGGGGAGGGAAGTTAACAATTTATTTTTATATCAAATTATTTCAAAAATAGTTAAAAATAGGATTTTTGTTTTAGAGTGTTAAAATAATCAATAACCGACCGCCCTCAAATATATATATTAATAGATAATAGATATATATATATATATTAATAGATATATATATTAATAGATAGCTAGATTAATAGATAGGAACCTCATTATTAAATTGAAAAACTAAATTGAATGAATAAGTGAACCTGCATTCGAAGTCATTAAGATAAATAAAAAGACAATATGACTAAAAATAACCTATAAGCAAGAACACCGTAAAGTGGAAAAATTATTGAAAACGTTAATTGAATGAATAATATATCAATGTAAACATATTTAAGCAACTAAATGACAAAAAAAGAAAAGAGAAAAGAAATACAATTAGAATAACTTGAATCTACTGTATTTGGGGCAAAAGGAATTTAAATGATATTTACAAACTGGAGTTAAATAACTACATATGTAAAACTGATTGATAAAGAATATTATTTACACAAACTCGATCGTGTCTAAGAATAACCTGTGAAACCTCAACCCAATATTCGATCAATACTGGATGGATGTTATAATCCTCGCCATGCAGCCACCCTGGAACATTATCATTAGCCATAGAAGATTTTGATCTGATTGATGAAAATGGGTATGAACAAAGAGAAATTAAATATTTTGTTGTAAGAATTTGCAGAATGTGATAAAAGAAGAGATTTTACGATAGAGATATAAGAAAACAATTTTCACATCCATACCAAAAAAATTCTTTAGAAATCATAAGTGAATACATACTCAAATCATACATGGCAGGAACTATTTTTCGTCAAATTCATGGTGGTACCATTTTCTGGGCTGCATTCCCATCATGGTAGAACTCCTTCACGTCTGGTATGATAGTGCAACACTTCCAATTAGGTTTTAAATGCTAATTTGAAATTTAAATCACAATTTTAAATTTGAATTTACAACTCCCTAGTTTATTGTTAAATGGTGGAAAATAACTACTAAGTAACCAATATCTATCCAATAAAATTTTTAAAATAATAAAATAATTTAAAATTACCAAAAAAATAGAATTGAGTTTTGAAATGTTTTTAGATGGTCAATAAAAGTAACCGACAGCCCTCCTATATATATATTAACTAGTGTGTAACCCGTGCTACGCACGGCCTGGGTTGAAAAGAAATTGATTTGGTTGTATTCTTTTTAAAAGTTTTGATTTGGCTGTATTCTTTTTTCATTAATTAAAGATGTTAATTATAAATGAAAAAATAATAAAATATATTGTTAATATTGTGCATAAGAAATATTCAATCACATAAAACCAACATTAAATACATTATATTATTTACAAACAATATATAGTAAAAATGCGTCTTAAAATCTTTAACAACTAATCTATTATATACAACAGAGAAAATAGACATTGTTAAGATCAACAAAAAATGCATTACCAGAAGTTATATGAATCTTAAAAGACTTGATGGAGTTGTTTTTTCTTTTCAGAAAGTTGAGATGTTGATTATAAATGTAACATAATGAAATACATTATTAATATTGGGCATCAAAAATATTCATAGACACAAACATTGAAGATTTTAGTTATTATAAATGAATAGAGGAAATTGTTTGGGTGAATTTTACTAAAAATATTGTAGTAGTATATGTGAATGTCTTTATCATATAGATTAAAATGAACAATCAATAATTTACATTAACATATTTTTTGACCCAAAAATTTACTAAAAATAACTGGAAAATGAACTTTTCAATATCCTTAAACAATGCCCAACTACATCATGAAGAACTTAGCCTATACTATAATATAATAACTGTTACCATTGAGCAAACAAACTTGAGGATGCAACCTAAGAAATATTAACTAAATAATTGTACTTACTGCTCCGTTGATCACCAACCTATTTCTGGCTTGAACTTATATGGTCATTGCTAATCCTTGTGTCATGAAAAAGCTCCAAGCTTGAAGTTTCAATTTTTTAACTATCACCCAAGAAAAAAATACCTGTAACTCCTGCAACAAAATCATCAAATTGTCGAGACATGCATTAAAAGTGATCAATGATCATCAAAATTAAAATCAAGAGAATTGTTAAAGTTGTGAACATTGTCTAAATCAAAGTAATATTTATGCTTATTCTCGCCATTATTTCAGTAGGAACCCATTTTTCATCCAGTTTAGTATGTAAATTGAAAGAGAGTTCTAAACCCTACCATTGTTCAACACACTTTTCCAATATATCTCACCCCTGCATCGAAAGTCTAATGAATAATTAAATTAAAGTAATCAAAGTAAAGCTAATTAAGAGGTTGATGTAAAACTAAATCCTTTGTATTGCATTTTTTAGGTTAGCAAATAAAACGTTGATGTAGTTGAAACTCATAATTTATGTCAGTCAACTCAACTTATAATTTGTATGTGTTGATAGTTTTAGTTATTAATGTCATAAAAAAATGAAAAACATGTCTTTCGTACCTTCCTTGACAATTGAAACTTACAACTTTCGGAGATTAATATTTTCACATTAATTGAAAATACACGAATAAATCTGTCACCTTTCGTCTTCTTTTATCTCAATCATAAACAATAATTTATAAAGACAATGGACATAAAGGCAGGTTAATGGTATATACAATGAATATAAAGGCAATTTGTAAATCATGGAAAATGAGAGGTTACTTACGGCAGGTTAATTGGCTGCAGTATGAAAAATGAAGATCTAGAGATTGGGCAAAAGATGATGGATGGGGAGGTAGAGCATAATATGGATAAGATTAATGGGTAGTTAATATGGGGAGGGAAGTTAACAATTTATTTTTATATCAAATTATTTCAAAAATAGTTAAAAATAGGATTTTTGTTTTAGAGTGTTAAAATAATCAATAACCGACCGCCCTCAAATATATATATTAATAGATAATAGATATATATATATATATTAATAGATATATATATTAATAGATAGCTAGATTAATAGATAGGAACCTCATTATTAAATTGAAAAACTAAATTGAATGAATAAGTGAACCTGCATTCGAAGTCATTAAGATAAATAAAAAGACAATATGACTAAAAATAACCTATAAGCAAGAACACCGTAAAGTGGAAAAATTATTGAAAACGTTAATTGAATGAATAATATATCAATGTAAACATATTTAAGCAACTAAATGACAAAAAAAGAAAAGAGAAAAGAAATACAATTAGAATAACTTGAATCTACTGTATTTGGGGCAAAAGGAATTTAAATGATATTTACAAACTGGAGTTAAATAACTACATATGTAAAACTGATTGATAAAGAATATTATTTACACAAACTCGATCGTGTCTAAGAATAACCTGTGAAACCTCAACCCAATATTCGATCAATACTGGATGGATGTTATAATCCTCGCCATGCAGCCACCCTGGAACATTATCATTAGCCATAGAAGATTTTGATCTGATTGATGAAAATGGGTATGAACAAAGAGAAATTAAATATTTTGTTGTAAGAATTTGCAGAATGTGATAAAAGAAGAGATTTTACGATAGAGATATAAGAAAACAATTTTCACATCCATACCAAAAAAATTCTTTAGAAATCATAAGTGAATACATACTCAAATCATACATGGCAGGAACTATTTTTCGTCAAATTCATGGTGGTACCATTTTCTGGGCTGCATTCCCATCATGGTAGAACTCCTTCACGTCTGGTATGATAGTGCAACACTTCCAATTAGGTTTTAAATGCTAATTTGAAATTTAAATCACAATTTTAAATTTGAATTTACAACTCCCTAGTTTATTGTTAAATGGTGGAAAATAACTACTAAGTAACCAATATCTATCCAATAAAATTTTTAAAATAATAAAATAATTTAAAATTACCAAAAAAATAGAATTGAGTTTTGAAATGTTTTTAGATGGTCAATAAAAGTAACCGACAGCCCTCCTATATATATATTAATAGATAGATATGTCACATGAAATTTATTATAGTTGACATATGATAAACAAAAATAATTCATACAACTAAAATATTGAAAATTTATACATATGATAAACAAAAATATTAAAAATTTATATTGTTATATAAATTTTGTAAGTTATATTTATTCTTAAAAAATTCGAGTTAACGGGTTTTAAAATTAACTCAAGTCGTGCATAGCACGAGTTACACACTAGTATATTTTATATAAAAAAGAACGGCATACTTGAAATATCACTAAATGAAAATTTAATTGGATAAGAGATTTTAATATCATTTGAAAAAATAATTAATTTAAACCTTAGATGTAGATAGGATGAGTTGACATCTATTTGGTATTGAATTTTTAATAATTAGCTTATAGAACATTGATTTGTTAGTCGACATTTTCTGATTAAAAAAGAGTTATCTACATAAGCTCCACATAAGTGCATACTTGGAAGGTCTATATCATTGATTTGGTTGCAAAAACTCCACTCTGGAATTAAAGCTATAATATTGTCACTAATTTTAATAACTATTTTTCTAATTCCTTAGAGCTTATCATTAAGCACTAAAAATTTATTAATTAACAATGATATAATGGATAAGATTAGTGTTTATGCTTTATTAGCTCATCTTTTAGTATAAGTGGCCTTAAAGAAAAATTCAGTTGAAGTTAATTATTTGCATATAAATTGAAGAAAATTATTTTCAATCATAGCTATTGTTGAATCAAATGTCTATGCACCCCATAGTCACCCTTAAGAGGGAAAAAAAATTCTGTTTTTTCGTGTAACCTAGTATTATGTTTTTCTTAAATAAGTATTATTAAGTAGTCTACACAATGTAGAGATAGGAAAAGTCACTAGAACCACTTACATCACAAATAAGGGGATCACGATTTACAAATTTTTTGAATTTAAAGCTGATTTAATTTGTATCACATATAAAAAAAAACTAATCCACGAGTTTTTGCTATAGATAGTATTAATTTATGTATGTGTATAATTTACATTCGAAAAGCACGCTTATTTTTACGTTACAATCACTATTTGTATCAAGTTGATGGGTTCAAACTAATAATAAGGGTATTTTCATAATTTAACTGAGCAAATTTTATATAAGTACAATATTAATATATCATGATTTTGTGGTATTTAAGCTCAATAAATGTGTTATAACTATCCTCTCTTGTGTGGTTTGCAGCCTATTGCACAAGAGCGGGGTTTACCCAATGCGCACCTAACGGTAGCGGCTGCGGGTTCCCTCGTCATCAAAAAAAAAAAAAAGTGTTATAACTATCACCTTAATCACTTGAAATCTCATTGGTTTATTTACATTCTAAATTCTATAAAAAAACACTTAATACCCTTTGAGTCTTTCAAAATCGAGAAGTATACAAAAAAAAAATTATAAAGAGACTCGATTCTATCAAAGTAGGCATGTAGGCAATATGCAATGACCAAGTGCAGTCTGAAAGCTAATAAGATATCACATAGTTTGTCATGGGCCAGACTTTATTTTCATGTGATACATATTTGATCTTACATAACAAATAATAAAATAATAAAGTGAAAAATTTAAGTATAAATTTGTTCCCACAAACATAAATATTTTAGATGAAATATGTTCAAAATTATAATAAAAGTCGTGACGTAAACGTAAAAAGTTAAAAATGAGATTCAACATGTTGATAAAAATTCAAATGTGAAAAAGCAACTAAGCCACATACTTCATCGAAATTAATCAATTAAAACACATAACATATTTACATTAGTATCTCGGGTCTATACGGCTGTATTTATTATATCCATACATATAAACTTGTTAATAACAAACCACAAAATATAAATATCTAACTCAAGGAACAACCGGATAAGACAAATCCAGCTAATATACAGGAATCAGATAAGGATTACACATCATCATGTTATTATTATCTTATAACTACGTCCACTTTTCATTTATTAATTAATTTTCACATATATATATATAAATAAATAAATTAAAATTACCAAATTGTACGCGTAGAAAATATCATTCCCCACCCCACGTTTTTAGGGTGGTGTTGAAATTTTTTGGGTGAAAAGTGTTTATATCGTACATGTAAATACATGAGTTTTGTATGTATATTTGTATTGATGTAGATATCTCGGGATTTCAAATCCCGAAAAAACAATTTTATCACTAAAATATAACATTTGACCGGTGTTGGTGCTGACAAAGATACACATCATTTCCACGTTATTAAAAATTCATTCTCTTTACACGCCATTGCATCCCTGTCAACGCAAACTGCAACCCCAATAAATACATCATAATTTTTTGATGTTTGTATGAATTTGTAGATTGTATATATATGTATATATATGTGACAGAGGATTTTGGGATTTGAAAATCGACAATACATATCTGCATTTTGGACATAATTCTTTGACTTGCCGCAGGAATTACAAAGGTAATGCGGGGATGTCCGAATTGTAATTCATTTTTATGGTTCTTTTTTTGTGTGTGTTTCTTTCTTTTGGATTGGATTTTGAGTTTCTGATTGAGAAACTAATACGATATTAATGCACATTATTGTCGGCAGACAATTATTTGATAGGGGTAGGTGAGAAATCTTACGCAGCAAATGGCTTTCTAATCAGTTTTTCCTCAACATTAATGATTTCTATTAACATCAAATATAATGGAAATGAGATGTTTCTCTTCAAATTAATTTTGTAACAGAGCGTTCTTCAATAATTTTGTAATATAAAGAAGAGATATTTAGCCGCATAAAGAAATAATTTTTCCTGGGATTTCTAGCATTGTTCTTATATTATAAACATGGGTATTATATTGATGTTAATTTTGATTCAAAATTCAATCTTGTAGCCAAAAATTCAATTAATTAACACAGCCGAAATGACAGGTTTTTTATTTTGTTTTGTAGAGAAAATGGATTTAGATTCAAAGAAATGTTTAATCCCTCTTGCATCTCCATTGCCTGAATCCAGAGATGATCACAAATCGTTCACAAAAAACAGAGGAAACTGCTGTACAGTCTCCAATGCTGCAAATAACTATTGGGATCGTCTCTTTGATGAAGGTTACAGATCAGATGTCTCCATTTCGACAACAAACGGCGACATAATCTACGCACACGTTAACATTCTTGTAAGTTCAATAAGACTTTTTAAATCTTGTTGAAAATATAGAAATTTATGTTGATTTTTTGATTTGATTGTTTGAATACAGGGTATTGCTTCTCCAGTCTTCAAGGCCATGTTCCAGAAATCGAAAGGCCGAGGCCGTAATCACCGCCGTTCGATCAATATTCGTGGAGTTCCATCCGAGGCAGTCTGGGTTTTCGTTCGCTTCTTATACTCTTCGTGGTAATTAATTATCTTTCGCGAAAATTGCAGTTTCATATGCCCTATCTTAGGAGACTAATATTGCAATTTTCTCTTATTTCTCCTTATGAGGAAACATATTTCTAATTGCTAATTGTAATACATTTACAGTTATGAAGAAGAGGACATGAAGGAATATGCATTGCCTTTATTGGTGTTGTCACATTCATATATGGTTCCCCAACTAAAGAGAGTATGTGAGTGTTGGCTCGAGAACAAATTGATGACCACAGAAAATGTTATCGACATTTTTCAACTCGCATTGCTTTGTGATTCTCCTCGGCTCAGCTTTATTTGTCACCGATTCATCCTATCGAACCTCAAGTCAGTTTCCATCTCAGATGCATGGAAAGACATGAAAGAGAGCCACCCCATTCTAGAAAAGGAGATACTCGACTCCATTATTTTCGAGGAACTTGTAAGTACTTGTTGCAGTTTTCTATTACATCATAAGAATCTCAAACTATCTTTTATTGTAGATAAAAAAAAAAAAATCATTTTTTTCTTACCATTTGAACAAACACGTTGTCGACAGATGAAGAAGGAAAGAGTGAGGAAAGCAAACGAAAGAAAGATATACGTACAACTACACGATGCAATGGAAGCTCTAGTTCACATATACAAAGATGGATGTCATACTATTGGTCCACATAACAAGATTCCTAAACATGATGCGCCTTGTCAATACGCAGCCTGTAAGGGGCTTGAGACGCTTATACGCCACTTTGCTGGATGTAAGCTGAGAAGCTCAGGCAGGTGCATACGTTGCAAGAGAATGTGGCAAATCTTTGACCTTCATTTTCGCCTATGTGCAGATTCAGATTCTTGTGGAGTTCCTCTATGCAGGTCTGTCTTAACTTGACCACATAAACATTGGTCTCGAATGGTTCATTTTCATCTAAATGTCGGGATTTTTTTGTTATTACAGGAACTTTAGGCAGAGGAGAAGGAGACAAACGAAGAAAGAAGATATAAGATGGAGAATTTTGGTGAAGAGAATAGTGAGATCCAAGAGTATTTCCGGAGCCCCATTCTTTACCTTGGAATCGTCATAATGAGATTGGTAAAACGGTTCGGGAGAGTAGTGAGTTGAAACCCGTCTTGATAAGAATTTTTCGGGTTTCCACTTGTAGATAAGAATAGGTTATCTTTTATTTTTACTAGCTTGTTGTAACTACAAAAGGGTCCATTTATAGCTAGAAAGAGATAACAAAGATAATCAAAGATTAGCTCATTACTCACTATTTCTTGAAATTTTTCTTTGTCTAATGTTCTTCCATTGCTCCACTAGACACAATAGATCATGACCGGTAAATGATATCGACTTTAAACTTCAAAAAATGCGGAGAATTTAAAGATGCGTTGATTTTCAATATATTATAAATAAATACAGTTAGTTAACTTTAATATAAATATGTAGTATGTAATCTATGAATATATAATACAAAAGTCCAATTCAATCGGTTATTTTACACTGATTGAACCAATGATACAATGACTGAGTTTGTGTTTGCTATCCGGTTCAATTGCCAGTTTGCGAACTTCTTAAAGACATTCAAAAAATTGCAATAGATTAATTTATACTGTTGTGACAATATATACGGCTAGGCTTAACAAATATGAGACATCTCTATCTATATCTATAATCTATCTATATTTATAATTTATAACTATTATAAAAGTGTGAATATTAAGAAAGTGACTTACATTTCTTAACTTTTTGAAGAGTCTAAAATACTACTATATGAATATTATACTTGAAAAAAGGTAACGTAAATAAATTTGTTATACTTGTAATTAATTTTATTCCTTTAAAACTTAGTGTTAGTTCATTGATAAACCTCATTTTTAAGCGATTTTCATCGTTCATTCGACACGTTTATTATAGACTTGCATCATATTTTTATACCGCAAATGCGTTTAATGTCACTTTTGAGTGCCGCAGGGAAATTCTATTTTGCAAAAAGAAATACCAATTGTAGGCTGAAATCAAGAACGATTCGATTGAAAGTTGCACAACACGGCGTTCAGACGCCTTGTAAATAGGCGTTCAGACTACGAAATATACGACGTACAGACGCCGTGTTAATTTGCGTCTGAACAACGAAGGCAGAAAGTTGGGCCATCTGGCGTTCATACGCGAATTTGAACTGCGTACAGACGCCTAATTACACTGCGTACAGACGCCGTGTTAATTGGCGTCTGAACAACAAAGTCCAAATCTTGCGGCCCAAGTTCGGATTTCAGGTTTAGTTTTGGTATAAATACCCCTTCAAAACTTGGTTTTAGGTTCGAATTTTATTTTCTTAAATTGAGTTGTAAAGATCGGAGATCGAGAGACGAGATTCAAGGATTATTGTAAACTGATTTATTCGACAACGGGTTTAATCGAAATTATTTCTTTAATCTCTTTTATTTCTCGTTGTTTTTATCATGTTTACATTATTGATTGTTGATTGTTTCTTCGCATCTATCGAGTAATCCATCTTATTTTGGATTTGGGAATAGCTTGATAATATGTTATCGATATAGATTATAGAACCATTGATGTTACATCGCATATGCTTATGATTTGAATTCTCTAATTTAATGCTTGCGAATTTGTTGGCCACTTATTTGTATGATCATAGATATTAGGTGAAAATTCTGACAGGTGACATCTAAATCGGAACCCCAGTATTCAAACCTAGGATCCTAAATCACAAAGGTAGTTTTAGGTCTTTTGAGGAATCGATACACTATCACAGAGATTAATGAATCTGAGTTCAGGCTAATTGTCACGAAAGTAGAGAATTAACTGAATTAGGTATATTATTATGCTTCGCCAGAAGGTAATGAGTACAATTGGATAGTGTCCTTCATAAGTAGCGATCGTAATTTCATTGGTAATATAACTGAATTGATAATGTATGTCGTGGTAAACCCTGATTCCAAAATTTCCAATCATATATAACTCAAACCAGTTTTCTTGCATTCTGTTTAGTTTTCTTTACAATTTACCTCGTGTTTTCGTTAGGCTTAAATTACTGATAATTGATAGCCTAGTGATTGATTATTTGGTCCTCGTGGAAATGATATCTTTTGTACTACACCGAAGCCGTGCGCTTGCGGTTTTAGCACATCAAGTTTTTGGCGCCGTTGCCAGGGACTTGAATAGTCAATATTAGTTTTTATCAGATTTTAGTGAGACTAAGCCATTTTTATTTTTAATTTTCGTTTTTTATTTTAATTTCATGATTTTGGTTTCTCTTATATGCAAAGTAACATAGATTTCGAACTAGATCCAAAAATCGAGAAGACTTTTCGTGCAAGGAGAAAACTACAAAGCCTGAAACAAATTCAACTGAAACAAGCAGCGACGTCTGAAGCAAATGCGAATGCGAACGCAAACCCGAACGCTAACGCAAATGCAAACGCGGATGCAAATGTCAATGCAAACCCCAACGCGAGATGCTTGAAGGATTTTGCGGCTCCTAATGCGCAAACCCTTCACTCGAGCATCCGCAGGCCTACTGTGGACGCGAACAACTTTGAGCTCAAGTCGTCCTTTCTACAAATGGTTCAGCAGAACCAATTTGGGGGTGCACCTACTGAAGAGCCGAATCTCTACTTGCGATGTTTTTAGAGTATTGCGACACTCTAAAGATGAACGGGGTTTCCCAGGATGCCATTAGACTGAGGTTATTCCCGTTCTCACTGAGAGACAAGGCGAGAGCTTGGCTACACTCGCTACCATCGGGTTCTATCAGAACGTGGGATCAGCTCATGCAAAGCTTTTTAGCGAGATACTTTCTCCCGAGCAAGACCGCACATCTTAGGAATCAAATTACAACATATGCTCAACGAGAGGGGGAATCACTATACGAAGCCTGGGAGCGCTTCAAGGATCTTCTCCGACTGTGCCCACACCATGGGCCGGAGAAGTGGCTAATAGTCCATACATTCTATAATGAACTAGTTTATAACACAAGAATGTCAGTTGACGCAGCGGCTGGAGGAGCATTGATGAACAAGGGAATTGACGAGGCATATGACTTAATTGAAGATATGACACTGAACCACTACCAGTGGTCAAGCGAAAGATCGACTCCACAGAAGACAACAGGTAAGTACGATATTGACGCTATCACTTTACTTTCTGCACAAGTAGAGGCTATGTCTAAGAAATTGAATTCTATGAATATACACGTCAACTCTGTTAATACCCCGCCCCCTATGTGTGAAATATGTGATACAGTTGGTCATATTGCATTAGAGTGTCAATTAGCGAGTATACCTAACCATCCCTCTATGGAACAAGCAAATTTTGTGAATAACTTCAACCAAAAGAACGACCCGTTTTCAAATACTTTTAATCCTGGTTGGATGAATCACCCTAACTTTTCGTACAATACAAACCAAAACGCAGCTCCACATCCTAACTTTAGGCAACCACCAGGATTCCAACAAAAGCCTTATAACCCTGCTCCACCACATAAATCGAACCTAGAGTCGCTCCTAGAGAGTTTCGTAGTAGCCCAGACAAAACAAAATGAAGTGGTAAACGATGCAATTAAGCAACTAGCAACAAAAGTAGACTCTTTAGCAACTCATAATAAAATGCTAGAAACTCAAATTGCACAACAGGCTAGCAACTCGAATAGGACTTTCGGTTCATTTCCCGGACAACCTAAGACAAATCCGAAGGAACATTGTAATGTGATTACTTTAAGGAGTGGAACCGATTATGAAGGTCCAAAAATGCCTACTAGGATTAGTGAAACAGAGTTAAATGATAGAGTCGAAAAGAAAAAAACGTCTAATCCCGATAGCTGAAAAGATAAAATGAATGAGGTAAGTGAGAAAGAGCCAGCGTATGTACCTCCACCGCCATATGAACCACCCGTGCCTTTCCCTTAAAGATGAGCTAAAGCGAAATTAGATAAACAGTTTGAAAATTTTTTAGAAGTTTTGAAAAAACTTTACATTAATATTCCATTCACTGATGCTCTTGCACAAATGCCTTCTTATGCTAAGTTTTTGAAGGAAATTATTTCTAACAAACGAAAACTAGAGGACTATGAAACCGTGGCTTTAACTGAGGAGTGTAGCGCATTAATTCAAAATAAATTACCTCCTAAGCTTAAAGACCTCGGTAGTTTTTCGATTCCATGCGTAATAGGTAACGTTAATTTTGATCATGCATTGTGTGACCTTGGTGCTAGCGTTAGTCTTATGCCACTTTCTGTTTCACGTAAGTTAGAAATGGGTGAGTTAAAACTTACCATGATTACTCTCAATTAGCTGATAGATCCGTGAAGTATCCGGCAGGTATGCTAGAAGATGTACCGATTAGAGTAGGAAAATTCTTTATTCCTACAGACTTCGTCGTTCTCGATATGGATGAGGATTCTCAAATCCCCATTTTTCTTGGTAGGCCATTCTTAGCTACAGCAGGAGCTATTATTGATGTTAAAAATGGAAGGCTTTCCTTGAATATTGGGGATGAGCGAGTTGAATTTAGTCTATATAAATCTGCTGCTAACCGCTCACTCGAGAACTCTTATTATAGGATTGACGAGGCTATAACCAAAGACAAGCTCGCTAGGAAGCACTATAAGGATCCATTAGAGGCACGACTGGTGAGTGGTGACTCGATCGAGGAGGAAGATGAAATCAACATTGATATTGCTCGAATCTTTGAGGGAAATCCGCCATCGACATCAAACATTGCTAGAAAGGAGATAAAGTTCTGATGTCATAAAAAAGGTGAATTAAGGTTTGATGTACATGAGGGTGCGAATATTAGCAAGAAAAGTAAAGTATTACACGACAAAAAGATCCCTCGATAAAAACTCAAAAATGGGCGATTTATTCTTCTATTCGACAAGCACCAGAGGTCTCTTTACCTATAAACAAAGATTCTAAAGTCGATTGGGGATTGCCAAGTCATCGGGTCCGATTCGGGATTTACACTAAGCATGGTAACGTCGAGCTAAAGACGTAAAATAAGCGCTTTTTGGGAGGCAACCCAAACGTATCCTTTATGTTTGTTTTCATTTTATTTTTCGTTCTTTTCGTTTTTCTTTCGATTCGAGTTTTTTATTTCATAAAAAAGAAACAAAATTTCAAGTTTAATCCTTCTGCATTGAGCGTTCAGACGCTCAAAAACATTGCGTCTGAACGCCTATTTACATTGCGTCTGTACGCAGTGTAAATTGGCGTTCAGACAACGGAGGCAGAATGTTTTGACGTCTTGCGTACAGACGCATAAATACACGGCGTCTGTACATCGTTTATATTGGCGTCTGTACGCCAATTAACCCGGCGTCTATACGCCGGGTCGGGTTTAGAGGTCTTAAGTCGTTCTTTATTTTTTCCCCTTTTCTCGTAATATCTTCACCCTAATTCCGATTTCCCTCCCCTTCTCTAACTAACGACACTCGATTTCTCTTTCAAATAGTTACAAGGCAAAGAAACAAGTCACACTCCAGCCGAAATCGCGACATTGTGTACTTTGGCCACGCTATATAGAGGAATCAACACGAGTGTCTCCAATCTTGAACAGGTTTTGTTTCCTTTTACCTTGTTATGCATGCATACCGTTTTGTCACATTAGGGACAATGTGCATTTTAAGTTTGGGGCTGGGTACGGGGATAGTCGAAGATATTCGGGGATATTGAATCTTAGCTTCATCTTTGTGATTATCTGGCAACGATTGACTCGAAATAATAGCATGACATTTTAATAAAAATCACGCATAAACTTTTCTGTCAGTGATATCATCTGCTTAGTTACATTTTTCTAGCTAGTCACTAATATGTAGTAGTCCACGGCATAGGAGTCGAGTGGATCACCCATTTCGAAACACGTAGGTAGTGGTCCCCAAGTCTACTAACTTAGAATAACGTCTTCTGGCACAATTTGAAAAAAAAAATTGCATGTATGAAAAAAAAAGATGATACGTATAGAATCGTTACCGCATAGACTAGTTCGTTTTGTGACCTTTGACACTTGATTGATTAAGTTCGAAGGAGTCTCTAAAAACTTAACGCCCTATGGCTATCTAGCTTGGGAGTCGTTGACCCAAAACTCGATAACGGGTGTCATAGAAAGTCTAAGAAAACGAACATTGCACAATCCTGTCAAGTATGAAATCGTTAGCACAAGTGACTTATGCTAAAAGCTCAATATTGTGAACCAATTTGACTCTAAAGTCCAGTTGGTAGAGATGGGCATCACATAATATCTGTTAGATACGCCACTCGACTATAATGCTTAACGATGGCTTTATTCAGTGTTTTCTAGAAACTTCTTTAACTCTGTGGTGTAATGTAACCAATGACTAAGCTAATGTATGCTTTTCTTCTAAAAATGTCGGGTTATTAACTCACGTCGATTTTTGTAAGATTGTATCACATTTCGATTTAGCAAAGATTCATTGATTTTGTGGGTACATCATCTGCAAACCCTCACGAGACTATAACTCGTCCTTTTTGGGTAACAAAAAATTTTAAAGGCTTGTTGCACATGCTAAGTGCAATCGTGTACTCTACGACAATGAGTTTATTTTTAGTTTTAGTTTTGCTTTTTCTTTGTTTACCGTTTGTTCGAGGACGAACAAAAGCAAGTTTGGGGGGGTTGATAAACCTCATTTTTTACGCGATTTTCATCGTTCATTCGACACGATTATTATAGACTTGCATCATATTTTTATCTCGCAAATCCGTTTAATGTCACTTTTGAGTGCCGCAGGAAAATTCTATTTTGCAAAAGGAAATACCAATTGTAGGCTGAAATCAAGAATGATTCGGTTGAAAGTTGCACAACACGGCGTTCAGACGCCTTGTAAATAGGCGTTCAGACTACGAAATACACGGCATACAGACGCCGTGTTAATTTGCGTCTGAACAACGAAGGCATAAAGCTGGGCCATCTGGCGTTCATACACGAATTTGAACTGCGTACAAACGCCTAATTACACTGCGTACAGACGCCGTGTTAATTGGCGTCTGAACAACGAAGTCCAAATCTTGCGGCCCAAAGAATATAACTGTGTAAAATTTTAGGCATATACAATTTCCTTTAGCTTGCTACAAATTCCATTTTATAATAGTCTTCATTTTGATAAATTAAAAGAAATACTGCAATCAATGTTTATGGATATAGGAAGCATCTGAATAACATATATGATGGTAGGCTAGGAAAATCTCCATTTTTCTGAAGCTCACAATTTGAAGTTTTCACACTCAAACTTTATTTATTCACCTACATAAGTGATGATTACGTGTTTGATTAACTACGAAAATTAAGAGGCACACGATCGGAGTTAACAGGGAGATAAACTATGACTAATTAATTCTCATACGTTTGATAACACAATAATTTCACCACTAAAATCCATAGTTTTTCTGACCGCAAACTATTCATGGATTCAGTTTTACTTGAAGTATTGTTTATCAATTCAATTATATTGTAATCATGTAGTTTCTATGATTTAAGATTTTTAATTTTTTTTAATCCATGGTGATGGGCCTCAATTAAACTCAGGCCGTAATCGTAATTAAATAACACCCAACGAGTTTAAGCCCATAAAGTGTCGGATAATAAAGTGGGTCAGAGCACAATATAATGTGAGCCCAGATCCGACGAGGCGAGCCCACGATCCAAACTAGCAGTATAAATACCATTTTAATCAGCTAATTGATGATTATCTGGTTTACACTCCAAAAACTAGAATTAATGAATACTCTCAAAATCCACGAGATTGAGGAGTACAATATCTAAGAACTACAAAGAGGCTTGATCCTATCAAAGTAGGTACGTAGGCAGCTTGGAGTTACTGAGCGCAACCCACCATCCAAAAACACCATATCTGGTATGTCGTGAGGCGGGTCGGATCCCATCCTCACGTGCTATTCACATGCCATCTATTTGGTCCCGCATCATTTTGGCGCCGTCTGTGGAAACTATGATTCACTCACTGAGAATGCAGATCAGATCTCAGGCACATACCAATGATGATAGGATGGGCAATAGCTCCTGCTGGAGGCGTCAAGAGTAGAGCTCCCACCCCGACGTCTCATCCAAACCCTATTGCTGGTGAAACTCCAAATCCGCTTCCCACATCCGCAGCCCCAACTTTGGTCCCTCCCTCGGAGAGGGTATTCGAGATCACTCATGGCACTCGTGGAGGACGCTTCTATTAGAGCAGCGGCTCAGACGGTCCACCAGTATGCATTGAACCACCACCATTGGGTGGAACCTCAACGTGCTCCCAAAGCAGCCAACTCCCCCACGAGGGGAAGGCCACTGAACGCACACATCTACTCTTCGGGGACTCTCACCCCGGAGGAATGAAGCTCCACGATCAGCGTGGGACTATGAGCGCGCCTCTAGACACTAGACCCCTTCATCCACGCGCCAAGGTCGGAGGTATCCGAGCCCCACAAGATTGGCGTCGAGGCTCTCGGATGTCCGTAGTGGGGAAAAGACCCATGGATTGCCGGAGGGTAGCATCGACTCTTCCTAAGAGCGACCTCCTCGTGGCCAAGACATAGAGTGTGGTTCTCAGAGGTCCCCCCGCCGAGGTCGGAGAACTCCGACCCCCGAGGAGGCCCAATCCTGACGCAAGTCTCGTAGGTCCCCTCGTCGAGGTTTCAAGTCTCTAACTCACGAGAAGGTTCAGTCCAGACACGAGCCCCGCAGGTCCCCTCATTGGAGTCGGAGGTCTCATATCTCAGACGAGGCTCACTCCAAGCAGGAGTCCCGCAGGTCGCCTCGCAGAGGTCAGAGGTCCCCGACCCCCGAGAGAAACCGTCCCGGGCGGGCTCGTAGCCAGCAACCCCCCATCCAAGGGAATACGGCATTGCCGCAAGGAACGTACAAAGAGTTGCGGCTCGTGCCCCTAGCGGTGGCACCACCGAGAAGAAGCTCATTCTGCCCCGCTATACTAGCTGAGGCGATTCCGCTAGGGATGAAAATCCCTCACCTCAGTGAGTATGATGGAACTGGGGATCCCCAAGAGCACCTGGACAAGTTCAACGTGAAGTCAGACATGTATGACCTTAGCGACGCAGCCTAGACGGACCTCTCGAGCATGGCCTTGTCTTGGTTCAACCAGTTGCCCTTCGGTACTATCACCAGATTTGAGCAACTGACACAAAGGTTCTTGCACCACTTCTCTATGAACAAGAAGTATCCTAAGACCACTTCATACTTGTTCACCATCATGCAGCGTGATGGAGAGCCACTTCGGGACTATGTGAGACGCTTCTCGATAGCGGTGTCAGAAGTGCCTCACGTAAACTATGAGCTGCTATCCGGCATCATGCAGCAGAATCTCCGCTTGGGCAGGTTCAAAAAATCCATAGCTGGAAAGCCTCCATCCACTCTAGATAAGTTGTTCGCCCGAGCCGAGAAATACATCTGGATTGAAGAAATAGTTGGCCCTGTCAAGGCTGAGGCGGGTAGGGATGTAAACGAGTCGAGCTCAAGCCGAGCCGAGCCGAAACTCAATATGTGAGCTTGAGCTCGTCGAGCTCGATTTGGAGGGCTCGAGCTCGAGCTCGGTATTAACTAACCTGGTTTAGCTCGGCTCGCGAGCTCGATTCAAATCCAGGCTCGCGAGCCCGGACTTGAATCATAAACAACAAAACACTTTTCAGACATAAACAACAAAACACACGACAACAAAATTCTATGTATGAGTTCCCATGAAATAGCTAACTTCTCATAAAAATCAAAATAATAATACAACCTCTATAAGCACAGAAGTCTAAAGATTAATTTATATAAACATCTCAGAAATTAAAAAGAAAATCTTCAAATAAAACTAGATACACAACACCCGGATTTATGAAACCCAAAATCCTACCTTTAAACCCAAAATTCCCGACGACGAAGAGAGGCAGAGGGAGTTGAACGACGGCGAGAGGTGGATCGAAGATGAGAATTTCAAAACTAGGGTTTTTAATTTGTGAAGCGTTCTATTTGTATTGTCTTTCTTTCAATTTTACGTTATGTTCTAAATTCCCAAATCCCAATCTTTTGATTTATTTATTAATTATTAATTAGGGTTTATTTAATGTAATAAAAAAATTAAAATTACAAAATGCTCGCGAGCTTTTTTCAAAGTGGGTTAAGCTCGAGCTCGAGCTCGAGCTCGACTGAGAGCTCGGCTCGAGCTCGACTGAGAGCTCGGCTCGAGCTCGAAAACTCGAGCTCGAGCCGAGTTCGTTCGAGCCGAGCCGGCTTGGCTCGGCTTACACCCCTAGAGGCGGGTGGAAACAAAAGGAAAGCTTGGAAGGATGCCAAGCTCCCGGAGCCTAAGGAGCACAAGTCAATGCCTCTTCAGGGGTTTGCCAAATATACCCCGCTCACCCTATCTGGTCTGTTCTGAGGCGGGTCAGATCCCATCCACACGTGCTATCCACGTGACATCTATTTGATCCCGCATCATTTTGGGCCTAAGAAGATGAAGGACAACCCGAGCCGTCTGAAGTCAAACAAGTACTGTCGCTTACACCGCGAAAAAGGAAATATGACGGAGGAGTGCCGTCACCTCCAAGATGAGATAGAGAAACTGATCAACAGAGGTTACCTTCAAGAGGTAGTGTCCTCACGCCAGCTGCTACTGATGAAGGAGTGGATAATCCACCGGTCAACAGAGTGATCTCCTAGGACACTACCGACCTTAGTAGGTACTCCGCTTCCTACCATGAGGTAGAGCTCTTAAGCTCTTGCGGTATTTTTAATGTTATTTTCAAACTTGTATCGAGTTGGCTAAGAGACAAGCATTGAACAATGTGCCCCTCCGAGCACAATTTTAGTATTTGATTGTTTATTTCCCAGCATGTATCGAGTTAGCCTAAAGCCAAGCGTTGAATAATAACTATTTCCCTAACATTAATCGGCATGTTTCAAAGGAAATGTTTTCATTCAAGTATTATCAGGTAGCTAAACCTAAACTCGTTGGGATTCATTACTCCCCTTTCGTTCACATATGATTCTTATGAGGTTCCTCTATGCAGGTCTGTCTTAACTTGACCACATAAACATTGGTCTCGAATGGTTCATTTTCATCTAAATGTCGATTTTTTTTGTTATTACAGGAACTTTAGGCATAGGAGAAGGAGACAAACGAAGAGAAGATATAAGATGGAGAATTTTGGTGAAGAGAATAGTGAGATCCAAGAGTATTTCAGGAGCACCATTCTTTACGTTGGAATCGTCATAATGCAATACCCGGTTTAGCATGAGCTTAAACGAATCTTAAAATAGTGAGTCGAAACCCGTCTTGATCATAAGAATTTTTCGGGTTTCCAATTGTAGATAAGAATAGGTTATCTTTTATTTTTACTAGCTTGTAAGTACCAAAGGATCCATTTGTAGCTAGAAAGAGATAACAAAGATAATCAAAGTTTAGCTCATTATTTTGCAAAGTTATTTCCTGGATTTTTCTTTATCTTTATGTTCTTTCATTGTTCCTCGAGACACACAAAAGATCAGGACCAGGACTTTAAACTAATTATGGGGCTATATATAATAGTATATAGTTAAGTTTATAATTCAACCCTGTCAATCATAATTATTGATATTGAAAGCATATAAATAGACTTATAACAGAATCCATCCATATTATAACCTATGTTATAAACTAGGAAATAAGATAATGTTTAACCAATAACAAGAATAATAACTATGTGATTAAGTAAAACTTCTGAAAATAGATTAATCTAAGCTATAAAAAGATATTTATCTAACATTCCCTCAATCAAAGGAAAGTGTGGGAATGTTAGGTCCCGATTGGATGTCATATCCATCTCCGAACAAAAATTATCATAAAAGTGAGAAAAATATATTTTTAGTCATTGCGAAATGTGTGTTTGGATGAGTTTTTTGGAGAAAAATTTGTAATTATTACAGTTGATGTAATATGTTTTTATTGTAAAAAAATTGTTTGAATCAATATTTGAATGTACTTTATAGTAAATATTTTTAGTCAAAATCATCGATTTAGATGTATAAAATAGTCATAATGGATATAAACGTTGCGTCATTTTAGAATATGTGACTAATTTGATTTTTGAATTGAAAGATAGTCGAATTTTTTTTTAAAAATCAATGGAGTGAACTGTCAAATTATGAAAAATAGCTAGGATCATATTTCTCTTTTTTTCAAGAATTTTTTCAAAATTATCTAAAATTTTGAGAGATTTTTTTGAAGTCATATACAAATGATATTTTTTTCCAAATTTTTTACTCTGAATTTTTTGGTTGGAGAATTCAACCAATTGAACCCTTCAATCTTGAGACAAACCTAAATCCAAAAAGAAGGCAACAAAAGATAAATGGTGGCGTCAACTTTAAGAGTAATAGCTTCAAATCCTTGTGTATTTCAAGGGTGAACTTTGTAACATAAATAAAAAGGCGGCAGCTCTAAGTCCTCGTATGTTGAGGATAAACGGTAGCAATGTGTCACGGCCGAGCCTTCGAGGGTCCGAGCCCCGTGAGGTTAATGCGTGGCAGGCGTCTTTCTTTATTTAAGTATTTAGAATATTATCTTTGTAATGTAATAAGGAACCTTTCTAATATGTCTCGGTCGCATGAAGGGTCATATGGTCAAGTGAAGAGACATCACTTGAAAGGTCAAGAGTCATAAGTTGAAGGGCCAAAAGTCATGTACTTTAAGGGTCATTCAATCTTAGCTATTAGATCGAGTCAATCTCAACCGTCCATCGAGATCAAGTAGTGGTATAAATAGGAGAGTCATTTGTCATTTGTATTCAAACAAGTTCTAAGTTCCTAAATAAAAGAGTTTTTAGTTACAATATTTCTCTCTTTAAAGCTTTCCTAGCCTTTCTAACACAATCTTAGCAACACAAGCACAAGGCTGACTAGTCAGGATCGGGGCGATCTGGATTAGTGCCGCAGGAGCTTGGAAAACCTCGAGGTGTCGAAGTTTTAGCACGTGACAAGTGGTATCAGAGCCACGTTAGTGGTTCTGTGTTGGTGCTTCCGCGTTCAAAGTGCTAAGTGTTGTCGTTAGAAGGATGGAGTCGACTTCCATAGCTACAAAAACCATAGCCGGTCAAGAAAGGGGCATGATCAAAAAGGGGCTTCAAGGCATGTCCGGTGTGAAAAGGGGTAGCATAGGTGCTATAGCCCATCATCCGGCTTCTTTTGACGTTCTGGAGGGACTGGCACGACGGGTGGAAAATGTAGAGGAAGCGGCGATAAAGCTTGTAGATAGAGTGATAGGAACTATGAACCAGGTGTACCAAGATATCCGAAGCGAGATCATTCAGGCGGTGCGTGATGAAATGCGGCATTTGATCACATCATTTGAAGAAGAGATCGTGGCAAGGATTGAGGACATCGAGCGAAGGACTGCCTTGTGCAAAGGGGCGTGGGCGACTACAGGGGAACCGAGAGGTGGGGCACCTCTCCGGAAGGTTTCTAGGCCACATGTGTTGGCAACTGCGGGGGAACTGAGAGATGTGTCATCTCTCAGGGTGAAGGTTCCTAAGCTAAGTCTATTCAAGGAGTCGAGGAACATAGTAGAAGTGGGTAACTTTCCATAGAACTTGGGGCCGTTTGGGGGCTTGTCAAATA
Organism: Verbascum thapsus; assembly: GCA_963669365.1. Classification (NCBI taxonomy): domain Eukaryota; kingdom Viridiplantae; phylum Streptophyta; class Magnoliopsida; order Lamiales; family Scrophulariaceae; genus Verbascum; species Verbascum thapsus. The sequence continues at coordinate 8,369,501 of OY770112.1, forward strand.
CTCGGGAAGATGTCGACGGGAATGGTAAGGGGGATAGCTCACCTAAGTCGAGGGTACAAGAGCGGGGTTTTGGGCATCCGGTGTGGGAGACGTTGTCACCAAAATCCAACCGACCGAGGATGAGTCAACGTCTAGGGAGGGCGTCGACAAGATTGGTGGGAGAGAATGCTCATTTGAGTCGACGGTTCGTGATAAGAAGGCGAGGAAGCCTAAGGCTTGTTACATTTGCAGTGACACCAATCATCTTTGGAACAACTGTCCTTTCAAGAAGAAGGAAGAGATAGTGTGACGTTCCGTCGGCTCGAGGAGTGGTGACGATGGTGCATGGCAGGGATTAATGAAGAAGCTCAATGTCGGGCAGACCAGTGGGGAGTCGGCGAAGGGGCCAAGGAAGGGACCGATGTTCGTCGAGGTCTTGATCAAGGGCAAAAAGATCAAGGCACTAGTAGACACCGGAGCTACTCACAATCTTATGCGGGAGGGTACGACTAAGGCGTTTGGGTTGAAAATCAGACCAAGCAGAGATGTCGTCAAGACCACATGTGGAGAAGCCAAGTCGGTGACCGGTTAGGCGAAGCGAGTGAAGATAAGGATCGAAGGATAGCAAGGCGCATCATCGTTCACGGTAGTGGCCATGGAAGACTACGAGGTAGTCTTAGGACTGCAGTGGTTCGATCAGATGAAGGCGGTCATCATTCCACATTCCAATTCACTAGTCATCTGGGATCAAGAGAACGCGAGGGCGATCCCGGCACGGAGCGAGGCCGAGGGGATAGACAAGTTCTCAAGGATCCAGCATATAGGGGGAGACAAGCAACGTAAGGTATCCAAGAAGGCTTTCGAGGGGCTCGAGACCGAGAAGATAGAGCAGCCGAGGTGGGTCTTGTAGAATTGAGTAAAGTCCGACGTGGCATCCGAGTCGCCCAAAATCAGCGAGTCGGAGGAGGTGATGCAAGTGCAAGGAGAATCCAGCAGCTCAACGGGAAGAACTCGAAGGATCAAGTGTAGTGTCGAGAAAAGGAGGCAAGCATCCGAGGCGAAGTGGCTAAGGTTTTGGGAGGAGATCAAGAAGCGTCCACCGGGTAGCGTTGTCGGGGCGACAATGGCTTTGGTGGGGGATAATGTCACGGCCGAGCCTTTGGGGGTCTGAGCCCCGTGAGATCAAGGCGTGACGGGCGTCTTTCTGTATTTAAGTATTTAGAATATTATCTTTGTAAACGTAATAAGGAACCTTCCTAGAATGTCTCGGTCTCTTGAAGGGTCATATGGTCGAGTGAAGGGTCATATGGTCGAGTGAAGAGAAATCACTTGAAAGGTTAAAAGTCATAAGTTGAAGGGCCAAGAGTCATGTACTTGAAAGGTCATTCAATCTTAGCCGTTAGATCGAGTCGATCTCAACCGTCCATCGAGATCAAGTAGTAGTATAAATAGGAGAGTCATTTGTCATTTATATTCAACCAAGTTCTAAGTTCCTAAATAAAAGAGTTTTTAGTTACAATATTTTTCTCTCTAAAGCTTTCCTAGCCTTTCTAACACAATCTTAGCAACACAGGTACAAGGCTGACTCGCCAGAATCGGGGTGATCTGGACTAGTGCCGCACGAGCTTCAACACTAGTTCCCCACTTCCCATACGTTCCTTGACTCTTTGAATAGACTTGGCTTAGGAACTTTTACCTGGAGAGATGCCACATCTCTCAGTTCCCTCGCAGTTGCCAACACCTGTGGCCCAGAAACCTTCCGGAGAGGTGCCCCACCTCTCGGTTCCCCTGCAGTCACCCACGTCCCTTCACACAAGGCATTAATTCGCTCGGTCTCCTCAATCATTGCCACGATCTCTTCTTGAAACGATGTGATCAAATGCCGCATTTCATCACGCACCATCTCTATGACCTCAAGGTCCTCGTATGTTGAGGATAGACGGTAGCAATGACTCCAAATCTTTATTTTTCAAGGATGAGCAATTGTAATATTGTTGGTCCCAAGTAGTTTGAACAAAGGGTCTAGAAGGGAGGTTGAATAGACCCTATCCTTTTTTCTTTTCCTTTTGATATTATGATTTGAAAGGAAGTTATTGACAAAGACTGAGTAAGAGAGTTAAAAGAACCGATTATGAAAACTACAAGGATGTGTAGTGATCTAAACGTAGATTCACAGTTAAATGCACAACGGAAAGATATTTTTAATCTTTGATTTTAACAAGATGTTGAGCAGAATCAGTTAATAGATTAAACAATCACTTTTAATCCTTTTGTGCAACATATGATTTTACTTAATTGCTAAATTGTAAGATATGCAATAAAGAGCAGAATAAAACAATTCACACAGAGTCTTCTCAATAAAATGTACAAAACTAAAACGTCTTGAGCTCATTTGCTACACAAGTGTCTGCTCCAAGAACACTTCTAGTGGTCTGCATCTTTCACTCAGAAACCTACAACTTTCCTCACACTCAGTTTGAAAAAGAGGATGGAGAATTTCACACAGAAATATGGTTTGTTTGTTTTGTTTAAGACAAACAACTTGGTTGATATTCTTTACGGTTTGGTTCTTTTGAAAAGAGATAGAGAGAAATATCTTTGGAGTGGATGTACAGAATTCGATTATCTGAGGGTGAACTTCAATCTAAGATTGAAAGCTTCTTCTAAGGATAGGAATTAATAAGAGGCTTTCTCAAAGATGTTCGAATCGATTTTCTATTTCTGTTTAGTATGTCTTCTTTTTAACCTCGTAAAGACTCTTATGTGAAAATTCTTCTCTCTCAGAAATAAGTATTTGAAGTTAAATTTATACGCAAGTCCTTGAATAGATCTGTTAGGACCATTGGGTATGCGTGTAAATTAATCACTCAGAAAGATTAGAGGGTGGTTGGTAAATCGCAGATATTTTGCTTCAATTGTCAGACTACGGCAGTTTTCTTATGTTGACATCTCATAGGTTTGGTGCAATTCGTACTCCATCAGCAGTATATACATTAAATGCCTTTGACAAGCATTAAATGCATTTAAATAAATGCGCGTTGAGCATTAAATGCTTTGAGAAGAAATTTAATCCTCAATTGCTTATGATGGAAGTCATTGAGTAGCTCAGCGTGTCTTTGAACATAGATAGATGTCGCTTGAGGTACTTGATATTCCGGATGATCTTCTGACTGTCACTTGTGTTTGCTGATTTTTCAATCTCTTCTCATTAATAGACTCACTCCGAATTCTACTAATGCTACAAGCGTTAAAAACTAGCAAAGCTAAAAGGACAAACAAAAACATCTATACTAAAAGTTACAACTCGAAATACTTTCTATCGCTTGATACATGATATGTTAATAAAAATAAACTCACATATTTCAGGGGTCTAAATTTAAACATATCTTGTCATCATCAAAACTTCTAACAAAGAAATTCTAACAAATATAAAATAAATAAAGATAAAAAATATAAACCAAACTAAATAAAGATAAATGGTAAATTTCAATAACAAATCCAATACACCATCAAAGATAGAAGAATTACATCACAATCCAATAAGACAATCATCAATACAAAGTAACTCAATACTGAAACAACTCACATTAAATCAATCTACTACAAACCCTAACAGTGACACAGAAATATATATGTAGCACCAACTCAAAGTAAACATAATCTCGAACGAAAACGAAGAACATAACTAATAGTCGAGTCTCATCAGAAGGTGACTAGTTCGAGGGTGGTGGAGAGGTGAAAGGGAAAGAAGGCATAGTAGCTGGAATAGAAGGCATTGTGGGCATGGCTGGTAGTGGCGGCAGCACGGTGTTTGGGATGGTGGGCATGGTGGTGGGCATTGGCGGCAATGTGGGTTTTGGAAGTGTTGGATTAGGCGGCAAAGTTGGCAACGGAGTGCTTGGAAGTGGCGGCAGTGTGGCGGTGGGAAGGTTTGGCATGGCCGGCAAAGGTGGCAGGCTAGCCCCTGGTAGTGTGGGAATTGTAGGTAATCCTGGCTGAGAAGTTTGCAGCAGGTTGCGAGCGGCCGAGCTTGTAGGGGCACTTGAGATTATTGAAATTGCCATTATTAGAGATACAATATAGTGAAATTTAGAGGCCATTTGATTGGATTCTTAAGGATTTGTAATAATATGTAAATTGTGTTGTGTTATGGTTTAGGATCTATATTCTTGTGACCAATATATAGATTGGAATGTGATCAAAAGTCTTGAGTTTTGATTGAATGTAGTTTGGGTAGGTATGAAGAACTTGTATTAGGTTAACTTTCAAAGGATTATATTCTAACAAATTGTGGCAAAGATTGGTGAGTTGAATACCTACCATTACCAACACAATGTTATGAGAATTTGTGAACGTTTAGGTGTAACGAGAGTGTGTACGTGGAAAGTTGAGAAGAACAGCATTTGCAAATTTATTGAAGTTGCTTATTGCATGCTGGTTATTTTGGAAAAAGTTCGCTAATTAAGAGACATGTGTCGAGATGAAACAATTTTCAGATAAATTTAATCATATACAACTTAAGACTGCACATTTAAGATGTTGGAAAATTGAATTTTGAGAATAATAGGTTCAAGTGTACAGGATTTTTTAAACAAAATAAAATTGAGTCTTATCACTATGGTTTTATGAAGAAAAAAATAGTTTTGAATATTGGTGATTTCGTATCATTGTTGGAATATTGTTGTGTGTTTAAATATTATACTAGCAAAAGGCTCATTGTTTTCTCCAAAATCAGTAAAAGTTCAATTTTTTCTTCAAAACAATCAAAAATCTCAAAATTGAATGCCAAATCCCTCTAATTTTCAAATAATTTCACATCGGAAGGACCAAATTGTTACAAATAATAAAAATACAAAATTTAATTCTAAGTTGAAAAAAATGTTATTACACTGGATCAAAATTGCAATTTTCTCATTATCTTGAATCGAAAATTCTATAACAAATCGGTCCAACTACACAAAAAAAAATGCATCTAAAATTCCAATCCATATTAAGTCCAAACCATTAAATAATTGATGGAAATAATTTGTCCGCTTGCAATCTCCTCCTGCCCTAACCATTTTGGTTTTAAATATTTTTAATTTTTTGAAATGATTCTGAGTTTTTCTTTATTTGTATACATTTCCAGAAAAAATAGGAAAAAAAGAAGAACTTGAAATTTTTAAAAAAATTAAAACACTTAATAAAAAATTAGAACATTTATTATTCATTCAGTCACTACGTCACCTATATGTATTCCTTTATCTCAAAAACTTGGAGAAATTTCGAGATACTCAATACCAGTACAAAGTCCAAAATAAAATATTAATTGTATCAACTTTATATAAAAATATAAGGCACCAAAAATTAGTTGATATTGTTTAATTATGTAAATTGATAGAATGGAGAATTATGCTAATATTCTCAAAGTGAGAGCATATATGTGAAGTGCATGTATGAATATATTATGATCTTTTAATAATGTAATGGTATTTTGGTTAATTTGGATGATAATATTTTTTATAATTTTGATGAGAGAATTTCATTTATTATATATTTCCCACTATAAAAAAATAAAGGGTATTTTAGTAATAAGAATAGAAAATTGACAAAATATTGGATGGAAGGGAGGTTAATGCCAAAAAACCAAACATTAGGAGTGTGGATGCTAATAGCCCATAATTCAGGGGAGGTGGATGCTATTTTCCCTTTGTTAAACTATATTTTTCGTGTTCAACTCGAGGTCAAAAGGGCATAGAAAAGGGAGAACAATTTTTAAATAAGGAAAAAGTCTATTTTCTTTATGTAGTGTTTTATTTTGGTCATATTTGTTCACCCATGTATCACAATAAATCAAATTTTTTGGCATTGGAGAGTTTGTTTGTCAAACTGCAATTTTTATGTTCAACTCGATACCCAAATGAATGCATAAAATAGTGAAAATAAGTTTGAAATAAGGAAAAAATTGTTTTAGTTTAGAAAAAAAATGCTCTAATATTGTTTTGGTATAATTTTTTACATTGCCATCAAAATAAACTAATTATTTTGTGTGGTTGAAAATTTTGTATGTCAAACGAAATTTTTTGTGTTGAACCCCAGGCCTAAAATAATATAGAAAAACAAGAAAAAAATGAGATCAAATATTGCGAATTAACTGAACTAAAATGCCAAAAAATTAAAATTATAAATTGATGGTATACCCCTTCAGCCAAGATGAATTCCATCAATTTTTTTTTAGTTTGTGACTCATGCGACTTCATGGAAGCACCATCTTTTGAACACCCCAAAAGTATATACTATTTTTTTGAAAGAAATTTAAAAAATATATTATTTATTTTAAATTTTCTTGATATTAGTATATATTTTTTGTTGTAGAAAGTTATTTTAAATAGAAAGTATTTTTTTTTTCAAATTCTGTCTAGTTTATTTTCGCGGGTCTCGTACCAAAAAAAATTGAAAAAAAAAGTTCGAAAAAAAAATGAATTTTTTTTCTGTTTAGTTAATTTTCGTACCTGGAAGTCTCGTTCCGAAAAAAAAATTCAAAAAAAAAATTCAGCAAAAGAAAGAAAAAAAAGGAGAGTCAAAATTATTTTCACATTGACATTAAAATGTCTATGGAAAATTTTTCAGAATATAAGATCCTCATGGAAGAGCTAAAGGCTGAGATGAAAAGAATGATAAAGCCTCTCCACGAGAGGATAGATCAACTTGAAAGTCAACTCAAGAGGTAGTTTTCGCCCAAATACACATGCTTGGGATACACATGCTTGGGAACATGCTTGGGAAGCATACTAATGGAAAAAGAATGAGCAGCAAGCCACACCAAAATCAAAGATGGAGCACAAACAAGAGACGAGCCACCATAAAAACCAGGATAATGAAGGTTCCAACACCGATGAGATGCTATCATTGGAAGATTCGAGTGAGGGTGTATATCTCATTGATGCATTGACTTTGGTTTCGAAAAGAGCATTGAGCGAACACGTGAAGGTGGTTGAAGATAAGGCAAGTCATGTAACTATCGATGGTGATAATTGCCCAAATATCGCTGATTCATCTATGTTGGAAAAGTTAGACCTATCACTTTTGGAGAAACATAGACCATACAAGTTACAATGTGTCAATAATAGTGGTGAGACAAAAGTGAACGAACAAGTGATGGTTGCACTAACACCTCGACAACTTTATGAAGATCAAGTGAGGGTAAAGAAAAAGAGTAAGCGAAAGCATGTGGCTAAACAAAGACGCAACGGTGATCATGTCCAAAGTCAACAACGCATTGATGATACTGCATACAAATGACGCTTTGGATTTGAGGAAAAATCCCTTTCAAAAGGAGGGGAATGATACGAATATTATTAGTGATATTATATTTCCTTTTATTACTTCTATATTTTATATTTAGTAAGTTTTAGATATATTTAGTTAATTATTTAGATAAGAAAAAGGAATAATATAAATAAAGAAGATATCAAGTTGGATTGATATCCTTCTTTTATTAAGTTATCTTTTGTTTGGTAAATTTACTTAGTTAGTAAGTTTTATTTTAGTAGGAGCTAGATTTTGGAAAATATCCTTTTCTATAGGATTTTTACCAAAATTAAGTTTATTATTTTTGCCTATAAATAGGCCACGTTTTTCATTAATAAAGGGAGAGAATATTTTTTATTAAAATTTGTGAGTTTTAACTCTCGTTGTTCTTCAAGAACATTTATTGAACTTATCGGATTTTACATCCGTGGCGTTCGTTCTTGACTTATCAAATGATTTTCCATCTCGTTTGTGGCGTCATCATAATTTCGTTCTGAGGTTCGTCTTCGTTGACTTCATCGGGTTAAGATTTTTCATACCGAGGTTCGTTGTCACAATTGAATTCGGGTTAAAGATATCCATTCATCATTCAACTCGTACGCAAATTAAGATCTTAGAAAAATTCTGCAATGAGTCAACCCATCTTGGGACGATTCGTATCAAATAATTTGTCCGCTTGCAATCTCCTCCTAGCCAAACCATTTTAGTTTTTAAATATTTTTAATTTTTTGAAATGATTCTGAGTTATTCTTTATTTTTATACATTTCCAGAAAAAATAGGAAAAAGGAAGACTTGAAATTTCTAAAAAAATTAAAACACGTAATCAAAAATTAGAACATTTATTATTCACTACGTCACATATATGTATTTTTTTATCTCAGAAACTTGGAGAAATTTCGAGATACTCAATACTAGTACAAAGTCCAAAATAAAATATTTATTACATCAACTTTATATAAAAATATAAGGCACCAAAAACTAATTGATATTGTTTAATTATGTAAATTGATGGAGAATAGAGAATTAGGCTAATATTCTCAAAGTGAGAGCATATATGTGAAGTGCATGTATGAATATATTATGATCTTTTAATAATGAATAATAGCATTTTGGTTAATTTGGATGATAATATTTTTTATAATTTTGATGAGAGAATTTCATTTATTATATATTTTCCACTATAAAAAAAATAAAGGGTATTTTACTAATAAGAATAGGAAATTGACAAAATATTGGATGGAAGGGAGGTTATTGCCAAAAAACCAAACATGAGAAGTGTGGATGCTAATAGCCCATAGTTCAGGGGAGGTGGATACTCTTTTCCATTTGTTAAACTATATTTTTCGTGTTCAACTCGAGGTTCAAAAGGGCATAGAAAAGGGAGAACGGTTTTTAAATAAGGAAAAAGTCTATTTTATTTATGTAGTATTTTATTTTGGACGTATTTGTTCACCCATGTATCACAATAAACCAAATTTTTTGGCATTGGAGAGTTTGTTTGTCAAACTGCAATTTTTATTCAACTCGAGACCCAAAGAAATACAGAAAATAGTGAAAATAAGTTTGAAATAAGGAATAAAATTATTTTAGTTTAGAAAAAAAAATGCTCTAATATTGTTTTGGTATAATTTTTTACATTTCCATCAAAATAAATTAATTATTTTGTGTGGTTGAAAATTTTGTATATCAAACGAAATTTTTCGTGTTGAACCCCAAGTCCAAAATAATATAGAAAAACGAGAAAAAATGAGATCAAATATTACAAATTAACTGAACTAAAATGCTAAAAAATTAAAATTGTAAATTGATGGTATACGCCTTCAGCCAAGATGCATGCCATTAATTTTTTTTTTTTTTTTTTTTGTGACTCATGTGACTTCATGGAAGCAATTTGTGCTATTTTTTGAACACCCCAAAAGTATATACTATTTTTTTGAAAGAAATTGAAAAATTATATTATTTATTTAAATTTTCTTGGTATTAGTATATATTTTTTGTTGTGAAAAGTTATTTGGATTGATGTTTAAATGTATTTTTTCTAAATTATATCTTAGTCAACTTCATCCATTTAGACAGAAAAATAAGTAGAATGGATCTTATTATGCATGTTGTATCATCTTAAATTAAAATATGTGAATAAAAATTAATTTTGGTGTAATTAGGAGGTAGTCGGAGAATTATTTTAATTGGTGTGATAATTATCAAAACACGAAAAAGTATATAATAACTACTGTTTTCTCCCTTTTTTTTTTATAATTTTTCAACATTAGCTACATTTTTTAAATCTTTTTCCTAAATCTTATAATATACTTACCAAAAAACTTTTTTTTTAAATCTCTTAAAAATATTTTTGTCTGAGTAGACATGGCTATCCAATTAAGGCCTTCATTTTGCCCCTTGTTCAACTACAATATTTGGTTATGTATTATTTGATGAAAATACTTGTACTGGGTATTTGTAATTACCTTATGTACATGCCAATCGGCTTTGTATCCGGTCCGGTTATGCACACAATGTTGGGATCGCCTAGACCCTCGGGTGAAACCTCGCAGCGGAAATAGAGTTCAAAAATTTATATTAGAGACGTTTCACCACATTAATGCCTAGCATTTACGTACAATTGAAATAAAGCGTAAACGTACCGTTTTTGATCAAATCTCGTGATTCAATCAAACTCTTTGATTTATCCTTGATGACGAATACGAATAATACGTGATCAACCAAGGTCTTGAGCACCCCAAATGTTGTGCCTCTAAGCGTTGTATCCACACCTTGAACGTTTCCCTCGCTAGTAATAATCGTGCTAGCGATTCAAAACTACGACTACGAATATGTAGGATCATATGTAGTTGACGGAATATTAATTCTTCCAACTTGAAGAATATGAGAGTAATAAAACTAAGGAAGAAACCCTAAGGATTTTGGGAGATTTCTTTTTCTCATTGTGTCTTACATTACCAAGAGATAAAGAACAATGAATCGTTATGTAGAGATACGAAAATTAGGTTAATATAACCCTAATTTTCGTCCATACCCTTGTAGCCCTCAAAAAGTGGACTCTTTCAACTAGAATCCTACTACATGTATGTCTCTACTCTTCCATATGTTAATACATATCAAATCCCACAATATTAGGAACTAATTCCTTATATTTATGATTCTATTATGCATTAAATCTCCACCAAAGTCCAAAAGTCACTTTCCTAATTTAAATTGTCTTCTAACAATTTTATTTCAACCCATTAATTAATTATATTAATCTCCAAGATTAATTAAATTAATTAACTCTCAAAATTTATTAATTGGGCTTTCATTAATAAATCCCTTGGGCCTAGCCCATTAATTAATCAATCCCCGATCAATTAAAAAGTCCAATTAATTAATTCAAGCCCAAGGCTCAATTAATTAATTTATTCCATCATGAATCAATATCCAATATTAATTCATCTAGGCCCAATTCAAAATTGGCCATCTCGTACATACAACCGGGAAACTTATTCAAGTTAGTGTGTGACCCCTTAGGTTCATTCGAAAGCTAGCAGTGAGACCATTTCCCAAACGGCTCGGTAACAATTAACCAATCATTACCTCAATTAATCATTGCGCCAAATGATTAATCTTGGTCATGAATTAACCACCAATTAATTCACGACTCTCACAGATTGAGTTCGATGTCTAGCAACGTCGACTCAACCCCTAGATTCAAATGATTATAATAGACCTCTCCTGATCACGATCGTAACATGTGTCTCATCCTTCTGTCAGATCTCTCGATTAAATCTAGGATTTGGTTACCAGTCGAAATCCTACTAATTTAATCATATGACTATGTCAATTGGCGAATGACGACTTATGTCAACTAAGCAAGGATCACACCTTCTTATTGACTTGCTTTGGCCAAAGACTTCAAGTCCAGTCATTCCCAAGACAGCATAGGAGATTCACTAATCATAGATTAGAGACAGATCCCATCTTGGAACCGCCTGCCAAATCACATAACCAGACTACACCCAAAATAGCCCATTGTTTGATTATCCTGTAATCATAAACTAAATCAAAGTGCAGTGGGTCATGCATTTGAACAGCCGCGATCCCTCAAGTCGTGAGGATCATCACAAGCCTACGTGACCGTGGAATTTCATATTCGACACGTCCACCAATATGAATTTCCACTGGGGTTGCTCAATTCACCATCCCCGATGTGAACCCTCATACGTTGCATAGGTTCTCAACCAATACCCATGGAACAAGGTACATTCCTCTAAGGAAATGCAACGCACAAGCAAGTCTTGACGAGTCATTGATATCCCAATCTCAATGACTCTATGACTTGGAACGCTTTTAGGATTACAGCCGTTCGAGTACATCCCATGATCACCATCCAATGCGTGACCGTACCCATAGCTCTATGTAATCCAAGGGACTTTATTACATATATGTAAAGACATAGATATATAATAAAGAAGATGCCATATAATAAATAACAATTTAAACAAGACTGTTCTCGTAGTGCTGCTCACTATTTGGCAACCAAATGGCTTGCCGGACACCCAACACTAACAATCTCCCACTTGCCCTAAAGCCAGTTGCCCATGTATCTAAGGCCCATCCCAGATGTCCTTCAAATACCTTTGGCTCAAGGGTTTGGTGAAGGGGTTTGCTATATTATCTATCGAGTCTATACGTTCCACTCGAACGTCACCTCTACCAATGATCACTCGGATCCATTGGTATCGCCTCTTATGTTTGGATCTTTGATGAGACCTTGGCTCCTTTGCTTTCGCAATAGCCTCATTGTTATCACTGTATTGACATACATGATCAACAATGAATGAAATTACCCCAACTCTTGGGCGTATTTCATATCCAAACAACCATTTCAGCAATTTCCATTGCTATGTACTCACTCTCTATGGTGAGCTTTAGTCATAGTCTCCCACTTTGAGACTTTCTAACTTAGAGCTCCACCAACGAGTAAGAATATGTATCCGGATATCGACTTCAAGTCAACTATAATTGACCAAAGAACTAGAGTCTATAAAGCACTCAAGTTCGAATTCTCCCACTTGCCATATATCAAGAAAACATCCTTTTAGTCTTCCTAAGAAACTTAAAGATCGTTTACATGGCAGTCCAAAGGTCAACCCTTGGATTAGCATGATATCGACTTTTTACATTCAGTGCATAAGTCACAACATGCCTAGTACATAGCATAGCATACATCTTTGCTCCTAATAGCAAGCACATAATGTATGTGAGATATTTTCTCTCGATGCCTTATGTGACACCATCTTAGAAAGATAGAAACTATGTCTCATTGGCAAGAATCCCCTCTTGGATTCTTCCATGCTGAATCCATCAGCACATTATCTACGTACAGTTCTTTCTTTGGAGAATTGTGTCGACAACCATCCTTTGACTGATTGCAACATCCCTACATTGTTTCCAATTAGTAGGATGGCATCAATATAAAGGACAAGAAAACGCAACCTTACTCCCACTATCCTTCTTGTACACACATACTGTCTATACGTACTTTGACGAATCCATACAACTTTATGGTCTCATCAAAAAGTATATTCCAGCTTCGGGAAATAGTTCAAGTTCAAAAATGAACCTTTTAGCTTACACAGTTTGTGTTCGCTCCCACTAGATGTAAAGGCTTTCGGCTACGCTACTCTTCCTCAATGTTTCCATTAAGAAAAGTAGTTTTACATCTATCTGCCAAATCTCCCAATTGAGATATGCAGAAGTGGCGAGAAGTATTCGAACGGATTTCGGAATCGCTACTGGCGAAAAAGTTTCTCTCATAATCAATTTCTTGCTTTTGAGAATAACTCTTCCCCACGAGGCGACCCTTATAGGTTACCCCCTCTCCATCTACCCCAAGCTTTCGCTTATAGACCCAATTACAGCCGATAGGCCTAAAGCCTTCAGTTGGGTCTACCAAGGTCCATACCTTGTTTGAGTATATGGAGTCCATCTCGAATCTCATGGCTTCTTGCCAAATTCCCGAATCGATGTCCAACATCGTCTTTCCTTAACACTTTGGATCGACATCCAATGGAGTTTGTGTACTTAAAGTAAGTGGCATCGTCTAGTCCTCAACCATGGTCTTAGTGAGAGCTTGTGTTCATGAGTTTCCTCAAGTTCTATACTTGTGCCATTTATAACTAAGAGTACCCTTTCCAAAAGGGTGGCATCACAAGAAACAAATAGTTTTGTTCCTTCAAGCTATAGAAATAGTATCCATATAACTCTTTTGGATACCCCACAAAATTTACATAAAGTGGATCTCGAATCCAACTTATCTCCCACTAACTGTTTGACAGCAGAGCACCTCCATACCTCAAGTATTTATAGGCAAGCGCTTTTCTAAACCACATCTCAAATGAGGTTTCAGGCACACTTTAAGACGGAACCTTAAATATGTATGTGCAGAAATTTCCAAGGCACAACCCCAGAAAAATGGAGGTAAGTCTATAAACTCATCATGGACCGAACCATATCCATCAATGTTCGATTTCCACGCTTGGACACACCATTTGATGTAGCGTTCCAAGCGGAGTCCATTGTGAGAGAATTCCAAATTCTTTTATAGTCTGTGAACTCACTAGATAAATATTCTACTCTTCGATCAAATCAAAGAGCTTTAATATTTCTACCAGTTTGCTTCTCTACTTCATGTCTAAACTCTTCTCAAAAGATTCAGACTTGTATCTTATAAGATACATATAACCACACCAAGAACCATTGGTAAGTTATGAAGTAAGAACAGTTCACTCATTTGACCACATACATCCCAATGGACTGAGTCCAATGTGCCGGTGGCATGCTCCATTTGCCTTCCAAATGGTGATTTGGTCATCTTTCCTTTTAGACAGAATTCACAAGTTAGCATGTCATCTAAATCTCCAAGATCTAGTAGACTAGCTAACTTTCTAATTCTATCTTTGGAAGCATGTCCTAATCTTGCATGTCACATGTATGTGTCAGGTAGACTACTAGACTTACGTTTGCTCACATCGTTACTTTGTTGAATATGCATAGTAGAAATACTTGGGGATATAGTATATAAATCATATGTTAAACTTGCTTCTAAAGTTAACCAAAGAACATAGACAACCCTTTGTCTTTAATTGATAAATAATATCCCTCTCTATCCAAAACAAGGACAGAGATAATGTTCTTTGTTAAATCCAGAACAAAATAACAATTATTTAATACTATTTTTCTACTATCTATCTCTAAGTAGACGTCCCAATGGCTATGGCAGCTACCATTGCTCCATTCCCCAGCCTTAGGGTCATCTCTACTATACTTAGAGACTTACTTCTTGTCATCACTTGTAAATCATTACAAAGACAAGCACCACAATCGGTGTCTAATATCCAAGAAGTAACGTTAATCAAATGATTAACTTCAACAAATAACATATTAGCACTAGCCTTCACAGGCTTTGCATAGTTCCTCTTTTAAGTGTCCTTTGGAACCATAGTTGTAATATTCGCCATAAGTTTTCATTCTCTAAGAACTTAATACTAATTGGCAGAATTAGGACCAGTAAGCGAAGTTCGTTTTAAAAGATACATGGAGTGGTTTCTTAACTATTAAGAAGTAGGCGAACAGATAAATAGCATTCAGTTTTAATACATTATACACATATATCATGGACTTTTAATAATATGTGTTCTCCCACTATTTTATTCGAATTCCATCACCCTCATGAAGAAAAACGATAAGATAGACATCTTCTTAGTGGGCTTGAGATCTAACCATAAATACTATACACCCCGATTTTACGAGCCCATATAATATTTATGATTAGTAGACTCGTCCGCCCTTCCACAACTCTTTTGTGGTTCTCAAGATGGTTTTGCCTCACCTTTCATATACACCCCGATTTTACGAGCCCATATACTAATCAGTGTTAAGTCTAACCCACCAAATTATCGTAACTAATAAACCCATCCAAGTGTCCCACGACTCGTAGCCAACACTTGGACTAGCGTATTCCTACGGGCCTGTAAAAAGGCTTAGTAGACCACAGCCTTCTAGGCACCATACCCGCCCCTACGACTCGCAGTCGACGAATATGGTCTTCGCGGCATTTCACATGTTCTACTAGTGGTGGAAGGCAGGGCATAGCAAAACTTTCGGTCTTTGCTATTCCCATTCTAGACATAATATTTAAATGAGGGAATTCAACATGCAAGGTCTCATCAATATTAGCATTTATCTTGTTTAAGGTGATCATGCAATAACATATCACATAATAAAACAAGAACATAACGCCTAATACTAGCATGCTCCATAAAACGGTAAATCATAATATCACATAGGCATGCCAACATATGAGATATAAAGCATCATAAATTTACCGAGCCTCAAATTAATTCGACTTGTAAGTTAATGGGATTTTAAAGTCTTTGAAATCCAATATTCAAAACTTATTTAATTTCGTTCTAATTTTCTTTAGCAATTCATGATTCCCTTAAATTTAATTAAGGCCCCTTTTTCGATCAAATATTCTTTTGACCCAAATTTAATGGTTTCATAACCATTATCGAATCACGAATTCATAAGAAAAATAACAAAATTAAATTTTATGCCAATGCATAACGTTATCGTTCGATAAGTAACAAAAACAAATCAACGATAACGACCGAAAAATCATGCACACGCACATGAAGAAAAACGATAAGATAGACATCTTCTTAGTGGGCTTGAGATCTAACCATAAATACTATACACCCCGATTTTACGAGCCCATATAATATTTATGATTAGTAGACTCGTCCGCCCTTCCACAACTCTTTTGTGGTTCTCAAGATGGTTTTGCCTCACCTTTCATATACACCCCGATTTTACGAGCCCATATACTAATCAGTGTTAAGTCTAACCCACCAAATTATCGTAACTAATAAACCCATCCAAGTGTCCCACGACTCGTAGCCAACACTTGGACTAGCGTATTCCTACGGGCCTGTAAAAAGGCTTAGTAGACCACAGCCTTCTAGGCACCATACCCGCCCCTACGACTCGCAGTCGACGAATATGGTCTTCGCGGCATTTCACATGTTCTACTAGTGGTGGAAGGCAGGGCATAGCAAAACTTTCGGTCTTTGCTATTCCCATTCTAGACATAATATTTAAATGAGGGAATTCAACATGCAAGGTCTCATCAATATTAGCATTTATCTTGTTTAAGGTGATCATGCAATAACATATCACATAATAAAACAAGAACATAACGCCTAATACTAGCATGCTCCATAAAACGGTAAATCATAATATCACATAGGCATGCCAACATATGAGATATAAAGCATCATAAATTTATCGAGCCTCAAATTAATTCGACTTGTAAGTTAATGGAATTTTAAAGTCTTTGAAATCCAATATTCAAAACTTATTTAATTTCGTTCTAATTTTCTTTAGCAATTCATGATTCCCTTAAATTTAATTAAGGCCCCTTTTTCGATCAAATATTCTTTTGACCCAAATTTAATGGTTTCATAACCATTATCGAATCACGAATTCATAAGAAAAATAACAAAATTAAATTTTATGCCAATGCATAACGTTATCGTTCGATAAGTAACAAAAACAAATCAACGATAACGACCGAAAAATCATGCACACGCACACACGTCAAATGCGCGCGCTTGCGCAGCTTCCCGACAGCGCAGCAGCTGCGTCGCTTGCGGGCTGCGCGCTGCGTCGCTGCAGCAGCACACGCAGCCGCGCGCTGCGTCTCTGCGCAGCAGCCCGCGCGCAGCTGCGTCGCTGCGCAGCTGCTGCCCGCGCGCAGCTGCGCGTGTTGCTGCGCAGCGCTGCTGCAACGCCAACACGACGCTGCTGCTAGCACCTTCACCGCAGCCTACGCATGTGTTGTACGAGTTTAAAGCAACTTCAAAACAGATTTTTTTCGATTTCTGAAAATCCCAAACAACGAACAAACAAATTAATTATACGCTTACATGTGTATAAACTCGAAATTTAAACACATACCGACTCCAATCGTGCATAAACCATGGCTCTGATACCACTGTTGGGATCGCCTAGACCCTCGGGTGAAACCTCGCAGCGGAAATAGAGTTCAAAAATTTATATTAGAGACGTTTCACCACATTAATGCCTAGCATTTATGTACAATTGAAATAAAGCGTAAACGTACCGTTTTTGATCAAATCTCGTGATTCAATCAAACTCTTTGATTTATCCTTGATGACGAATACGAATAATACGTGATCAACCAAGGTCTTGAGCACCCCAAATGTTGTGCCTCTAAGCGTTGTATCCACACCTTGAACGTTTCCCTCGCTAGTAATAATCGTGCTAGCGATTCAAAACTACGACTACGAATATGTAGGATCACATGTAGTTGACGGAATATTAATTCTTCCAACTTGAAGAATATGAGAGTAATAAAACTAAGGAAGAAACCCTAAGGATTTTGGGAGATTTCTTTTTCTCATTGTGTCTTACATTACCAAGAGATAAAGAACAATGAATCGTTATGTAGAGATACGAAAATTAGGTTAATATAACCCTAATTTTCGTCCATACCCTTGTAGCCCTCAAAAAGTGGACTCTTTCAACTAGAATCCTACTACATGTATGTCTCTACTCTTCCATATGTTAATACATATCAAATCCCACAATATTAGGAACTAATTCCTTATATTTATGATTCTATTATGCATTAAATCTCCACCAAAATCTTAATGCTTCTCATATTTCTTTACCTTCATTAACTTCTAAACCATTTCCCTCTATTGTGCAAGCACCGAAGTTGAAAATCCAAAAGTTAGAAGAAATTTATAATGGAACATACAAGAATTCAAAGATCTACAAGGATAAAATGGAGTCTTTTCGTGATAAGACGATCTCAAGAAAGAACTTCGTTGTAGGACAAAAAGTTTTTCTTTCCCATTCTCGCCTCAAGCTATTTTCGGGTAAGCCACGTTTCCGTTGGATTGGACCGTTTATTGTCATTGACAATTTTTCTATGGTGCAGTTTATATTCAAAGTCCAACTACACGAAAGATTCTCAAGGTGAATAGGCATCGTTTGAAAGCTTTTTACGAAGGATTTCAAATTTACGATGTCGAAGCAACGGAGATTGAACCACCAAACCATGCTACATAACTTTATAGCATCATCTAGCCGATGAGATTAAAGAATGGTGCTTCTTGGGAGGCAACCCATGCTCGTTTTTTATTTTTCGTTCTTTCATTTTTTTCTTTAGTTTTATTTTTTGAGCAGAAAGTTTGTGAATTTTAAGCACGATCACGCTTAAAATTTAAAAACATTCTGTTTTGGGTAGAGCAGAAAGTGTATGAAAATTAAGCGTGATCACGCTTAAACTTCACAAACTTTCTGCCCCTATCATCATTTTTCTCTTTTTTTTTTATTTTTGTTTTTTATTTATATTTTTGTTTTTTTATCCAAAAATTACAATAAAATCAGAAAATCAAAAATTACCAAAAAAAAAAAAAACCGAAATCAAGAATAAAACAATAACGAAACAAAGAACAATTTATCCCTAAATCAAAGAACTTTTCCCCTAACCCTAACCTTAATCACTGCCGCCACCACTAATCCATCTTATTCTCCATGTTTCAGTGCCACCGGCCACAGCTCCTTCATCACCTCCATTAAAGCTTACGATGGGACGAATCACTAAGCCATTCTGAATGTGACGATTCCACCGCCGCCTCCGAACTACCTTCCGAGACTCAATCAGAGAGCACCGCCTCATCGAAATCGTCATAACCGCTACCACTTCCACCTCCACTCCGACGCTCCGACCTAAAACATCCGCCTGCTTCTAGCCACCTACTGCTCCTTGACCTCCGTCCACTATCTTGAAGCTTATTTTGACGCAATCAAAGCCACACTAGCTCGATTACTACACTTCGGCATCACGACCGAGTGATGCCCCAAGGAAGTCACCCTTTCACCGTTTATTCACTTTACGCATTGTCTATGCTATATGTGTTATGAAATCCTACATTGAGGGCAACGTTTATTCTAAGTGTGGAGGGTGATTCATATTGGTTTGCATGTTCTTTAGCTTTGTTTACTTTTGGCACGTGATTTTTTTCAAAATCCTTTCGCTTTGTGATTGAATAGCATAGTTTGTTATGGATTCTATTGAATGAGTTGAGTTTGTGTGATTTGACCGCATAATGATTAAATAATTTTCGTGTCACATGACGATCTTTGCTAGTATAACGATGAATGCGAATGATAAAATTGCATGCTTTAGTCCGACTTAGACCTATCATGTGACCCTTTGAAGCCGTCGTTTTGATTGAACATCCATGTCAATCTATCTCCTTTCTTGTGTGTGACTCTTGCATGTCTTTGTATATCCTAGAACTTGCTTTGAACCATGCCAAGATTACATGAATTTGTGCACTTGTGAACGTGATAAAGGCATTAGGACTTAACCACTTAGCCATATAAGTCTACCCTTTTCATTTTTCCTCTAATTAGCCAACTTGAGCCTATTTAGCCTATTTGTTGTTTTGAAAACCCGAACTTTGAGCATTTACCACTTTTATATATACATCTTTGTTTTACCCGTCTAAAAAAAAGAGTCGAACATCGAGATCATATTTGTTTGGAATTCAAGAACAATGATTGTTTTGATGAAGTGTGGGGGAACTGTTGGAAACAAAAAGGGTGTTTACCAAAAAGAAAAAAAATCATAAAAAAAGAAAAAAAAACATAAAAGAAAAGGTGAAAAAGACTGAGGAAGAAAGGGCAAAAAGAACGAAGAATGATGGAATTAGTTGAGATTGAAAACATAAGTACTTGGGTTCTTATTGCTAGAATTATCCAATAGCATCTTGATGTTCTTCGATTTTACGGACTTAGCCTTTCATTATTTTTTTACCCCGACCCCGAGCCAAAGCCCCATTACAACCTTGAATAAAAGACCTTTTGATTCATTTGTGCATATTTTCGAAAGTAGTGGCGATTTTGGTATATAAGCAAGCCTATGGGATTATATTGACATATTAAGACTTAAGCGGTATACGTTAAACCCTATACACGAGTGTTTGGAGAGGATTGTGAGAAGAGTCGTCTAATAGTGTGCATCTTATGTTTCAAAATGAAATCGTTGTATTGGTTTTTGATCTAATGAGGCATTGAAATATTATATTATTTGCACGTGTCAACTTGTCATTCTCGATTTTTGTTCTTCATTTCATAATTCTCTGTGTCTTTTTGATTGGGTGTTGGGATTTTGTTGATTTCGCGTTGCCTAAATGCCAAACATTGCCCGAGACGTGCAATAGCTTAAGTGTGGGGTATTTGTTAACGTGTATTTTATACATGTTATTCTTGGTTAATATTGCGTTATTTCTCATGCTTTCACTCTTTAATCTCATGGATTTATGTTTTATTGATACGATTAGGTATTCGTATGGAAAGAGATGAAAAGATGCTAAAAAGGGCTTGGAAAGACATGAAGTTGGTTTGATGCAAAAATATGGCAGCAGAAAGTTGTTTAGAGTTAAGCGTGATCACGCTTAACTTGTATAAACATTGTGCCCAAAGAACAAAAATATGTTAGAAGCCGACTTGGATGACTGGAACCGAGAGAAATCTGCTGGAATTATGTTTCCTAGTCTCCAGGAATTATTTTATTTGATTTTATTTCCTTTTTGAAGAGTTTTAGTTTAGGTAGGATTCTTAGAATCCTATTTTAATTAGTTTCCTAATTGAGTTATGACTCTTTTAAGTTTAAATAAGTGGAATTTTATTCCACAAGACATCTACGTTTTTATTTCTGTTCGTACGTTCGTTTCCCTTTTGAAGCTTTTGAATTTGAAACATTGTAGACGTTATTGATTATGTGTTGCTAAACACATAATTTTAGTTGAAGTATTTTCGAGGTTTGATTTCTATTAATTCGTGAAATTTGAATTGTGCTTTTAAATTCCTAGTTCTTCGAGTATTTACTTTTTTTCGGTGATTTGTTGTCAATATATTTGATCGGTTAATTAATCTGGCCAATTAGTTAATCATTGGAATTATATTACGTTAATTAGAATCCAAATCCGTAGTTGTTTGGTTAACCCTAATATTTGTAGCAATTAGTGACGTTGATTATAGACAAGTTTTCAATTAGTCTCTATGGGAACTAGAAATTTAATTTAAATAAACCGAGTTTGTGTGTTTACTGATTAGAATTGGTGTTTTTCTAGTACAATAATGCTATCGATAGGCTAAATCCTAAGAGCTTGTTTAGGGTTGTCTAGTTGATAAGAGGAGTAATCAAAGAGCTTATTTTGGTTATCGACGACATAAGAAAAAATGAGGTCGTTAGAGCTTGTTAACGACTATAAGCTAGTTTACCTTAGAACATTGAACTATCATATAAATTGATGATCAAATAATAGAATCAACAACGAGATATCCGGAGACTAGAACTTCTCAATTTATTGAATCTGATTTTACTCTTATTGCGTTTAATTAATTTACTTCTTTTGAATTTATTTAGTTAAAAATCCAAAACCCTCCTTTTATCGATATTTGTAATTTAAGAATTGAATTTACACCATTCCCTATGGATCGACCATACTTATCGCTAATTACAAATCTTTTAAGTAGGTATTTATTTTTGTTGGATTCGACACCCACCATATATCATTTATCCAAAGCGAGCATGCGTACGTATGAATATCATAAAGGATTGATCCTCCAATATACAACTGAATTTTATTTTCTTTTTGGCCTAAACTAGGGGTGTAAACGAGTCGAGCTCGAGCCGAGCTTGGTGATTTTTTCAAACTCGAGCTCGGGCTCGAGCTCGTGAGTTTGGGTTCGAGCTCGAGCCAAGCCAAATTTTTTATTTATTTTTTAATTATTTAATATATATTTATTACTATAATAATAAAATAATAACATATTAAAAATAAAAAACTCGCGAGCTCGGCTCGCGAGCTTTTTTTAGAGACAAGTGGGTTCAGGCTCGAGCTCGATTAAGAGTTCGGGCTTGTGAAGCCGAGTTCGTTTGACACGAGCCGGTTCGGCTCGACTTACACCCCTAGCCTAAACAGAGAGCATAAGTGATAAATGAAAAATTGAGCATCGTGGCAGATGCAAGAGAGCTTATCTCGAACAACATGCACAAAAGCAAAAAAAAAAAGATCAATATCTCCACTGATCAATATTGACATAATAAAATAATAATTACACCTATAGGCAAAGATAAATCATAAAATCAAAATAACAAATATGATGAAGCTGCCTTATAAAATGGAAAAACAAAGAAGAAGAAGGAAGAACACAACCAAATTCCTCCAAAAGAGAGTGAGATCGAAGAGAAACATGGTCAAAATGCTTTAGACAATTGAGAGAAAATGACGAATCATAAAGACGATACAAGCAGGCTACATAAACAATTAGTGGTAGTGAGAAATGAACGGGAAAAATGGGTAATAAAGAAGAACCAAGAAGATGTCATAGGTTTTGACACTTTCAGTGATAATGATGCAACATTAGCAACATTAAAGAATAAGTGCACAAAGAACTCAGAGCGAAGAAAAAAAAAAGATAAACAAACGTGCAATCAAAATCGAACAACAGATAAAATAGATGGCCTATGCATCTATGTTGTTTGGTATTTATCTAATTTTTTTTATAGTTTATTTAGCTTTTCCAGTGATGTTAACTTTTCTAAATTAGTTTCATGTCTTTAATAGCAATAAGCATTTACTTAGCATATTCATTTTTAATATAATCAGTATTGCATCAATTATACGTACATATTGGTTCTATAATCACACAAGGAGGTGATATTACTTAATTGTTTGGAAACACAACAATGTATTTGGTTGCCTATGAGCGAATTCAATAATTCAATGATATAACTAGATTGTACCTAATTAATTAATAGTTTCAATCACAAATAACACTAATGAGATGGTATAACTTAGGTGAACACACTTATTTTTGCTAAATAAAAAAAGAAAAGAGAAACGGAGGATTAATTTGATTCCTCATAATCAACAAAATGAGAAAGAGATGTAGACAGAAGCCCATATAGATATCATATATCTATCTATCATTCCGAAAGTCATACCTGATGGGCCAGATTGATTCTGAAAAATACACTAAAAATTGAAAAGGACAGGAGACAAATCTTTGACCCGTTTCAAGATATCTGGATTTATTAATTCTCTTCACCAACTTAGGGGCAAGGAAAATTAACAATTAAGCAAATATTTTAATCACTTTTTCTAAATAATTTCTATTTACTTGGCATGTTCGAATAGGAGAATCACAGAAACTACGTCGACAAGTCCCATATTCACATTGCTTTTCTTTTTTCAACTTAGTATACTAATTGTTCACTACTTTCTTAATTTGCCATGAAAATTTCGTGTAAGTCAGACAATTACCTCGGAGTTATTTTTTCCACTCCAAAATTTAAAGCCTAAAAAGAAAAGCAAATGGGATAATTGAAAAGAAGGAGTAGGAAGAAGCATCTAGCAAATGACCATTAAGAGTTCTTGAGATTTCAAGTATCATGTATTATCATAGGTTGCGATCATCATGATTTATTGTGATTTTTGTCTTAATATGACCAGAAAATGGTATTTGTGATCTTGGAATTTTTAGGACAAACTAAGTTAGATTATTGCATTATATGTGATACACTTACGTTTGATAACCCTTGTTTTATACAGTGTTTAAAAAATTGGATGGGACCGGTCCGATCTCACCTTTGATCTGGCACAACCCAAAAACCAGTTCAAGTTGTCTAAACCACGATTCGACTAATGAACCACTTAAACGGTCAAGGTTCACAAGAACCGACGGTTACTTATGTGTTAAAATATTTGTATCATCTTCTTCTTTTAGTATCATCTTATATTCTTAACTGCATATTATCAAACTCTCTGTTGAAATGTTAGGCCCAACTTTGTGTGCCCATTTTTCATTTGGTTCTCCCCATATAACCCAAGCCCACCACCCTTTGGCAACCCCTTGGTATTCCCCATGTGACTGTTCATTTTTTAATGTGTCTCTTTGGTCTTCTCACTTGTGACCTTTGGGTTTCCTTTCTACCACTATGAAAGGGTGTTCTCCCCACTCCTTTAAACACACCAACAACACCAAAAAACACTAGAGTAATAGAAAGCTTCTCTCTCTTACGAAATAGTCTTCGTGACTTGTCTTAGTGACGCCTAGTTTCAGGTTCGAGTGTGAGAGTTCTTGTGAGGGTGTTACCGGG
The DNA here is from genome assembly GCA_963669365.1 of Verbascum thapsus. Classification (NCBI taxonomy): domain Eukaryota; kingdom Viridiplantae; phylum Streptophyta; class Magnoliopsida; order Lamiales; family Scrophulariaceae; genus Verbascum; species Verbascum thapsus. Next base: position 8,394,034 of record OY770112.1, read on the forward strand.
GTGATTAGGGCTTGGGTGTTTGATTCTTTGTGAATGCAAACTGAGTGTCCTACATGCTACACTGTGTGTGATCGAATATAGAAACGAGCTCGGGATTTCTGAGCCAACTCAAATCGACGGCAGCCGATACCCAACAGTGGTATCAGAGCCACGGTTGCTGCCCGTCGACGAGTATGCGTTTGTCGCGGCTGCCCGTGGTTGCTCGTTGCTCGTTTTTCCAGCTTTTCTGTCCATTGATAGCCTCCCATCGCGCCTCTACTCGACGTGTGCCGAATCAGGAACGAAACAGGTAAAACGAGTTTCATACGGTTGGAACTCGCTCAGGTAAATTGACTTGAACCGCTTTTGTCACACCCCCGGACCGGGCCCTGGGACGGTGACCTTTTTTTTCGTAAATGTTATGGTTTTCTGAAATAATAAAATACATCTTTTAAATAAAAACAAACCATTTTCTTTTACAAAATCAAACACTGTACATTAACAAACGTTTGTTTACAAAACCATAACAGAGCGGCTATTTAAACAAAATCAGAGTTCTTTGAGCTACAAAACGATTGGAACGCAGCATATGAACGTAGCTCTGTCTGACTGCTCGGGATGCTTGGACAACCTTCATATATATACATCAATCATCACCTACATCACAAGAATCTAATGAGCTAATGGCTCAGTAAGAAGAAGCTCGGTTATAACAATATATCACGTAGCACATAAGACAGTCAATAATGCATAGTTCATTTAAAAACATTATCTTTTCCTCTTTTGGGTACCCTCGAAGTATGGTATTTGACTGATGATGATATGCGTCTGTTTTCGGAACATGTTCATAATTGGCCAATAAAAGAAGCATCACGGGGGTTCTCATACCAACCTTTCGGCCGATGATATTAGCCGCTAGCTCCTTCGTATATCGTGGCTTTATCTATCTTGGTTTTTACACCTCAAGGTATTCACCACTGTGGCTTTATCTATCTTGGCTTTTATTCCTCAAGGTATTCACCACCCTCTGTGGGTCCACCGGTCCCTCCCGCGTCCCGTGCCTACCCGATCGCCAATTAAATACCAAACCTCTCTTTCGAAAGCATTCTCTTTACATATATAGCAATATGATGCAACATAAATACATGTACCTCAACCTTTCACATCATATAACATTCAATTCCATTATCACACGCACATATAGCATTCATTTTCAAACAATCAACACGCATATTCATAAACATGCATAATATTGATTCTTACGATGCGTCAAGAAAAGCTTCTTCTTACCTTATGCTGTTAGTAATGAAATTGATAACGTGACGCTACCGCAACTATCTGTAGTACCTTGTCTAACTCTAGTTGTTCAATAACTTGTAAAACGATATATATGCGATACCTAAATACGATTTTTGACTAATATTCTAAATTCACCGATTAAATTGAAGAAACTATCGATAAAATACTTATTTGTAACGCGTACAATGGTTCGTATATTTTTCCCAAATTTTTCTTTTCTTTTTTCTCTATTTTCTTTCTCTATTTCTCTTTAATTTTTGTTACTGTTTTCTCTCTTTCCTTTCCTAATTTTGTGCTTGGAAAATGACTAATATATATATATATAACCTCCAAAGTAGGTCGGCCAGCAAGCTTGGTTGACAAGTTTAGGTGACTAAGCTTTATTTTTAATATTATTATATTCTTATAATTATTTGCAGCTGCTAGCTTATTACGTATTATATATTTGTACGTTATATATTCTACGTGTCGTGTATTTAAACTAATCGAGACAAACTGGTAACACGTAAGTGACACGTAGTGTGTAAAATATATTTACCCGATAATTAACAGGAAGATTTAGTGTACCGTATTTAATCAAAACTCTAAAGTTAAGCGTGCTCGTACGAGAGCAATAACAGGATGGGTGACCTCCTGGGAAGCAGCTCAATTTTCCGTTCGTCAATTAATTCGTGATAAGTGCTATACGTCATACCTGCTTAATCTAATTCGTTAATTGTTTAAATGTTGTGCCTGCTTAATCGTCATATTTGCTTAACTAGTAGCGAATGTTAATTAAATGCATTTTAAATGCACATATCACATAACTAGCACATAAGCATTTTCGTAAAATCATGCGTCTATCATATAATTACCAAATAGTCATATTCATGCAGTCATGCCATTCATATGTTGTAAATCAATAAATACTAGCTATATGAGATGCTTATTGTTGGCTAGTAAGAGATGATTGGGGCATTACAGCTTTTACCGCTTTCGTTTAGATTCCATTTGAAACGGATATGATTGGGATTTATCTGCTGATATAAATAGGAAAATTTGTGTGATTTGTTTGCTTCCGTTGTGTGCCAACTTAATCTGTGTGATTTGTGATGGACTCTATGTCTGGTTATAGTCTAGCTCCTTTTGATGGACGCTCAGACTTTGGTATTTGGCAACAGAAAATGAAAGGAGTTTTGATACAACAACGTGTGTTTAAATGTATCAATCTCCAATTTTCTGATTCTGATACTGCTGAAAAGAAGGCAGAAATGGATGAGCTTGCGTACTCATCTATTATTCTCAATCTTTCTGACTCGGTGTTAAGAAAGGTAGGAGATCAGAAAAGTGCCAAAGATTTGTGGAAAAAATTGCAAGAATTATATACTGAGATTTCATTGCCTAGTAAAATGTTTTTGCTTGAAAAAAATTTTCGATTCAAACTTGATTTGAATAAAGACATAGAGGAAAATCTTGATGTGTTTACAAAACTAGTTCAAGATATTAAAAAGACCGGTGATAAAAATATTGATGATTATACTCCAATTGTGCTCTTAAATGCCATACCTGATATATATAATGATGTAAAATCTGCTATTAAATATGGTAGGGATCAGGTTAGCCTTGAAACTGTGGTAAATGGTTTAAAAAGCAAAGAAATGGATTTAAGAACTAATCCGAGTAGTAAAAATCATGGTGAGGTTATGTTTGTTTGAGGGCGGGCTAAAAATAAAAAGTCCAACAATAACCAAACTGGTCAAGACCGTGATAAAAATAAAATAAAAAATTGTAATAGATCTAAGTCGAGGTCTAATAACAGAAAGTGTTATAATTGTGGTGAAACTGGTCACTATGTTAGAGATTGTCCTAAAAAACAAAAAGAACAAGCTAATAAGGCTTCTAGTAATGAGAGTGATGGTGATATCTTTATGGTAACTGAATGTTGTGATGTGTCTTCTGTGAATATTGTGCATTTTGCTTCTTTATGTGAAAATGAATGGCTTGTGGATTTTGGATGTACTTTTCACATGTCACCATTTAAAGATTTATTTTGCTCTTATAAAGAAGTGACTAATGGGTTTGTGTCTTTAGCTAATGAAAAGAAGTGTAAAATCATTGGCATAGGGGACATTTCTTTAAAGTGTGAATCTGGCTTTGGTCTGACACTTAAAAATGTTAGATATGTGTCTGAGTTGTGCAATAATTTGATTTCATGTGCTGCATTAGAAGATGATGGGCTAAAAGGTAGGGGGAAAGGGTATGATGAAAATCATGAGAGGATCCTTAGTGGTTCTAAAAGCTGAAAAGAAAAATAACTTGTATGTTTGCATTGCTAAGTCTATGCCTTGTTCTGTGATTGTTGTCAAAGAAGACAAAACTGAACTGTGGCATCGTAGACTAGGTCATATGAGTAGTAAAGGTTTGAAAATTTTGCATAAAGCTGGTTCTTTTGGTACTGATAAGCTTTCTTGCATGCTTTTTTGTGAATCATGTGTGAAAGGAAAACAATATAAAGTCAGCTTTCCTGTTTCCCCCTCCCCAAATCGATCTAAATGCACTGGCATTCTTGACTATTTGCACGCTGATATGTGGGGACCTGCCAGTGTTCCTACACACGGTGGAAAGATGTATTTCCTGTCAATTATTGATGATTTCTCTATAAAAGTGTGAGTTTTGTTGCTAAAACAAAAATCTGATGTCTATGAGAGTTTCAAAAATTGAAAAGTGTTAATTGAAAATCAGATAGGTAAAAAAATTAAGAATCTTAGAACTGATAATGGGCTAGAATTCTGCAATAATTTGTTGAACACTTTGTGTGTGAAATCTGGAATTCGAAGGCATAAGACAGTTCCTTACACACCACAACAAAATGGTGTGGCAGAAAGGATGAACCGAACTCTACTTGAAAGGGTGAGGAGCATGTTGGCTTCTTTTGGACTTTCAAAAGTGTTTTGGGGTGAAGTAGTGTGTACTGCTACCTATCTAATCAATAGGTCCCCTTCTGTGCCGTTAAATGGTAAATGCCCTGAGTCTGTTTGGTCTGGTAAACAAATTGACTTTTCAAACTTGTGAATATTTGGTTGTGCTGCATATGCTCATCAAAAATGTGATATACTTAAACCTAGGTCTAAAAAATGTGTTTTCTTAGGTTACCCGGATGGTGTGAAGGGTTATAGGCTTTGGCTTAGAGATGAACCTGGTTATAAAGTGGTAATAAGTAGAGATGTCGTCTTTAACGAATCTGACTTTCCATGTTTATCTACTTTTGTGCTTTTGCCTATTTCTGACACTGCTCCTTTTAAGGTGGAGCAATCAGATGTATCTGTTTCTGATGTGCATGAGTCTGAACATGTAAATGATGTGTCTGATGATGTGGAAGATGTGCCTGAAAATGTTGAGTTAGAAAATTATCAACTTACTAGGGACAGACCTAGGAGAAACATTAGGCAACCCACAAGATTTGATGACTTTCATATTGATACTCATGCTTTCAATGTGTTTGAAACTTCAGACGATTTTGAACCTAAGTCATATAATGAAGCTTTAAAATCAAAAAACTCTAAAGAATGGTTAAATGCGATGAATGATAAAATGAATTCTTTGCATGTTAATCAAACCTAGACTCTTGTACCTAAGCCTGATCATTGTTCTGTTGTGGACTGTAAGTGGCTTTATAAAGTTAAAGACGATGGTGAGAGAGTTAGATTTAAGGCTAGGCTAGTGGCTAAGGGATTTACTCAAAAAGAGGGGATAGATTATACGAAAATCTTTGCTCCTGTTGTTAAGTTTGTCACTGTGCGCATTATGCTTGCATTAGTTGCTCATTTTGACTGGGAATTGAAACAGTTAGATGTTAAAACTGCTTTCTTGCATGGTGAACTTGACAAGAAAATTTACATGAGACAGCCTGATGGTTTTGTTGACCCCAAAAAGCAAAATCATGTTTGTTTGTTAAACAAATCATTGTATGGGTTAAAACAATCACCAAGACAATGGAATAAAAAATTCGATATGTGCATGTTGTCTTTGAAGTTTAAAAAAAAGATCTTATGATCATTGCTTGTACTTTAAAGAAAATGCATCTATGCTTATCTTCTTGCCATATATGTTGATGATATGCTCTTAGTGAGTCCATGCTTAAAATCAATCGAACATGTTCAAAAATGTCTTAGTGAGAACTTTGATATGAAGTATCTTGGTGATGCTAAAAGGATCTTAGGAATGAACATTGAGAGAGATAGGAAGAATCGAATTTTACATTTAAATCAGATTTTCTATGTGGAAAAGATTTTGAGTAAATTTGCTATGTCTAATGCTAAATCTACCAATGTGCCTCTTGCTGCTCACTTTGTATTAAGTAAGGATCAGTCTCCAAAGACTAATTCTGAAATTGCTGAAATGGCTAAAGTGTCGTACTCCAATGCAATTGGCTCGGTTATGTACCTGATGATTAGCACTAGACCGGATATTGCATACACTGTAAGTTGTTTGAGTAGGTACATGTCTAACCCAGGCATGCCCCATTGGGATGCTGTGAAATGGTTGCTTAGGTATCTTAAAGGGTCATCAAATGTTAGCCTAAAATTTTCTAAGTTTGCTCTAGGTGTGAATTTGATTGGCTATGTTGACTCTAATTATGTAAATGATAGAGATAATAGGAAATCCACCACCTCGTATGTGTTCACTTTGTGTGGCTCTTGCATAAGTTGGAAATCTCAATTACAACATATTGTTGCTTTATCAACTACTGAATCGGAATATATTGCTATAACTGAAGCCTTGAAAGAGGCAGTTTAGTTAAAAGGTTTATTGTCTGAAATTGGTTTTCTAGACGATAATGTAGTTGTTTATTCTGATAGTCAGTCTGGAATTCAACTGTGTAAAAATCCAGTATTTCATGATAGAACTAAACATATCGATGTTAGATTCCATTTCATTCGTGATATCGTTGAAAAAGGAATTGTGAGTTTAGAGAAAATTTCACCTCAGTTTAATCCGGCGGATATCGGAACTAAGTGCTTATCTGTTGAGAAATTCCATTCATGCATGAGAACTTTGAACAAGATCATATTGACTAGGTATTGTGTTTATGTGTTTTACGTTTGCTTAACTTTGTGTTTGTGCATGACTTTGTGTCGAATGCTTGACTTTGTGTCATGTGCGCTTAACTTTGTGTTATTCTTTGTGATTTAACATGCTTTGTGCTTGTTATTTATTATCTGTACTAACTTTGTGTTTAGTGTGCAGGTTGCCCATACTAACTGTGTGTTTAGTGTGCAGGTATTTTGGCGATGATGATTCCCGCATTTCTATTTGATTCAGTGTAGTGGTGTTGGGCTAAAGGTGGAGATTGTTGAAATGTTAAGCCCAACTTTGTGTGCCCATTTTTCATTTGGTTCTCCCCACATAACCCAAGCCCACCACCCTTTGGAAACCCCTTGGTATTCCTCATGTGACTCTTCATTTTCTAATGTGTCTCTTTGGTCTTCTCACTTGTGACCTTTGGGTTTCCTTTCTACCACTATAAAAGGGTATTCTCCCCACTCCTTTAAACACACCAACAACACCAAGAAACACTAGAGTAATAGAAAGCTTCTCTCTCTTACGAAATTGTCTTCGTCACTTGTCTTAGTGACGCCTAGTTTCAGGTTCGAGTGTGAGAGTTCTTGTGAGGGTGTTACCCGGGTGATTAGGGCTTGGGTGTTTGATTCTTTGTGAATGCAAACTGAGTGTCCTACATGCTACACTGTGTGTGATCGAATATAGAAATGAGCTCGGGATTTCTGAGCCAACTCAAATCAACGGCAGCCGATACCCAACACTCTCTCATTTTTTCTATTATTAGTATATGTAGTCCTCAATTGTTATTTTCTTCTATATGTAGCAATAAATAAGTGTAAATGTATTGTTTTGTGCTCTCAAACTCATCTTCTTGTTTGTAAACTTTCATTCTCATCACTGTTACTAACACATGAGAATTTTCAGTTTTTGCAATTTGTTCATTGACAAACGTGGATTATAAAAACACATAACAAAAAAAATATGAAAATTAAATTTTTAATAGTTTTTTCTTCTTTTTTATATAGATAATTTTAATATGAAAAACATTAGGTTTCAGAGCGATAACTCCTGATCTCCCAATCCTAGGGAAGGCTCCTGGGAGTTAGGAGGCCATATGATGAGCCTCAATATACCCCGGGTCAAAATCGAAACTATATTTGGCCTATATGGTGTCCAATTAAAGGAGGCCCATAGAGTATGGAGAAAATTCATGGGCTATGGTTTATCTAACATATACCTGGCCAAGGCCCAATTAAACAACTATAAATACCCCTCCAATTAATTCATGAAGGGGGGCTAATCATTTTGGAGAATTACCCAAATTTCTCTGAATATCCTTATTATTTCGAACTACGAAGAGGCTTTATCCTACCGAAGTAGGTACGTAGGCAGCTCGAATTGCTCGAGTGCAGCCCATAATCTATAATCAAATCAACATCGATGATACAGATTCAGACCGCATCACTTTGGCGCCGTCTGTGGGAAATCGAGACTAAGACGTGTGTTTTCTATCGATTACGGGGGTATATGCCCCTAATCTCATTTTTTTTTGTGCTTTATGAAATACATGTTATTTTGGATAAATACGCACGGTTTTATTCTTTCCAATAATTTTGTTGCTTTATTTCTCGATCCCTACAATAAGTTTGAGAGTTAAGTAATTTCCAAGAAGATTCGGGGTTAAAATTAATTAACTCCACGTCTTCTCATTCGAGAGCTATGGGAATACGGACACAAAATGGAAGTCGTGAGAAAAGCATGCAATTGACTGAGTAAGATCAATGACTAAATGTTAGCTTAAAATGATACAAATTTTCAAGCCGAGCTCAGTAACATGGGCTTGTGACCTGAGTAGGGGCATTAGGGTAAAGGAACAGTGGGCCTGCTTATTTAGTTGGGTCAATTGTTGCAATATGCAGGCTGCCCATTCCAAGCAAAGAGTTGGGCCTCGTGGCCCATGCTGAAGTATGGGCTGCGTATTTTTAAAGATGTGTAAATTTCATTACAATCTGGGAATTTCGTTCAATTTTTCGATCTTAGTTATTAACGTATGAGATGAAGCCACGTTTCATAAACTAGCTATAACATTATTATCCATCTATTAGGATTGTCAATGAAGAAAAATCCACTTAAAACTTATAATCTCGATCAAAAGTCCAGAGATAGAGATATGGTCAAATTTCTATCTCGGTCAAATTATCGAAGCTATGTGTGATGAAAATTATCAACTAGGACTGCAACACAGAAGGTGATGAATACTCTCACGCTGTAGCGAGAAAATATTGGCACTTGTTTTATGGCATTTAGAGGCTAAAATCTTCATTCGGATAAGTGCATTTCGAATTCATCTTCATGATATGAGAGATTTATACTTTATATATCATTTTCTTTGTTTGTGTTTCATTGATTCTGATGCTAGCACTAAATGTGAAAATAGACTCAATAAGCTTTGGCAAAAACTTATTACAAACACCAGCAATACTAATTAGATAAAAAGTGGTCATTTTATCAGTTAAAATTAATTGAAATTTATTTGTTTATGATAAACTTTAGTTACAACCACCATCATCTAAAGGTTGAATTTGACGTTTCAAAATTCGAGAGTTCTAATTTAGGCTTACTCAAAAGCCTCCGTATATCAAAAGTCTTGGTTGAGGCTAAATAATGCTCCCCGAGATCTAGAGTCCGACAGAAGTATTAACGTCAAATAATGCTCCCCGAGACCTTGAGTCCGGCAGAGGTATTAACGTCGAATAATGCTCCCCGAGACCTTGAGTCTGGCAGAGGTATTAATATCGAATAATGCTCCCCGAGACTCTGAGTCCGGTAGAAGTATTAATATCGAATAATGTTCTCTGAGACCTTGAGTCCGACAGATGTATTAATATCGAATAATACTCCCCGAGACTCTGAGTACGGTAGAGGTATTAATATCGAATAATGCTCCCCGAGACCTTGAGTCCGGCAGAGGTATTAATATCGAATAATGCGCCCCGAGACCCTGAGTCCGGTAGAAGTATTAATATCGAATAATGCTCCCCGAGACCTTGAGTCCGACAGAGGTATTAATATCGAATAATACTCCCCGAGACCCTGAGTCCGGTAGAAGTATTAATATCGAATAATGCTCCCCGAGACCTTGAGTCCGGCAGAGGTATTAATATCGAATAATGCTCCCCGAGACCTTGAGTCCGGCAGAGGTATTAATATCGAACAATGCTCCCCGAGACCTTGAGTTCGGCAGAGGTATTAATATTGAACAATGCTGCCCGAGATCTTAAGTCCGACAGAGGTATTAATATCGAACAATGCTCCCCGAGACCTTGAGTCCGGCAGAGGTATTAATATCGAACAATGCTCCCCGAGACCTTGAGTCCGGCAGAGGTATTAATATCGAAAAATGCTCCCCGAGACCTTGAGTCCAACAGAGGTATTAATATCGAACAATGCTCCCCGAGACCTTGAGTCCGGCAGAAGTACTAATATCGAATAATGGTGCCCAAGACCTTGAGTCCGGCAGAGGTATTAATATCAAATAATGCTCCCCGAGAGTTAGGGGGCATATGATGGGCCTCAATACAACCCCGGTTATGTCATACCCCCGGACCGGGCCCGAGGATGGTGACCCTTTTTTCTTTATTTTTTTCTTTTTCTTCTTTTCTTTAATTTTCTCTATTTCTCTCCCTCCTATTGTTTCTGTTTGCTCTCTTTCATTCTTAATCTTAGGCTAAGTAAAAGACTTATACATAATATATATATATATAAAACAAAAGGGTAAGTCGGCTAAGCAAAGCTTGGTGGACAAGTTTAAATAATATTATTTTATTCTATTAATTATTTGTAGCTGCTAGCTTATTACGTGTTATACATTTATGCGTTATATATTCTATGTGTCATGTATTTAAACTAATCGGGATATACCGGTAACACGTAAGTGACGCGTAGTGAGTAAAATATATTTACCCGATAATTATCCAGAAGGTTTAATGTACCGTATTCGATCAAAACTCTAAAGTTAAGCGTGCTCATACGAGAGCAATAATGGGATGGGTGACCTCTGGGAAGCAGCTCAATTTTTTGTTTGTTAATTAACTTGTGATAATTTATATGCTACACAATTAATAGTATGTGATAATAGGTGAGAACTTATTCGGGTATTACAGGTTAGCCTTGGTGTTTGGGCCCATTAGAATTTAATTCTTTAAAACTCGAATCCATTAGGTTTCAGAGCGATAACTCCCGATCTCCCAATCCTAGGGAAGGCTCCTGGGAGTTAGGGGGCCATATGATGAGCCTCAATATAACCCGGGTCAAAATCGAAACTATATTTGGCCTATATGGTGTCCAATTAAAGGAGGCCCATAGAGTATGGGGAAAATTCATGGGCTAGGGTTTATCTAACATAGACCTGGCCAAGGCCCAATTAAACGACTATAAATACCCCTCCAATTAATTCATGAAGGGGGGCTAATCATTTGGGAGAATTACCCTAATTTCTCTGAATATCCTTATTATTTCGAACAACGAAGAGGCTTGATCCTATCGAAGTAGGTACGTAGGCAGCTCGAATTACTCGAGTGCGGCCCATAATCTATAATCAAATCAACATTGATGATGCAGATTCAGACCGCATCAATATCAATAATAGAACCACAATCCAACTAACCTTGGACCAATAAATTTTTCAATTTGATAATTAATCCAATTTTCAAAATATTGGTTCTATATGAAGTTCGGAAAAATCTATCTTGGTCTGAGACTGTTGATTCTGGACAAGATACACCACAAATTAACAGTGGGGTGTGTGGTATTTTCCACCCACCCCATATGAAACCACTCATCCCAAAAGGTATATTGTGTGGTTGAGTTGGTCCCGATCCAACATAGAATCTCCCATGATGTTCTATACTGCCAAATAGTTTGGTCCATTCCAAAAACATGAGCCTATTTGATGTGGCTGAAAAATGTCAAAATGGGGATAGATGTCGATTGTAGAATGATCAAGTAGTAACCATTAATACATCTATCACATTAAATCATATTAATGCCTCAACTGTCAACTACTCTGACCAAATTCAATATGTAAATTTATTTGTTCTTTTGCATTTTTTTCTCTATCTTCCCCAACATTAAATTTTAATAGACCAAATATAATATAATTATTTTCTTAGGATCCTAAACTACCGTTACAAATTACCATGATTTATATGCATGCGTGCGCTTTTCTGCTCCACCCAATGTGATCAAGCAATAATTGTAGCTTTTATAGAAAAGTATAATAAAATAAATAACAATGTAAATTGTGTATAACAAACATGATTATAATGACAAGTGATTGTTCAACCTATGAAGTATTAATATGAATAAAGATAAAGTAGAAATTTTATAAATTAATACTCATGTACCATCAAAATTTATTAATTAAAAGAGTTATTAATTAATCGATAAACTAATAATCATTAATTTATATATTAATTAATATTTTATTAATTTATAATGAAATACTCAATTTACAAACACGTTTCAAACTTCCACATAATTATTGTACAATACATGTAATGAAGGGTCCAATTTGAAAGAACCTTTCAATTTTCCAAATTATTATACTTCTTGTGTTCAATGTATCACTTTATGGTCATTTAAAAATATGTTCTATATATATACAAGATCAAAATATGCTAACACAAACAAATCATACAAAAAACATGGCTTCCCATCTTAAAGTTGTGAAAAAAAAATAATGACCAATATGACAATCTCATTGAATAATTTCTTGTTGAGTTATGAGAAACAACACCAGAAGTTCTTACGATGATAAGAAAAATTAAAGACGAGATTTAAGGTGAAATTAATTTCAACAGAAAATAAAAGACAATTGAGTCATTTTTTGAAATTTTCATAAATCATTCATGTTATATGTAGTATATAAGGAAATATTAATTTATATTTTATATGGGATCTATGGAAATTATCAAAATGTATTATCTTATAATTTTAGCGAATTATTAATATATCACCCTACCCCCGAGTCAGGACCGGTCAAAAATATTATCTTAAAGAGTCTATTAAATAGTCGAATATTAATTTATCGAGTTTCTACTGTATGTGCAATTTAATTAATATAAATGAGAAAATTAATTCGTATGAACTGGGACTGGAATCAATCTTTTTTGCATTGTTGTATCTGAGTGGACCTTTTATAATATATGGCCTTAGATTGACTTTAAATAAATCATACAATTTGTGGCATCCACACGCACAATTCCAGCTCAAAGACCCTTTGAAAGTCAAAGTTCATAATAAATATATGTTAGGGTTAGAGTTATAAGTTGTTGCTCGTCTTCTTTGTTTATGATACAAAGGTTTGATAATAAATGTATGAAATTCCCTAACGGTGCGTTTGGATCGATGGATTTGGATTTGAGGAGTGGATTTGGAGGAAGGATTTCAAATGACACCTAAAATGGTGTCATTTGAAATCCACCGTAGTTGTGGAGAAAAGAGCTCAAAATGAATGGCGAGGGATTTGAAATCCATCATCATCCAAATGAACTTAAATGGAGTTGTCGATGGATTTGAAATCCATGGATTTCAAATCCATCGATCCAAACGCACCCTAATGTCTTTTTGGATGACAGGGGAAACCCGCAGCCGCTACCCTTTTGGGTGCGCACTGGGTAAACCTCGCTCTTGTGCAATAGCCTGCAAACCACACAAGAGAGGTAAACCAGCCTAGGTTGCCCATAGCTGACAGGCTCACAGTAGAGAAGGCAAATAGGCATTCCCTCATCAGGATTCGAACCCATGACCTAAGCCACAAGTTCAAATGCCCTTACCAACTCTACCGGGGGTTGCCCCCAAATTCCCTAATATCTTGATGAGACTAGAAAAGGACTCTGTGTTAATTAAAATATAATTGAAAATTAGATAGTATTTGATTATTCACGGGCATTTTGAGTGTAAATTTTCGAGGACTATCAAGAGTTTATTATGACGAATTTGACACGAAAATTTAGACATTTCAAAATCACAAGAATTTGATACATTTATTTTCAAGGTTATATATAGATTGAAGGAGATTTAAATTGCTTTTACTATTTGCCATCACCATATGTAATTAGATGAAAATGCATAAAATCATCAGTTTTCTTAGTGCCATTTTAGATTTATTTCCAGGATTTTAATTTGTGCAGTGAAACTTAATTCTTTTTTATTAATTGCCCTTTATGTGTTTAAAATATATATCTTCGCCCTCTAAATTCAGAAGTAACTAACAGTCCATTGAAACCTTCATTCAGCTGTCAGCATTCAATTATCTGCGCTTTGTACGGCATTTTTTAGTATTTCAAGGCGACTCTAATTTTGACAAAATTCAAAATAAAAATTATTAGTATATCTACTAAACAAATTAATATAGTAAGCTAAATTTCCAACACTCGTACATGTAATTCCAGGTACTAAAACTTTAATTATAACATATCAGTAACAATAACAAAGCAAAATAAAAAGAGCTAAAGACAATACTATGAATAATTTTTTCTTCTGCTACAATCTTACAGCTGATGAAAAAATATATATAATTTGAAAAACAAAATAAAAATGAATTTTTATTATAGTTTATGGGTTATGGTGTTGAGTATAAATATAATCAAGATGAGCAACAAGGGTTCTTCTCATCAAGCACTCTTCTTCACCAATCCCGTTGCAGCTGTTATCTTCCATTTGTGTTCCTTCTGCTTTAGCCTATAAACATAAATTAATTTCTTAAATTATTTAAAAATTCTGTAAGATTGAAAAAAGGAGTGGAACTAGCTAGATATCATGACTAACCTGGTTTTGGGCGTCCAGCTTCGGATGGGGACGAACGGCTGAGCATAGAGTGAAGGAGAAGAGGAGTGCTACAATGAAAATGGTTGTGGCTTTAGACATTTTGGTTTTTAATTGAGAGAAATTATGTGAATTTATAGGGGGAGAGAGAGTTGGTTTATATGGGAAAAGAATTGTATAAATGTGACAGTGTGAACTCGGAAGAACAAAAGGGTGACTTTTTATTTAATGCATAAATAGGGGTGCAATTGCAATTAATGTTGTCAAATTAATTTTGTGGAAAGAAAATAATAGGAATTAATTTGATATATATATATATATATGGTTAACAAAAAGAAATGTGATTTACATTACATTTTGAAGGATTTATTGACTATTTTATTTGAACAAAAAGCGAGATGGGGTCATTTAATAAAACAGCGTTGACAAATTAAATTTCATTTTCATCTTTAAAAAAGTGGCCCTAAGACTAGGAAAAGATTCCTTTACCTTTTTTTTTCTCTCCTTTTTCTAGTTAATTCTATGGGCTTTATTCAATATATTATAAATTTTTCTCACAATATTATTTATGCCCGGATAGAAAATATCAAATGACTCATAGTATGACACGTTTCCAATTTATTTTCATAAACTGACATCTTCTACTATATTATAACAAGGTTATAGTTACTTTTTTCCTAATACTAATTTTATAGAATTTATAGTTTTTTTAAAATAATAATTTATATTTATTCATTGATAACTAATTCTCCCACTATCTCAACTTCCAATACATACACATACGTGAGTAAAAATTAACTTCACTCCCACTATGGAAAGTTATATTAGGTCAATTATATTTTGAAATGAAAAAAAATCAAAAAACTCTCCAGCAAAACACAAAATTCATAATTCATATACACATTATTCTCTTTGTATAACCAAATCTGATCTTTAATTTCTTCTACAATGTTTTCTTTCTGTTCTTTTTTTTTTTTGGACATTTAACATAGATCATGTTAAAATTTGATTGAATGTGAAAAGTAAATTTCTGGTGATTAATTTTCAATGTATGATATTTTATTAATTGTTCAAAACTTTATGTTCATGCTTAATTTTGTGTCAGTTGTTCTTTATAACACTGAAATTACTTAGCACTTCATTTGGTGCATTACTATTATTAAATTATAGCAATGATTGTGATAGTACAATCATAATTACAATTTTTGTATTATCAACATAACACTAATAAAATGTTTGTTGAATAGCAGGTTTGCGTAATGACGTGGAAATGGGGCTTCAAATGCAAAAGTTTAGAAAATCATTGTTTTGTTATTTTTGAAGCAAAACGATTAAAATATTTGGTAAGCGGGAATTTGATTGATGCTTTTATGTTGTTTATTGATTTATTTGAATAATTTTTAGTACTCAAAAGTTTATATGTGTTTGTTTCGCAAACTTTATTATTTTCGAGAATAAAAGATTTAATTCACTTTAATTTAATAAATTCTAATAATTTATATAATTGATCATTTTAAATCGACAATATATTAATTTCTCAAAATAAGTAACCACTTTTATTTACTCTCTATTTTTTATTTCAGGTAATAGTTGAATTTTTCAGTAACAATTTCGATGAGTCAATTCGAATATTAAAAATGAATTGAAAAATTATTGAATTCAATTTGTTAAGGATGATACAAATGTTCATTGTATCTATTCTTTCAAATATAATTGCTTCGTGGTTTTTCTTTTCTTTTTTGATATATTCGTCTTTGTTTACTTCAATTATTTTATGATATTCAATTACATTGAGTTTGATTTTCACTAACAACTAATATAGTACCATATCCGAATAATATGTCGTGCATAGCACGGGGCACACGCTAGTATTATATTATTATACAATAAATCGATGGATATATTATTAGAGGATATGCAATCACTTTAAATGAATTGTCATGGAGCACTCAATGTGCAAATTTTTCTACTTTTATTTTAAGTGGGGGAAGAGGACACTAAATAATAAAAACATTCCTATGGAATATAAAATAATACCAAATTCTAGAAGGCTCCGTTTGACACGGAAGGTAATCTAAAATGGGAATAAGATTTCTAGTAATTTGATTACTAAAAATCTAATTCCATTAACAGTGTTTGCTTGTCTACAAAAAATTTGCAAAGATATATATTTTTTCCTTTTTTATGTTTAGTTCAAAATCATATAATAAAGAATGAAATCTAAAATTAAAGACTTTGACTTAAATACCCCTATTTTAAATCATATTTTATAATCAAATTATAAATTTTCAACCATTGTAGAATATTTGATATTATGTATATATATAAGTGTATATACACATATATATTTAATTTGGTTAAATAATAAAAAATAAAAAAGATATCAATTTAGTTCAATTGCATTATTCTCTTTTAGAAATATGATAATTAAATTGAACATGCTTATTTTTAATTTACATATTGTTTGACTTTTAAAAAAATTGATACATATATGAATTTTTTATATACCAATGCATTGATAATTATTTTAAATCGGAAACATATTATTGTTATTAAATAAAATGTACTAAACGTATGTGACCAACAACCATTTCAAAAGTACTATTATAAAAACAACATAACAATTTTTCAATTTCATTCAATAAATTAATATCAAAGAAAATGTAAATCACGATCTATTTTGACAATAAAAATATTCCAAATAAATTAAAATCATCATAAATAATAACTTAAATGAAATGCATATATAAATAAATAACTTTTTTTGTTGATTTTGTATTATATTTGATATATGAATAGTAAGGGCATTAAAGTATTGTATTTATGATGACCTTGATATGGGAATCACAATACCTCAATAAATAAGGTATTGTTTTTTTCCTTATTTGAGATGATAATTACCATATTTTGGTAATTAGATTGCATTCCATAATATCAAATAAAAAATGCCAAACAAGAAAATTTGATTTTTGGGAATCATATTTCCTATTTTGATTTCATTCTCTTGACAAACAAACGAAGCCGAAAAGAATTTTAAATTGTTGGTATGATCGCACTATAAATAGAAGATTGCGGCATATTAATTTACCCGCCATGAGCTATAGTATAGTATAGTATAGTATAGTATAGTATAGTATAGTATAGTATAGTATAGTATAGTATAGTATAGTATAGTATAGTATAGTATAGTATAGTATAGTATAGTATAGTATAGTATAGTATAGTATAGTATAGTATAGTATAGTACAGTACAGTACAGTATAGTATAATATAGTATAGTATAGTATGTAGTGTAGTGACAAGTGGCAGAATAGCCGTATAATTTGAAGAAATTGATTTCGACCGAATTTAAATATAATTTAAGAATTGAATAATCAATTAAATAATAAATATAATTCATTTTTTGTATAATATATATTTGAATTCGAACTAGAATTTTTAAACGTAATGCTACCTTCGAGATGAAGCAAGTTGTTAATTTATTGGTTTGTAATGGTGATGATGAATTCATGATGATATCATATGCCTATATCAGCTCAACATTATCAATTTTATTGAAACACACACTAAATAACACCCGTCTTACAATCAATATTCGTGTTTATTCTTTTACCAATGCTATGATGCATCTATATATCTCATTTATATATCACCAATTTTTCATATTTCTACATCAGAAATAAATTAGTGTCACAATAAAACTCGTTGACATAGATATACGTGTTGCTTGATTTAGTCACCACTATCAACCGGACGTAGCAAATAATAAACTGATATTCACGGTTACAATAAAGTTCAAATTCATAATAAAAGCTAGAGATTTTACTACACAAATATTTTTTTATATGTGGACTGTCATATTACATGAAATAATATCAATGTTCTATTTTTATAATATCATCCAAATCAAAATAAGAACAGTACTGATGATATAAGTATTTAATTTTATTATATCGTTCACAAGTTGAACATTACTGAAATTGGTAGTATGAAATATCTTCTTTTTCTACTGCTAATTCGTTGGCACAATACGATGTAAGGCGGTGGGTGCAAATCAAATATAACATGTTAATTCCTCGAGTCCTTTTCTGTTTGTTCCATGTTTGTATCATTATTTGATCTGGTGAATATTTATAAAACAGGTCGTTTAAGAACACTATTATTACAATATGACTTAAAATTTTATATATTTATCGATAAAATATCAAATGACACAATCAATGTTATTGCTAAATATAAATATTAAGTGACAAGAAAATTTATATTTATCATATAATAACATCTCACAAGTTTAATAGTATTTGGTTTGGTGAATATTCATAAAACTGGCAGTCTAAGACACTCTTATTACAAAATCACTAAAAAAATTGAAATATTACTGCAAAATATCAAATGATAAAATTAAAGTTGTCACTAATTATAAATATTAAGTAATAAGAAATTTTGCTTGTCATAAAATATCATCTCACAAGTTTAATTAGTAACAAAAATTTGTGTAAAAAGTTAGTCACTCTAGATATATGGCAATTAGTGACATACTTATAGTAACAATTAGTGACAATTAATATAATTGTCATTATATCACTTTAACTCTAAATATGTATACTCGTTATTAATAATGAGAATTACAAAGAAACTCTTGCGCATTATTATGCCACAGATATATTGTCATTCATAATATATTTAGTGCTATTTTTGTAAAATTATTATTCCAAATTTTGTCACCAATTTTGTTAATTGTTGGCGTGTATGTTGAATAGAAAAATTACATGCATCTCCAGGGCAATAATATTAGAAAATAATTATCGGTACTATATATGCTTTCCAGATTGGGTTTTTAATTGCCGGCACGCTTATAATTAAACCTTATTATTATCAAAGTGAATTCATTGTATTTAATATCAAAATATAGTAAAAATTGTTGACCTTTCACACGTTTATATGCAATTTCACATATATTGTTTACTTTTATCCATTGAGGTCATAATAGATATCAAACAATTCCCTATAAACAAGTTGGTATTAATTTGATATAATTAGTGTTTAGATTATAAATTTGTCGCACTAAGAGAATCTAACAGAAAAATGTCTGCAAAAATTGACTAATTAGGACGAATAAAATAATACATTACCAATACTCTATTAAGGAGAGTTGCAAAGAAATGCATTGTTTAGTTATAAATAACTAAATAAGGTCTACCAAAATCCGCTTGGAAAAAGAGAAAGAGATCAAGGAAAATCTATTTCTTTATAGAATACGATTTTAAATCTGTGTTTCATTTCGCATTTCATATGTTTAAACTTTAAATATTTAATATATATAATTTACATATATAATTACTAAAAAATGTTTAACTACATGTAAATACTTTAATATATATTCACATCTAAACAAAATAAAAAATGAAACATAGCATATTCTTTGAAACTTTGCTTAGTTAATGCAAAACACTGAACGAAAGCAATTAAGATTAGCCAATCAGCCAATTAAAATCATTTTTGTTCCTACAGCATTTCCACTTCACTTGTTCATTTTACTTGTAAAAGGCGGGTCATATGTGTATATATATATATATATATATATATATATATATGAATGACAGACCTTTAAAATAATTATATATATATTTTTTAAAATAAATAATATGCATATTATCCTACGATAAAGTGAAACTTGAGATATAAGCAAGTCAAACCAAATAAAGTATCAATCAATTCTTCCATTAATTTTGTAATTAAATTTTAAAAATCAAGTTTGAGAATTATTTGATGACTACTCGATTGGAAATCAAGTGATTTAATATTTTTTAAACTATTTAAAAGTTTTAACTACTTCTAATTAAGTTTGAATTGAGTTTTAAAACCTATTGTAAAAAATATATTTAAGTTGTTTTATATGTTAAAGTAATCGAATTCAAGTAAACTTTTAATCATTTATCTTGAATTGAGTATTAAAACTTTATTGATTTTTTAGTTCCAGCTGTAAATATGTCGGGTAAACTTTTAAAGATAGAGTTAAATTTATTGTAAATGATCTTTTTATCCCTGAAAATAGGACAAATAAATGTATATTATAAATTCTAGCTTTTCTCCCTGAAAATAGGCCAAACAAACGTATTTTATAAATTATGATCGAGTTATAGCGTTTGTTATCCGAATTTGCACATAAAATTGTTTAATACAGTACTCAAAATATTTCCAACCTCCAATATAAATAATTAAATAACTCATCTCTTGTGGTTAACGATCTACATATATATTATCATCATCATCATCTATTTCTTCTTTCTTAAATTTATTTTGATGTTCGAATCTTACCATGTTTAGCTAAATTGTTTAAAATGTTGTAGTCAAAAGACAATTGGATCCGTATAGTGTCAAAAGAGCAGATTATCATGATTCCTTTCGGCTTCTAAAGTATATATTCGTTGAAATAAATATGCATTCATTCGATGAAAGAAATCCAATTTTTCATTTTCTTATTTCAAAAGTTTTGTAGGTGTTCATACTGTATTTTTACCATCATGATCATAATTTCTTTTGGATTGTAACATGGGTCCTTGATTGTGTCTCAGATAATGAAAACAAACATGGATCAAAGTAATCTAGAATTTTTAGAATTTCACTGATATAGTTGCTTGACTTTAGTGAGCTGATTTGGCTCAAATCTTGTTAGATCAATTTAAATTAAATCGATGATCATTATGGTTAAATCAATACACTAAAATAAAAATATTATAGACTATATTAAAGTATATTGAGCTCCCTACATTACTTATGATCAAATTTATTATAATTCTAATGAATTAAAATAGTGCTAATGTGTGAGTTGCTCGTGTAAAATAAAGAGTTTTTTTGACAAACTTTTTCACATCCTCATAAATCTTTTCACCTGTCACCATATTAAGGGACCAGTGTCATAAGGTCATCGAGTTGGATTATAAGACAGGCCTTTTTCCTAAATGAGTTATAACACAATTCTAATAAATAAGATCAATCAACATGGCCTGCATGGACAACTTAGTTTGTCACAGGTGTGAAATTTTGAACAAGTGATCAAGGATCGAGTCTCGCCTGCCCTTAGAATTGGAATTCAACATTTGGAACAAGATCAATCAACATGATATGACATGTCATCAAAGTTAATTTGTATTTGAACCTTTTGTTAATCTTACTACATTTTTACTCTCATCATCATTAGCCGGACCACTATATGAGATGAATCATGAATAAAATAGATTGAAAGTACACCATGCATATAATGGATGATTGACAATATGTAATATGCATTTAATATTAATTTATTTTTGTTTGCCTTGTATTTACTTAATCAAAATTTAAATACAAGCAAATAAGGAAACACAATTAATAAGAGATCAATGTCAAGTTCTCAACTTCTTCAATGTCATTATAACTATTAAAGTTGAAACAAATTTATAATAAAATTTGAAGTTAACAGTTGAGTAATCTACGATCCTCAAACGCTTCAAAATTCGACATCTAGCAACCCGGGGCAAAAAAATTCAATTATTAGATGATAAATCAAATTGGAAAAATTGCACAATTTCTCTTTAATGGATTGAGTTTGATTTTAAAACGAAGAATTAATTTCTTGAATGTGTAATAACTAATAAGATAATCCAGTTTTCAATTATTTAGTAATAAGATATGCAAGCAACTGTTGATGTTCTTTGACTGTGTGTGCAACTAACCAAGAAGCTATGAATTCTAATTTATTATAAAGTGAGTTTTTTTCCTTAATTAATGGATTTAATCTTTAACTATTTTATTTTGTGTTTCCTTATTTGCTTGTTTTTAAACTTTTGATTAAGTAAATACAAGACAAACAACAATTAATTCATATTTAATACATATTACACATGTCAATCATCTATTAGATGGTGTAGAAGATGGAATCCCATATTAGAAATTTCTACGTTCAATTAAATTCTTCCTTGTTGGGGAAACCCTTCTATATGGGAATGTTTTGACTTCAATATGAAGTTTCCTTTTTTTCCTCCTTTTCAGATTTCAACATTATGTGTAAGCGTCACTTGTAGGACCTTGATTGCACTATAGTTCTTCACTTGTTTAATCTTTTCTAGTTCTTTGCACGATTTTAATTGCCATTATTGGTGATCTCACATTCTTTGGTCTTTTTCCAATTTTTGACAGCTGGATGAGTCCTATTCTTGGTAATTTTAATTATTCCATCACTTGTGTATCCAAAAAATTCTTAGGCTCATGCAATTACGCTTGATAATATTTTGAGTGACTAGTTTTGAACCTTCGATCTTAAATATCCTAAAGAATGGTGATTCTTTTCAGTTCAGTTATTTACTCCCAGAAATGCTCAAAATTATATATGGTTCAGTCTTAACTCTCTGTCTCTATATATACTAATTATAATATTATTCAGTCTTAACTCTGTCTCTATATATACTAATTATAATATTAATTGGAAGATTCTCATCAGTTTATGAATCTGAAGTTGATAAGACATGAACACGGAAATGTGGTTAAAATAGGTACTAATGCACGATAAAACATTTGAATTGACCATGCCAGAAAATTCAAGTTAACCAGATAAGAATGCTTTAGTGGGGTTCATAATTTGACTTTATATTGCTAATTAAAGTCTGCATGTCCCGCCATCATTATTAATGATGAAAATAATTCCATGCAAGACATTTGAATAATAATGTAATTGGAATATATATATAAAGTCTGAAAAGACTTGTCTTGCCATATGTGCGCTTGGAATTATTTCATCAAACTTTGGAGTTTATACAATATTTGCAGATGTGACGTCAATTTAGGGTTTTACTACTAGCATTGAAAGATCATTTCCGGATAGAAAGTTTTTGTTTTTGATGTTTTGTAAAATAGTTTTGTAGAACAGTTTTATTAAAACAATTTTACCGTATAAATAATGTTAAAATCCTGTTTGGATGACTATTTTGGAAAAATTCGCTTCTCTTCTCTTATCTCTCTATGTGTTTTGATGAAAGGATGAGTGAAATGAGGAGAGAGAAAATATATTATTTTTTAATGAGAAGTTCAGTGACGTGTTTTTTTAGTTTGGAATGAAAAAGTGTTCTGAAAAACTTAAAAACAGGTAAAACCTATTTTGCAAAATAGTAGATTTTAGAGTTTTATTCTTCAAAAGCATAAAGTGGGAACATACCCAACCAAACGCATTTTTCAAGTTTTTATTTTGCAAAAATAAAAACACACTTTAAAAATAGTCATCCAAACAGACCCTTAATGTTTTCTTGTCCACCTACGTAGGATCACAAGTAAAAATTATATAAACTAAATTAACTCATTTTATTATAATTTTTACATATAGTCAAGTTTAATACGTTTTGCTTGACCATGACTCCAACTGAACCAGAACGTGTTAATTAAATTCCAATAAGTAATTAAAGTCACAACTTAATTATTTCAAACAAGGTTTTAAAAATCGGACTAGCTATCGAATCGAATTTCTACCAGTTCAAGGTTCAATAGTCGAATCATGATTCAACCGTGCTCGAATTGGTGATATCATAAGTATTATGAAAATAATTATTACTATATTAAATTTAGATAAAGTAATACTAATAACATAAATATACAACGAAAGAAAAAAAGAAAAAAAACTAATACGTAGAATTTAAGCATCCACAAATGACAAATCAAATAAAATATCCAAATAGGCACCTACTTAACACTATTTAAAAATATGAAGGCATAATAAAGTAAATATAATCGTAATAAATTTCAATCTCTAGATGTAAATGCTCAATCAACTCGTCGTCTTAGCCATTTTTCAAAATAATCATTCGTGCAACCACCATTGGTACTACCACCTCCAACTCCGATAGAGACATTATGCAAGTTATCAGCAATATTGCAGCGATGAATATCAAGTCTACATCGTCATCAACCTCTATAGAATCATTATCACCATTGTCATTTACGAATTTTTTCAAGAAATAAGCCACTTTTCGATATTAATTTCAAAAAATAGACCACTTCTAAAACTAATTCAAGAAATAGAACACTTTTCCCTTTGAAAAGTCAAACAGCCTATATTTAGCATTTATTTTTGAAAAAGTGCAAAACATAAAATACCAAAATACCCTTGTGAATAACAAAAGAGGAAAAATTGGACAAATGATTCCATAATTCAGTAAATATTGCAAATTAGTCCATTAAAATTTTTATCAGGCCCAACATGCTTCCGTACAGAAATTAAATAATCCCTTAACAACTTCATACCTTGTTTTGACCGAGACAGCACCGGGTGAGATGGCTCGCAACACCACCAGTCGGAAAATTAGTGCCCCCAGATCGTTTTACAGATGGCTTCTCCCCACCCAACTCCGCACCTTGGGAAGTTGATCTGCAAGTTATCCGACTCCTTCAACAATCGTTCAGCACAGCCTTGGTTTGTTTTCTACTCCAGGCGTAGAAAGTATGGAATTGAAGGGACTAAATAATAAAAATTTAGAAGAACATATTGAAGCAAAAGCTTTCTTTTTATTATGAACTTAGATAAATATTTATTACATCAGTTAACTCCTTTTGGGAGGAGAAAACCTTTTAGCCTCTCATAGAGAGGATTCTCACACTACACATACACTCACTAATATTATAAACTGAATTTAAAAAACTTAAAATATTACAATGTTTTATTATTTAAGAAAACTGAAGAGAATATTTGATCTTCAGAATGCTTGATATGAGAAAATAGAAGAGAATGCTCAAATAGAAGAGAATGCTCGATGTCTTCTACTTCCTCCAAATCTTGTTTATATAGAGGCTTGGTTGCTGTATTATTGCATGAATTATTGCCTCCATTATACGCATGAATTATTGGTTCCACTTGCAAGTGTGGAACCCTTCATTATTACTCCCACTTTGAATAAAGTCGTGGGAATTCCTTTCAGTCACATACCTTGATCCTACTTTTTTTTGGCATCCAAGGTAAGTGATAAGGATGCAGACTCACATCCTTCGTCTTTTTCTTCTAGTGGATGGTTCTGTATTAATTTTTCACTTATCTTTGTCTGGGCATCTTTTGTTTTTGGTGCGCCCGTGACTTTGGTGGTCCCTAACCATCACTTCTTGTCTTGGTCCCTTTGTCCTTTGTTGATTTGGACTTGGTACCAAATTCTGGATCCTTCTGGTTCGGGCATTCCAGGTAGATCCGTTCTGACCATCGCCAAACATAGGCCATGTTGCATAGTTTTCGGCGAGTTTCCTTGCTCTCCGGTAGCTTGTTTAACCATAGCAGAGTCCTTTTCTGTTCGAATAAGTTCTCCGCAAAGCTTGTTGTGTTTTCTGTCATCGTATTGAGCATAAACGATCCATTCATTGTATTCGGATAATACTTGAATGAAAACTTGACTTTGTCCATCTCTGTAAGACAGACCCAAATTTCCCATGCCCTTCTGGTGGAGATATCATCCCCAGTGAAGGTTGAAATGAGTTGAATAGTTTCTAAGGATGGTGCTTTGATTCTTTTCAAGGCCTCCGTGTCTGGCCTTCTGAGCTTGATGAAGTGGAATGCTTCATGCATCCCTTTCCCTATTGGCTCTGGTGCTGCACTGATGAAGTATAGCTCCAGTACATCTCCTCGTGCAAGATGAGGGTTGTTTGCCCAAGTTTCATGCACTGAGTCTTGTAACCATTTTGGAAGTAGAGAGATTTCCGAAAAGTTGGGTGATCTAGTAGAAATTGAGGCAAGTGCTCCAAAGTCATACCAGTACTTGACATCCTTAGAATTGGATTCTGGGAGCATCCATACCCTTGGATATTTGCCTGAAACATCAACTAAGCATTTAGCTGGATTGATTCCTATTCTTGTGTTCAGTTTCTCCCACTTCTGTTGATATTCCTGAAAGGCAGAAGAAACTAAATTCTGGTTAATATCAACCCTAGATTTGCCGGTCTGTGGCCTAAGGTTTATCTCTTCCTCTTTGACCCCAGAGGTGGTGGGTTGACTCGATGACTCGAGATGTGACTCCGGAGTATCGATTTTTGCTTGAGGCAAATCATCATAAGATGAGACCATCTCAGCACTTGTGCTAGGGGTCCTTGAATCTCCTGCTCCAGGTATAGAGCCCTATACTCGAAGTCGCTCATTATCTCTATTACAAGATATTGCCCTGAGCAGAGGCCTTTGTAATACCGACCACATTTGTTTGTCGGCCGTTATACATCCTCGAATGCGATCATACACTTTGGTCCGAACAACTTGTTGTAGCTTTCCTGCTACTTCTGTATTAAGTACTAATGCATCGAAATCTTTTAGAAGCATCTCTAGATGATCTCCTAGATGCCTCGACAGCTTGATGAGAGAATCAATTTCACTTCCCTCCATCTCTTGTTAGAAAATCTGCAAGAACATTTTCATGTGACTTGATTAGGACAATATCATAAATATAATATCGACTCTATCTTATTTGTAAGAAAAGCTTTAACACTTGAATTATCTATTTTTAAGATAAATTTCTTTGCGAGTAAAAATAAAGGCCATTTTTTAAACGCCTTGCGGACTGCAAAGAATTCATTTTCGTTAATGTGCCACCGATTTGCTTCGGCTTCTGAAAAGAGGCCACTGCAGTATCTGCATGGAACTTCTCCTGTAGGAGTGATTTTTGTAAGCATTGCTGCCCACCAATAATCACTGGCATCTGCATAGAGGACTAGATTATCCTCGTCATTAGGAATCGCTAATTTTGAAAGCTTTTTACAGACTTCCTTTAGCTGTTTTATTCCGGCTTGATGTTCTTCTGTCCATATGAATGCTACATCCTTTTTGAGTAGTGGACTGAAAACCTTGCTGTGAAATGCAAGGTTGTTGATGAACATCCCTGCGAAATTAACAACTCCAAGAAAACTTTGAAGCTACTTCTTGCCTTGTAGGACATCTGGAAATCCTGTAATCTTCTCCACAATATGGTTCTGTAGGATGATTTCAGATTCATCGATCTCAATTCCAAGGAATTCAATCTTTCTTGTGGCGATTAATGCTTTCTTTTCTGATAGCACTAATCCCTCTTTGTGACGCACATCTGAAAAGATTTTCTGGTGCTTTAGGTGTTCTTTCATATTCTTTGATGCAACAAGGATATCGTCGATGTATACGAACATGAAAGAGAAATAATCTTGAAAAGATTATCCATTTTCCTCTGGAATATCTGGGGTGCATTTGCCAAAGCCATTGGCATAACATTCCAGATATAATGTCCTCGTGGAGTGGAGAAAGCTGTGTACTTCTTGCTTTCTTTTTCCATCTTGATCTGGTAGAATCCAGACTTGCAGTCAAATTTTGAGAATATCTTGGCTCCTCTTATACAATTCACCAAATGTTCTCTACTTGGGATATAATATCCATCGAATTCCAAAATGTTATTAGTCCCTTTATAATTAATAACAAGTCTTGGCTTTCCTCTCTTGATCTCACAATAATTTCGGACCAAAAATCCTGGACTGCTGTATGGTGAGACTCCTGGATATATCAACTTAAGGTCTAGGTGTTCCTTAATTATTTTTCTCATATCCTTACAATCTTCCATGTTCATAAGGATTGGCTTGTACCTCACAAACTCGCGTTCCTTTCCAGCTTTCACTTTTAAGGAAGCTTTGAGTTCATTATTGTCCCACCAGGCCAGAGGATCTTCGTTGTAGTTCCTCTGAATCCTTTTCTTGACGTCCTCAAGCGAGATGTGTTCTTCAAAAGTAACATCAACCTGAGGGGTGTCCATGAGGCTCATGACAAGATTGTGTATTGCCTCTGGTGGTACTCTTTCTTCTCCAATCACTTTGAAGGAGTAATCTTGATCTTCCCATCTGCAGTTCCATTTCTTATTGAATTTAGAACCATGTTGTCGATAGGATAACAAAGCATTGCCAAATCTTCTTTGATCCTTCATTTTTGGATGTCGAAGTTTAGCATCATCACCACGCTTGCTGCGAAAAAGCAATGGCATTTTACGGTGAAATGCTTGGCGTAATCTCTGAATAATAATCTTATGATCACACTGAGTTGTGAAAATAAGACGTCTTGTTTCATTTTCTTGTGTGAACCGTTTGAACATCTGAAGGAAATTATTTCCTAGCAGTATATCAGCACATGTATCATGAAAATAGATTGGTGGAGTCTTGACTTTGTACCATGGGATACCTCCTGCTCCGCCGATCATAATTTCTGCCTGTTTGATTCCTCTTTTGAGGATAAGAATCCTCTTCGAAAAATCTCTCCCAGCAATGGGGGGTAAGTCTTCACAAACGTCCGTAGGGAAAACTTCTTGTTTTCTAGTGCAAATTCCTGCGCCTAAATCAATGTAGGCAGCAAAGTACTCTGCACGGTATTTTTCATATAACATTCCGATTGCAATGTATATAGAAAATGGGTTGGTGGTTATCGGATCCGATAACGCTTCTCTCCTACCGTGAATTGCATCCGGCAGTCTTTCCCAAGGCTTATGTGCCTCAAGAAATTCATGTCCTAAAACCACTTGTTTTGCGGTCCTTCCTGCTTTACCCGCAATCATCGTCTCAATTTCTCTAATTTTAAAGAGTCCTTGATATCTGCCGACTGTAGGCTGTTGTAAATAATATAGGATATCACATGGAAATAGATTTTCTATTTGAGTGATATCAAATATTATTTTCACTTCTCGCCATCCTTCTGGGCACTTAAGTTCTCCTTGCGTAGTGATCACATTAAGAACTTGAGTTTGCTGTATAGCCTTTGGTTCTTCCCAACGATGGCTACTCATCATCCTTTCTTGTTGAAAGGACATTCTTCTTGGTTCGATCATGAGACTCTTGCTTCTGTTTAACACTGAAGATTCTGAATTCTCATGTCAATGTCTTGTATTGTCGGAAGTTCAATAATGTCTGGCCATACCGCTTTTGCGAAGTCTTCGAAGATCCTTGGAACTTCGATGAAATCTTTTCTGAGGAACACTTCCAAATAGAGTGTATTCGAGAGTGCGTAAGAAATCTTGTAAGTGATCGAGTAGGGTCTGTTGCCTTCCATCATCAGCTCACTTCTCTTAAAGTCTTGATGAAGGGTAAGAACCTTGTTGAAATCTCGATCATTTAAGTTGTATGCAATGCGTGGATAGACATTGAATGCCAGTTTTCCTGCATACAAATTTCCTGTAATGGCTCCAATATGGATCCATGAAAGTGTATTCGCCACTTCTCGTTTGAGCTTGCTCTTAATCTCTTGGATTTCTCGATATGGGATTAATTGCATCTCAATCTGGTTTCCTATGAGCTCCATAGGAATACCAAACTCTCCATTAGAAACTCGATGGATAATCTGGTGCTTTCTGTTTCTTAGCCCCATTTTATCCATTGCTTTCTCCAATGTTCCGATAGTAAACTCATCATACATTTGGAGCTTGACTTCGTCCTTCATAATCATCATTAGAATTTTATGAGACACTGTCGTATGAGAGAGGAATCCTGACATGTCTTCTCGTACTAAGTGTTGAAGGAATTCTCCTTCACTCTGATTCTGAGCTTCCTGAGTTATTTTCATACTCAGAATCAACTTCTTCTTCTTCATAGATGCTTTCGTCTGAGGGGATGTCCTCAAACTGATACACATGAATCAGGTCCTGGTAGTAGACAACTTCGTCGAATTCTGTCGTAGCTTCGAACTATCTAACTCCTCGCCTTTCATTGTTTGGACAATCTGTAGAGATGTGTCCTCTTGTACCGCACGTCCAACAATTACAATCTTTGAAACCTTCATTGGACCTTGCTTGTGTTCTTCTAAACGTCCTTTTCATAGGTGGTCGTCTAGAGCCTCTGTTTGAGTCTGTGATGGTAACTCGACTTCTTCTTGGTCCTGGTCTTATGTTTAGACCAGAATCTCCTTGGTTTCCAAGAAGACTTTCTTTCTCCTTTTCGGGAATAAGGATGACTCCTGTAGATTTTTCCTCTTCCCTTTCTTGGTGTTCTTCCAACAACTGTTGGAATATCATTCTCTACACAACATAGAGGAACTGATTTATTAATTCCTCGTAGTCGTTTGTAGTTCTTGTATAAAGTTGCTTGGTGACACCATTCAGATAATTTGGCTTTTAGGAAAGACATCCTTCTTGCCACTGTGTCCATCTCGTCTGCAACTTTGTATTCCCTGATGAGCATCTTTCTCCAGGGGCTTGATATCTTTGCAAAGAAAAGCTACGAAGCTTCACCATTATCCAACTTAGACTTCCATCTGTATTCGGTGAATAATTTGATATATTCGTCAATGCGACAAATATCATGTAGTTCGAGGCAGTAGAGAGCTTGTCTGTATTTTTCTCTCTTCTCATTTTCCATGCCTTCAAAGTATCTTGTGCCGATAAAATGGAGTTTGAATAGCTTCGCCATGTTATCGACAATTCCTTTAGGGACTCCTGCTGTAACATCCTGTTTGATGTTTGGAGGTGTCAAATCCCATGCGATTTTCACCGATTTTTCGAGACTCATCTCAAGGAGCATGATGAAACCTTCCTTTTCTAGTCCGAGCTTCCTGCTGCAATACTCATGGCTGAGGCCCACTCATCAATTAGGACTTTTCGATTTTTGAAGTCAAGAATATCCAAATTGAGCATAAGTCCATACGGATGTATGGGGTCGAGCTGAGACTTTCCATACGGTGTGTTGTATAATTCTGGCCATCTGGAACGATGTTTGGTACCTACAATATCTTGTAGTTGCTCTTCTTTTATCACAAAATCTCCGGCATGTGGCATCGACCTATCTTGTGTTACTCCTGAGGATTCCGCCATCATTGGAGGTGGTTGTGGTGGTTGTGGCACCGTATAAAGTGGTGGTGTTCCGTTTCTGGACACCAATGCTGATGATTCATCTCCAGCATTCATTTTTAGGTCTACAAGTCCTAATCCTTAAAAGGATTCGACAAGATCTTGTAGGTCCTGCAGGTTGATTTTATCCATTATTTGGCAATGGACTTTCCTCTGATTAGAGCACTAAGCTTTTCATCGTCGGTCAACTTTCTTGTAACTTCGGTTGGTTTTCTATCTTGGTGTAGATATGGAACCCTTCCGAAATCGATCTTTCTTCTACCACTGGCTGGAATTTCCAAGGTAGTTACTCTTTTTTGAACATCTATAAGGATTTCATAGATCTCCTTTTGATGTTTGAACATGTTGTCCAACTTGTTTTGAATTTGTTGGACTTTCATCGAAACTATGTATTGTTGTTCTCCATAGTTTTGCATCGTCTTCTGGACTTCTAGAATATCTCGAGACGTCTTGTTTGTTGAATCTGGAATTATTTCATTCCAGCTAATCCTTCCTTCCCTATTCATTACAATACTCTCCGTATTGTTTTGGGAACTCTTCTGGTCACCAGTCTTCATCAACGATTATGATGAGCTAATTCCTGATGATATAAAACTCTGGTTCTTTTCATCTCAATCTCTTCAAGAGACATTAGATGATTCGTCTTTTGATCTAAGCAGTATTGTAGGGTTATCCTACTAACTCCTGCCATAACTTGTTCGACATATCGGTCGCTCCAATATGTTACCATCTCCTGGTGTTCTTGTTCACGTGTCTTCAAGGTTTGAAGACAATTTCTGTAGTACAAACATCTTGGACATTCGTCCAGATCCATGTTTGGAGATAATTTCTCCTCCACAAAAGTTAACTTACCCAATATAATAAATATATGATCAAGTTCATAATAAACATAGGCTCTGATACAATTTTGAGGTCCCGATTTTCATTCATATTGAATTACGAATTTCAATTAGCAATTTTCCACATCTTTAAAGCTTCAAAACAAAAATTGGTCATAAAGAGTATTTTTGGTAAAACAAAGTTATGCTATAAAGGATTTTTATGTTAAAAATCAAAAGTGTACTATTTTTTGAATTAAAATATAGTTGGGTACATTTTTGCAATCAATTTCACAAAATAATTTATTTTTTGAAATCTTTCAACAAAATGTAATTAAAATAAAAATTTGAGTTCAAAGCATGTTATTTTATATTATTCACTTATGATACTCTAAAAAGTATTGTATTATATCTACATAATTCCCATACAAACATTCTCGATGACGAGGACACTCTCTTTCCATTCTTAAAGGTTCATATTATTCATAAAGCATGTTCTCAAAGTCCTCATTATCAAGAAATGACTCATCTTCATCATCAACCCAACAATCGGTCTTGTCAATACTTTCATAGTCAATTGGATCGAAATTATCCATCTTAAATAACCATCCAAAATATTTCAGACATTGATAATATCAACTTGATAAGTGATACTTACATAGAGAAAGAACTAACAAAAAACATTTAATGAAATTATAATCACCTATCTTTTAGCTTCGAGTTGTGATGAACATCTACCAAGTCATTTAGCTTTTGATGCTCTAGTCGATTCTTCTTCTTGGTATGTACATGTTCAAAGACACTGATATGAATATTATTAGGGATATTATAGTTCTTTTATTCTTTTTTATATTTTATATTTGAATAGATTTAGTTAGTTGTTGAGATAAGATAGAATTTTTATTTGCATTAATATCCTATTTATATTAGGTGATACGAATTTAATATCCCTAATAATATTCGTATCATTAGGATTCCTACTTCTATTAGGATTCCTACTTCTATTAGGATTAGGACTCTTGTAATTTTGCCTATAAATAGACAACATTTTTCATTAATAAAATTAGAGAATATTTTTGATTAAATTTGTGAGTTTTATCTCTCGTCGTTCTTTAAGAACGTTTTTGAACTTATCGGATTTTATATCCATGGTGTTCGTTCTCGACTTATCAAACAGTTTTCCATTCTGTTTGTGGCGTCATCATAATTTCGTTCTGAGGTTCGTCTTCATTGACTTCATCGGGTTGAGGTTTTCATACCAAGGTTCGTTGTCGCAATCGAATTCGGGTTAAAGATATCTATCTCACAAATTTAACTAGTGTGCAAACTCTGATCATCGGGTTGATTCATTGCGGAATATTCCAAGATCAGAGTTTGCACACTAGTTGAATTTGTGAGATGAATATCTTTAATCCGAATTCGATTGCGACACGAACCTTGGTATAAAAACCTCAACCCGATGAAGTCAATGAAGACGAACTTCAGAACGAAATTATGATGATGTCACAAACAGGATGGAAAACTGTTTGATAAGTCGGGAATTCTGATGCCCAATGATCCCACACCCGACCAACACTACGCATGTCATATAGTTAGCATTTATTTATTGACAACATATGAATGGCATGACTGCATGAATATGATTATTTGGTAATTATATGATAAACGCATGATTTTATGAAAATGCTTACACGCTACTTATGTGATATATGCATTTAAAATGCATTTTAATAGTTAAGCAGGCACGACGTTTAGACAATTAACGAATTAGATTAAGCAGGTATGACGTCTAGCACTTATCACGAGTTAATTTACGAACGAAAATTGAGGTGCTTCTCAGGAGGTCACTCATCCTGTTATTGCTCTCTTATGAGCACGCTTAACTTTAGAGTTTTGATTAAATATGATACATTAAACTTTCCCGTTAATTATTGGGTAAATATATTTTACACACTACGCGTCACTTACGTGTTACCGGTATGTCCCGATTAGTTTAAATACATTACACGTAGATAATATAATTATTATAATACGTAATAAGCTAGCAGCTGTAAATAATTAATAACAATATAATAATTAGTCACCAATTAGCTCCACATGTCCCTTTTACTGCCGCCTCACTTTATCTATCTATCTATATATATATGTCAAAGCAAATGGTAAAGAGAAAGAAAGAAAACATAAGAGAGAAATAGAGAAGAAAAGAGAGAAAAGAAGAAAGGAGAAAATAGAAAGAAAAATAGAAGAAAATTTTGGAAAAATAGGAAACGTATAATATAACGTAAAACGAGCTAGACGAATCGACATACTCATTACATGTAAGTATTTTATCGATAGTTTTCTTCAATTTGATCGATGAATTTACAATATTAGTCGAAAATCGTATTTAGTTATTGTATATATATCTTTTTACATGTTAATAAACAACTAGCACTATAGGTAGCTTGTGGTAGCGTCACCGTTATTGATTTTACTACTAACGACATAAGGTAAGAAGAAGTGTTCGTTTGCTGCTTCATAAGAATCAATATTATACATGTTATGATGATTTATGTTGATTGTTTGAAAATGAATGTTATTATGTGCCGATTGTGTAACGTGTTGAAATATGTATGATTTATGATGAGTTATGTTGAAAATGTGTTCTTTGAGGTGAAATGTTGAGGTATATGTGAGTATGTTGCATTATATTGCTATACATGTGAAGAGAACGTTTTCAAAGAAGAGGTTTGGTATTTGATTGGCAGTCGGGTAGGCACGGGACGCGGGAGGGATCGGCGGACCCAACAGAGGGTGGTGAATACCTTGATGTGTAAAAGCCAAGATAGAGAAAGCCACAGTGGTGAATACCTTGAGGTGTAAAAGCAAAGATAGATAAAGCTACGATATATGATAGAGCTAGCGGCTAATATCATCGGCCGAAAGGTCGGTATGAGAACCCCCATTTTTCGGCCAATATGAGAACTCCCGTGATGCTCCTTTTATTGGTCAATTATGAACATGTTCCGAAAACAGACGCCCATCATCATCATCAGTCGAATACCATATTTCAAGGGTACCCAAAAAGGAAAAAAAAGGTTTTTAAATGAACTATGCATTATTGACTGTCTTATGTGCTACGTGTAACGTTGCTATATACGGAGCTTCTTCTTACTGAGCCATTAGCTTATTAGATTCTTATGATGCAGGTGATGATCATGTATATATGTGAAGGTTCTCCAAGCATCCCGAGCGATCAGACAGAGCTATGTTCATATGTCGTGTTTTGAGCGTTTTGCAGCTCAAAGAACTCTGATTTTTGTGTAAATAGCCGCTCTGTTATGGTTTTGTAAACAAACTTATGTTTATGTACATAGTTTGGTTTGTAAGGGAAAAAAACGGTTTGTTTTACTTCAAATGATGTTTTTATTATTTCATAAAACCATAACATTTACAAAAGAAAAGGGTCATCGTCGCCCGGGCCCGGTCTAGGCGTGTGACAGTTTTGGTATCAGAGCGGAGGTTTAGTCTTTCCTGAAGACAGAAGAAGGCATATGAACATATCCTGGCTGGGAAAACTTGGACAACTCCTTAATTTCTTTCCTTTATGTTTTAGCAATGCATATTATTGTCATTATTGTGCATTTATTATTGGCTGGTGAAAGGGATAAATCGAGCAATATATAGGAAGTTATGCCGCCGAAACGTAAAGCAATGGATGCCAAAGAGGGGTATAACAATGTGGTGGATAATTTGATAAATCTGATACAACAACAGACCAGAACGCATGGCGAACATATTCAACAGTTATTAGACATGCAACAGAGGAATCAAGAACAAAATAATCAAGCTCATGCGCCTCCTATTCGACCAGAAAATCCACAAGCTGTGTACGAGAAGTTTAGAAAGATGGAACCATCTGACTTCTATTATGGTTCGGATCCTGTAGTTGCTGAGGAGTGGGTTAAATCGCCTGATGTCATCTTTGACTATATGCGTATCGACGATGCGGATAAGGTACTTTGTGCGATATTCTTATTGAAGAAAGAGGCGAGAATCTGGTGGGAAGGAGCTAAACTTGCAGTGGATATGGAGACTCTGACATGGGATAGGTTCAAGGTGATCTTTTACGATAAGTACTTCACTCGAGATGCTAGATCCCTTAAGGTAAAAGAATTCCTAGAGCTGAAGTAGGGAGAAATGACTGTCTACGATTATGTTAGAAAATTTGAAGAAGGTTGCAGATATGTGCCTTATATTGCAAGGGATAACACTGAAAAGATTGATCACTTTTTGCGGGGACTAAAGCCTGAGATTAGAGGAGATGTGAGAATGTCTTCAGCAATTGAGTTCAGAGAAATTGTGGTTAAAGCTTTAATAGCTGATTTTAATGAAAAAGAAATTTAGAAATCTTATCAACAAAAGAGGCAAGTGTTCACCCCGAGAAATCCAACACAATGGAAGAAGTCAGAGCAGAAACCAGTCCAAAAAAATACTGACAAACGTCCAAGAGTTGGACAAGCCTCCAATGAAGTCGAAAGGCCTAGATGTAATATATGTGGCAAGAATCATTTTGGGGAATGTCGAATGGGTTCGAACAATTGTTTCAAATGTAAGAAGCCTGGACATTTTGCAAAGGATTGTCCGACCCTTCAAAACAAAGTGCAAGGAAGAGTTTACTCAATGACGAATGAACAGGCTGCTGTAGACCCATCAGTTGTTTTAGGTACTATTTTGATTTCTGGAATGCCTGCATTTGCATTGATAGATTCAGGTTCTACACATTCTTTTGTATCAAATGCATTTGTGAGAAAATTGGGCATTACACCGGACTTGCTGAAAATAAGTTACAGTGTGACTATTCCATCGGGGGAAGAAATGGTTTCAAGTCATGTATTGAGGGTTTGTTCTATTCAGATTGGTAACATAGTACTGTATGCTGACCTTGTTGTCTTGCCAATTTTGAATTTTGAAGTTATATTGGGTATGGATTGGCTTACCAAATATCATGCTACCATTGATTGTAATAAAAAAGTTGTGATCTTTCAACCACCCGGAGAGGAGAAATTTATGTTTAGCAGTACTTCAGGCGCATTTTGTTGACCAATTATATCAGCTCTGAAAGCCCAAAAGATGTTGAATAAGGGTTGTGTTGAATACGTCGCAAGTGTGGTAGATACTTCAACTGAGTCACAATTAAAGCCTAACGATGTAGAAGTGGTCAAAGAATTTCCAGAAGTATTTTCAGATGATTTACCAGGGCTACCACCAGATCGAGAAATTGAATTTATTATTGATGTTGTGCCAGAAACTGCCCATATTTCTAAAGCACCGTATAGAATGGCCCCAACTGAATTGAAAGAGTTGAAAGTGCAATTGCAAGATCTACTTGATAAGGGTTTCATTCGTCCAAGTTATTCTCCTTGGAGAGTTCCAGTGTTATTTGTTGAAAAGAAAGATGGAACAATGCGGTTATGCATTGATTACAGAGAACTCATCAAAGTCACAATCAAGAATAAGTATCCTCTTCCCAGAATAGATGATTTATTTGATCAATTGTAGGGTGCATCAGTATTCTCGAAGATTGATTTGCGTTCTGGTTATCACCAATTAAAAGTCAAGGAGGAAGATATATAGAAAACTGCATTCAGAACAAAGTATGGCCATTACGAGTTTCTAGTGATGCCTTTCCATTTAACAAATGCTCCTGCAGCCTTCATGGATTTGATGAATCGGGTCTTCAAGGCTTTTCTTGATAAATTCGTAACTGTGTTTATTGATGACATCCCGATCTACTCACGTGATAAACGGGAACATAAAGAACATTTGAGACTTGTGTTGCAAATTCTGAAGGAGAAATAACTATACGCTAAATTGAAGAAATGTGAATTCTGGCTTGAAAAAGTGGTATTCTTAGGGTACGTGGTATCGAAGAATGGTGATCCGAGTAAAATAGAAGCTGCGAATAACTGGCAAACACCAACAACTGTGTCAGAAGTTCGGAGTTTCTTGGGATTGGCAGGATATTACAAAAGATTTGTTCAGGGATTCTCAAAATTGGCAATTTCTCTAACGACGTTGACAAGAAAGAACGTGAAGTTTGTTTGGACCGATGCGTGTGAAAAGAGTTTCCAATAGTTGAAACATCGATTGACTATAGCTCCTATTCTATCTATTCCAACTGGAACTGGTGGATTCGTTGTGTACAGTGATGCTTCTAAAAATGGTTTGGGTGCTATATTAATGCAGAATGGGAAAGTAATTGCCTATGCATCACGACAATTGAAAGAGTATGAAAAGAACTATCCAACTCATGATTTGGAACTTGCCGCTGTCGTTTTCGCCCTAAAGATTTGGAGACATTATTTGTATGGTGAAAAGTGTGAGATTTACACCGATCATAAAAATTTGAAGTACTTCTTCACACAAAAAGAGCTGAATATGCGACAACGGAGATGGTTGGAACTTGTTAAAGATTATGACTATATGATTAACTATCATCTTGGCAAAGCAAATGTGGTAGCTTATGCGTTGAGTAGAAAGTCTATGTCTTCTCTCCATATCATATGTCTTCTCTCCATATCATACAGAAGCCATTACTACAAGATTTGCAGAAACTGGAACTTGAAATTGTACCTAAAGGGAAGGTATGCTCTTTGTCAGCATTGATGCTGATGCCTGTACTTCATGACAAAATTATTGAAACTCAGAAGAATGACGTATATTTAACTGAGATAAAGAGAAAGATAGATGAAGGGGAAGAAGACTGAATTCACAATTTCTGATGATGGAGTTATGAAATATAAAGGCAGATTATGTGTGCCATCTGATCAAGCAATTAAAGAAGATATTTTGAAATAAGCTCATGCTAGCTTTATTCAGTGCACTCTGGTAGTACAAAGATGTATAAAGATCTGCAACAACATTATTGGTGGACTGGTATGAAGAAAGATATAGCGACATTTGTGGCAAAATGCTTGACTTGTCAACAGGTTAAGGTTGAACACCAAAGACCGGCGGATTTACTAAAGCCTCTACCAATACCAGAATGAAAATGGGAGCATATTACTATGGATTTTGTGCTGGGATTACCTAGAACTCAGAAAGGATACAACTCCATATGGGTTATTGTCGATAGATTAACAAAATCAGCCCATTTTCTTGCAGTGAAGTCGACGTATAATATGGATCAATATGCTCAACAATACATTAATGAGATAGTCAGATTACACGGAGTGCCAGTTTCTATAGTATCTGATCGAGATTCTAAATTTTCGTCTACGTTTTGGAAAAGTTTGCACAGTGCCATGGGAATGAAACTTGCATTCAGTAAGACATTTCATTCACAGAGTGATGGGTAATCAGAAAGGGGTATTCAGATACTTGATGATATGCTAAGAGCGTGCACATTAGATTTTCCAAAAAGTTGGGATGCAAAATTATCGTTGGTGGAGTTTACTTATTACAATAGCTATCAATCTACCATTGGAATGGCACCTTATGAAGCGTTATATGGGAGAAAATGCAGATCTCTGGTTCATTGGGATGAAGTTGGAGAAAGAAGTTTACTGGGTCCAGAATTGGCACAACAAACAACGACGATGGTAGAGAACATACAAGAAAGAATGAAAATGGTACAGAGTAGGCAGAAAAGTTATGCAGACATATGGAGAAGAGAGTTAGAATTTGCTGTTGAGGATCATGTGTTCTGGAAAGTGGCTCCAATGAAGGAAATTATGAGATTTGAGAAGAAGGGAAAACTGAGTCCGAGGTATGTTGGTCCGTTTAAAATTCTTGAAAGAGTTGGGGATAGAGCTTATAGAGTAGCCTTACCTCCTTCGTAACCGGTGTTCACAATGTTTTCCATGTATCCATATTGAAGAAATACGTTTTCAATCCTTCTCATGTGTTAAGTTACGAGCCATTGGAGTTATCTTCAGATTTATTTTATGAGGAGAAACAAGTGCAAATTCTTGATCAAAAGGTCAAACAATTGAAAAACAAAAGTATTAATTTGGTAAAGGTTTTGTGGAGAAATCATGCAGTAGAAGAAGCTACCTGGGAAAGGGAAGAAGAAATGCGGAGCAAGTACCCAGAACTATTTCTGTATGTCAAATTTTGAGGACAAAATTTTCGTAAGGAGGATATGACTGTGATGCCCAACGATCCCACACCCGGCCAACACTACGCATATCATATAGTTAGCATTTATTTATTGACAACATATGAATGGCATGACTGCATGAATATGACTATTTGGTAATTATTTGATAAACGCATGATGTTATGAAAATGCTTACACGCTACTTATGTGATACATGCATTTAAAATGTATTTCAATAGTTAAAAAAGCACGACGTTTAGACAATTAACGAATTAGATTAAGCAGGTATGACGTCTAGCACTTATCACGAGTTAATTTATGAACGGAAATTGAGGTGCTTCCCAGGAGGTCACTCATCCTGTTATGGCTCTCGTATGAGCACGCTTAACTTTAAAATTTTAATTAAATATGGTACATTAAACCTCCCGGTTAATTATCAGATAAATATATTTTACACTCTACTCGTCACTTACGTGTTACTGGTATGTCCGGATTAGTTTAATACATTACACGTAGATAATATAACGTACAAATGTATAACACGTAATAAGCTAGCAGCTGCAAATAATTCATAACAATATAATATATATATATATCATTAGTCACCAATTACTCCACTTGTCCCCTTTACTGCCGCTTCACTTTATCTATCTATCTATATATATATGTCAAAAAAAATGGTAAAGAGAAAGAAAGAAAACATAATAGAGAAATAGAGGAGAAAAGAGAGAGAAAAGGAGAAAGGAGAAAATAGAAAGAAGAATAGAAGAAAATTTTGGAAAAATAGAAAACGTGTAATAGAACGTAAAACGAGCTAGACGAGTCGACATACTTATTGCAAGTAAGTATTTTATCGATAGTTTCTTCAATTTAATCGATGAATTTAAAATATTAGTCGAAAATCATATTTAGGTATCGTATATATATCGTTTTACAGATTAATAAACAACTAGCACTATAGGTAGCTTGCGGTAGCGTCACCGTTATCGATCTTACTACTAACGACATAAGGTAAGAAGAAGTGTTCGTTTGATGCTTCAAAAGAATCAATATTATACATGTTATGATGATTTATGTTGGTTGTTTGAAAATGAATGTTATTATTTGCCGATTGTGTAACGTGTTGAAATATATATGATTTATGATGAGTTATGTTGAAAATGTGTTCTTTGAGGTGAAATGTTGAGGTATATGTGAATATGTTGCATTATATTGCTATACATGTGAAGAGAACGTTTTCAAAGGAGAGGTTTGGTATTTGATTGGCGGTCGGGTAGGCACGGAACGCGGGAGAGACCGGCGGACCCAACAGAGGATGGTGAATACCTTGAGCTGTAAAAGCCAAGATAGATAAAGCCACAGTGGTGAATACCTTGAGGTGTAAAAACCAAGATAGATAAAGCCACGATATATGATGGAGCTAGCGGCTAATATCATCGGCCGAAAGGTCGGTATGAGAACCCCCGTGATGCTTCTTTTATTGGCCAATTATGAACAGGTTCCGAAAATAGATGCCTGACTATCTTATGTGCTACGTGTAACGTTGCTATATACTGAGCTTCTTCTTACTGAGCCATTTGCTCATTAGATTCTTATGATGCAGGTGATGATCATGTATATATGTGAAGGTTCTCCAAGCATCCCGAGCGATCAGACAGAGCTATGTTCATATGTTGTGTTTCGAGCGTTTTGTAGCTCAAAGAACTCTGATTTTTGTGTAAATAGCCGCTCTGTTATGGTTTTGTAAACAAACTTATATTTATGTACATAGTTTGGTTTGTAAAGGAAAAAAATGGTTTGTTTTAGTTCAAATGATGTTTTTATTATTTCATAAAACCATAATATTTTAAAAAAAAGGGTCATCGTCCCCGGGCCCGGTCTGGGGGTGTGACAGGAACGAACGCCACGGATATAAAATGCGATAAGCTAAAAAACGTTCTTAAAGAACGACGAGAGATAAAACTCACAAATTTAATCAAAAGTATTCTCTAATTTTATTAATGAAAAACGTTGGCTATTTATAGACAAAATTACAAGAGTCCTAATCCTAATAGAAGTAAGAATCCTAATAGAATTAGGAATCCTTATATAAGTTGGAATCCTACTAGAAGTAGGAATCCAAATATAAGTAGGAAACCTAATATAAGTAGGAATCCTAATATAAGTAGGAATCCTAATGATACGAATATTATTAGGGATATTAGATTCGTATCACCTAATATAAATAGGATATTAATGCAAATAAGAATTCTATCTTATCTAAAGAACTAATTAAATCTATTGAAATATAAAATATAGAAAAGAATAAAAGAACTATAATATCCCTAATAATATTCGTATCAGACACTCCAATTCCTTTCACATTCGGATGAAGTACTTAATGCGAATTGCTAATTTTTGGAGATTAGGTGCATTCCGCCAAATAGCCTCCACCACTCATGTAGGAAAAAAAAACAAGAAAATAACATGATACAAATTTGTAACCTCAGTATTCTTACAAAATGATTCTTTATCATAGTGAAAGACGGGATTCAAGTAAAACATAGCAGCATGAAAAAGTTTCCTCAATTGTCTATCCCCAACAATTTTTTAGGATGCATGTATTTAGCTTGTACAAATTCCTTTCTTTTTTAAAAGGTTTTTAATTCCAATGTGTGCCCTGTACATTGCTTCATAAATTTCCCAATGGATGATTTCTTATCCCCATCAACAATTTTTAAAGCCGCATCAAAGAATCCATAATTTTAATAATGATCAAGCAATTATTCCAAAATTTAATGTCAAGAACAATGACAAATACTTCTTTTGATTTCCTCTCTCTTACAAGTCTTGAATCAATAAGCTCTTCACAAGTTACCAAAGCCCTTAAATCATGCATGTGATGATAACTATTGTACAAAGTGGTGTGAAAGTAGTACCAAACCTTGTGTCACCTAGATGAATGATTTCCGTCCAATCTTCAGTACGAAAAAAAGTTGGTTGTCGTTACACATATATATGTAAACTAAATGTGTCATATAGCTACATTTACACAAAGATTACATTTCTTGTTAGGTGTGGGAGTTGGGCATAGGTACCGTTACACTTAAGAATGTAATTAATTTTAAAGCATGTAATCACATATAAAAGTGTAAGCGTTCGATTTTATATCACACTTACAATTGTGGCATAAAAGTTTTTAAAATTAATATAAGCACCTCTTGCCACAAGTATTAACCGTGAGGAAATGTCTACTTCTACAATTCGAACGGTTACTTAAGGCTACAAATAAATAAGACTACAATTTCAAGTGTGATAAAAGATACTTAAGGTTACATACCAAGAGGTGTGACGAAATGTTACTGAAGATTACATATAAAAGTCTGATGAAATTATAAGTTTATAAATGGAAGTGTCACCAAATAATACCTAGGATTACATATAAAAGTATGACAAATAAAAGTTACACTTTGGAGAGTGACAATTTCCACAGTATTAGCATACACTTGCTTAATAAATAAAATATTATCTAAATTGATTCCAAATCCTACACTTCCACACAATATGTTATTAAAAGATACAAAGAAAAATAATTCTCATTACATATATTAACAAACACAACTAGTCTCATCAAACATCCAACTAAAATACTTCATTAATACCAACTAAAAGTTAGTTAATACCATAACAATTCGACAATTTCCATCTAAAAGACTTAAGCTTAATATCAACAAGTATATCAAACATTCTAGACTTCAGCAGGAACCATCTTTAATCCATCTTCATGTCTCAGTCTTCAACAGTAACCACCTTTCATTCCAAAAAAAGAAGGAAAACACAACAATCAAAGACAGATTTAACAATTATTTCTGGAATGTTAAAATCTCTCTAAAATGCTAAATTAAATTAGAAATATACCAATAATATTGACAAAGCAACAGATATGCCTAGCGCATTTCCAATGGTTTGCAATCAATCATAAGGTCTTATTAAATCCTCATATCTCTTCACAACCACATTCATGTGAACTTCACAATAATTTTTTCCCAAAACTTAACCACCAACTTGGTTGTTGGGCTCCATATTCCTTAAGAAAAAACCCTTTTGCTACAACTTTATTTCTATTCATGATGCCAACAGAACAACAAAACAATAAACCCCTACAACTTTATTTCTATTCATGATGCCAACAGAACAACAAAACAATAAACCTAAGTCCAAATCATAGCACACAAAATATTTTAAATTAAAACAAGACTTGTAGCAACAAATACAATTCTCAAGCTAATGCTAAAATAAAAACTAAAAAGCATCATCATCAAGCTAATCATAAACAATGACTAACATCAACAAATGTCCAATAAAACAAAGCATCTATGTACTGACAACAACGAACTACATGCAATTTTAAACTCATAGCGTATGAAAAAATATATGAAGTTTTTTGAATTTAATACTTACACGAAGAGGTCGATTGTAATTTATTTTAGGAGTTGAGACCCTTTGCTCGTAACAAGATGATGCTGGGCGACCAGAATCAAAAGGTGAGCTAACATCATTGCTATGTTGTTGGGAAGATCTTGATTCAAAGTTATCCAACCTATTTGTAAGT
Source organism: Verbascum thapsus (assembly GCA_963669365.1). NCBI lineage: Eukaryota > Viridiplantae > Streptophyta > Magnoliopsida > Lamiales > Scrophulariaceae > Verbascum > Verbascum thapsus. The sequence goes on from OY770112.1 coordinate 8,438,500, forward strand.
GTTTGAATCATTCTCCAACAAGCTCTACGGGAAGGTATTTTCTCAAATATATCTGTTGGTGTGACCCAATGCCCATATGTGTGAAGTCGTCCAACTTTTTCTGGGCCATTAAGCTTTAGAATAGACATCATTCTTAGACACAATATCTTGGGATGGATCATCAAGTCCATCAACTAGTCCTCGCATTGTTTCTTGTCAAAGCAATGACAAACAAATAATATCACTCATTTCTAATAATAAAAATTCAACATAATTAAGAGGTAATTTTACTTACAATCACTTGTCTAACCTCACCCTCTTCTGCACACTGGGAAGCACAAGTTAAATGTTTATGTTCAAGTAGGCTCTCGCCCAATCTTCCTTTCCTGTTTCAAGAATTTCCAATTAAGTAGATTTTGCTAATTAAGAAACTAGTTGGGGTCATTTTACTGATCAGATACTAACCTAATCTTCTCGTATTTGAGCAAATGGTTTCCTTCCTGTTATGTGATTCAGTTTCTTTTTTTTTTGCTTCCTTCCCTCACATGCTTACTTTCTAAAACAAAAAAATTAAAATAATATATAGACACTAAATTTTAAATAGATAACAAAAATGTCATACTTCACTCTACCTTTCCTTCTTCTGATAACCAAAAAGTGATAAGTCCTTTCCACTGCTCTTCAATCCCCTTTTCATTGGTATTCTTAAATAGATATTCAAATGGCTTTTGGGCTCAAAGTACTCAAGCTTCAAGCGTGTCTTCCAATTTCTCCATTTCTGACAATAGATTGCAAAATCCACTCATCCATTCCGAAAATGTCAATAAACTTAGACCGCATTAAAAATGATTCAATTTAAGTATGTCTTACATTAATAAATTAATTCATTTAAAGACTTTTTTATATAATACAATATAATAAACTACCTGCACAATGTCTACTATCTCTATTTTGTTGGACTTTGGCACATTACGCCAATCAAGAATGTCATTTGGGCAATATGTACCCTTCCTAGCTAATCACCTAAAAGGTAGAAAATTTTGAACTATTATCATCTATAGGCTATCCAAACTTATTTAATTGAATAGGTAGCTTGACTCTCGGATGTAAACCCCAAATGTCAAGGCAAAATGTAAATCCTTTTATTTTGTTTTTGGTAGTATTCTCACCTAATTAAAAATTATAACGTTATTATTGGGTGAGAGACTTCGAGTAAATAAATTGGTAGAATTAACATTAGAAACTCACTTAAGCATGCATCAGATTGAAGACATTCTTGGTGATACATCGACACTTCATCTTGATGGATAACATCTGACCCTCTATAAGTACGTCTAGGATTTCAGATTCTGGTGATCCCTAACAATAGCCAAAAGAATAGAAACAACTAATTTGTGATAGGTTAATCTTGAATAATAAAAAATGACATGATCGAGAATTTGAAAAAAAATACTTAATATGAACTAAATAAAATAAATGACATAATTTAAAAAATTATGAGACTAATCACGAAACTTTTCCAAACTAGAGTAGCTAGTAAAATCTGAAATCAAATCTAGACGGTAAATATAAATCAATACCATGTTTCAAAACTAACCAATAAATAAAAACACACAACTGTAATAAAATCTAGACGGTAACTTATAAATCATATATCATCTTCCGAAATTCTAAACGCTTAAATAAAGGAAAAAAATCTAAAATATTGATAGAAATCAATTCCGATTTGATCTCGCCCTTTTCCTCTGTGACACCTCTAATCTGTTTCTCTTTTATATCAACTCCAAAATCCTTGCAATTGGCATGTCAACTTTGGTTCCCACAACATCATCTCTTACTAATACACCTTTGCATCTACATGTGATTGACGAACTGAGCCCCATTGTTCTATGTCAAACTCGTTCTTTTCTTCCATATCATATTGATCTATGGCGACATTTTTCAGAATAACTTTTCAGTTACTCTCAAATCCATCATGGACATAAAATACTTATTTTGCTTGAGATACAAGGATAAAAGGCTCGTATATTTGTGAAGTTTGTTAAAGTAAATCCATCATCATCTTACTTTAGTCTTTTGCGTTTTGAAACCCAATCACAATCAAACAACACAACTTTTTTGTCTCGCAAATAATCTAACTCTATCAAACCCCCACCACTCCATAATAACTCAACTCAGTTACTATAAGACGATTATCACTCCTATTAGCAAAACTAGATGTCATAGCGAATACCATAATCCCACTATTTTTAGTTTTTTAATTTTTCTCTCGATCTTTTGTATGAAACCTAAACGCATTAACTACAAGACCACTAAGGCTCTGTTTGTTTATGTTTTTGATATAAAATTTTCTCGAGAGCTGTGTATTATGGAAATTCATGTAAAAATGATGGTTGTTTGTTTATGTTTTTAAAAATAGGTTGAAAGTTTGCGTAATTTTTTTTAAAATTATGTTCAATTGCATTAAAAGTAAAAGATGGGGTGTTACAAGAAAAGTGCATAAGGGAAGTACCCTCACCGCACCACTGATGCTAGTATACTAGATACTCCAAGCCTTGAGGATTGCCCAAGGTGATACAAAATTCAACAACTCAAAAATAGAACTTAGTCTATCAATCTATAATCCACAACCTCGTAATCTATATGAGCATAACGTTGAATATCTTGAGGCAAATTAAAGTCCAACTAGAGGTGCTCCTCATCTAATATCTTCTTCAGGTGCTCATTTGCCGTATCTTGTAAGGTTTGTTATTCCAAGTCCGAGTCCGAGTCCGAGTTCTCATCCATATCTAAATTCTCCAAAACTGCATAAGGGTTATGATCCTTAATATTCCTATCCCTAGGATCGTCATGTACAATATTTCTGGTATGAGGCTCCCTCCTATTGGTAGTAGACGCTCCTTGACCCTGTTGCATCCTAGAGGTGCCACATTCTGCACTCTTCTTGACCCGGTTGCACTTTCTTATGGTTAAAAAATCATTCTCCTCACGCAGCACCTTAGATATGGAAGTTATTCTCTCATTAGCCATATGTACAGAATTTTCATTTACTTCGATCCTTAGCTTTATTCCGATTTACTACCATCCACCCGTCCGATGTCTTTTTTGGAACATAAACATGTACCGGCTTTTGTTGTTTCCTCTCCTTATTAGAAATTGGACATTCATTCTTTGCATGCCCGAAAGAGGTACATATATCACAATAAGAAGGTCTCCACTCATATTCAGTAAGTACCTTACGCGAACTATTATATTCCCTAGATTCCGATGGTAACAACATATAAACATGATCCTTAAATTTGGAATGCACATCTACCACGACACGTACCCGAGCATAATCCAAGCGTTCCATGGAAGAGGTGAACGCATCGAGGTATAATGGGATTCCAACAGCACTTGCAATATGACTTAATCCTTCATGTGTCCAATACTCCGTCGGCACATTCCGAAATCTCACCCAAATTGGGACTTCCGTATGTTTTTATTTTTCTAGAGACATACCAGCTTTCCAACGTTCCAGAAGAATAGGTGGAACCATGAACAACCACGGACCACCGTCAAGAATAGCCATCAAATTGTCCTCCGAGTCAAACTTGAAGAAGAAGAAGCCATTGGCATTGGCTCTAACGTTCTAAATACTAGACCAAACAGATTTGGCATACCTCTCCATAGCAAAAAAAGGTGGTTTTTTGCCTAGGAAATAACCCACTACAGTAGTCTCCCATTGTTTCATACTGATACATGTTATCTCCCACGAGAGTTTCACAAACATTTCACCATTAATCATTTCGGGCTTATATACGAGAGTGTAGTTCTTTTCGATGACTTGAAACTGCCCCCTAAACCTTCGGATACATCCTGAACTCCATGAGGGTTGATTTTAACATTGCCGATATAGAGATGCTCTAGTTTCGGGTTAGGACTTGCATCTTTGCCTGTCATCTTCCCTCCAAGTATGGGGGGTGCATTTTCAAAACTAGGCACACTAGATTTGGTAGGTGCTACATCCACCTCCTTTCCACGAATAGGAAGATTATCTATCACTAAATCAGACGAAATAATTTTGGTGGGGAGGGATCCGCCCCATTGCCATTATGGAGGGTAATATCCTGCTCCAAATTGGTCAACTCAACCTTATAGGAAAGAGAATAAGCCCTTTTACTATTATTAGGAGGAGTATTCCTACTAAAATTAGTCAAATTGCCCTTATGGTAAGCAGAATCAACCAAATCAGCTTTATGGTAAGTTGAATTCGTCCCCCTTGTAGCATATGGAAATGAATCAATTTTTAAATCAGCCAAATCACCATGCAAATGAGCTTTTAATGGAAATAAATTAGTCTGATTTACTTCTTTTTTAGTGCCCGTCTTCTTTCCCACAATTCCAATCCATTGATGAATGACGAATGAATTGAGCTCCATGTTTGCTTCCTTTATTAATTTTGTCACGACTTAGCATTGAGAATTCAGCAATATCCATATATCGAGTAGAATTTGGCGATTCCACACTTAAAATAGCCGCTGAACTCGCAACAAATTCAGCCATAGTCTCAACCTTTGAAGAAATTTTGGACTTAGCATCAACATTCATCAACTCCATGGCATGTTTGTTTCTTTTCTCCCACAAGAGATCGTGCGACGACAGCAATCCTGCAAATTTTGAGCCCCCGATCAGAATTGATATTGGAGATTCAATATCCACATGATCCGAATTGATCAGATCTTCCTTAGTACCTTCGACTTTATATACCAATTTCCAAAATTCAGTTTCGAAAGATGGTATACGTTTCGTAATTTGATCAAAAGTAGGTGAAAACCGTTGCAAAGATGGAAAATTAGTGCGAATAAGTGTAGATGATGACATATAACCACAACTTAGAAGAATTGGACATGATAGGAACTGCAATTTCAAAAAAATCTAGAGAAATGGGAGAGCATAATTTTTAGAGAGAGAAGTCATGGCCCCTAGTGTTTTTGAGGTTATATGCGTAATTTTCATGAAAATAAGCCCTATGGGATTTTGAGGTATTCTTGTCTATCGCATGCTCACTAGTTTCAAAGCATTCCGATGTCGTTTGGTGCCTCAAATAAACAATATAAAGTTCTGCAGGTGTATATGCAAATTTTCACGAAAATAAGCCCTATGGGATTTTGAGGCATTCTTGTTTATCGCATGCTCACTAAGCTTATGACTTTCATTTCAAAGCATTCTGATGTCGTTTGGTGCCTCAAATCACCAATTTGAAGTTCTCCAAGCATATATGTGTAATTTTCACGAAAATAATCCCTATGGGATTTTGAGTTATTCTTGTATATCGCATGCTCACTAAGCTTATGGCTTTCGTTTCAAAGCATTCTGATGTCGTTTGGTGTCTCAAATCACCAATTTGAAGTTCTCTAGGGGTATTTGTGTAATTTTCACGAAAATAAGCCCTATGGGATTTTGAGGTATTCTTGTCTATCGCATGCTCACTAAGCTTATGGCTTTCGTTTAAAAGCATTCGGATCTCGTTTGGTGCCTCAAATCAGCAATTTGAAGTTTTATAGGGGTATATGCATAATTTTCACGAAAATAAGCCTTATGGGATTTCTAGGTATTCTTGTCTATCGCATGCTAACTAAGCTTATGACTTTCGTTGAAAAGCATTCGGATGTCGTTTGGTGCCTCAAATCAACAATTTGAAGTTTTGTCGGGGTATATGCGTAATTTTCACGAAAATAAGCCCTATGGAATTTTTAGGTATTCTTGTCTCTCGCATGCTCACTAAGCTTATGGTTTTCGTTTCAAAGCATTCCGATGTCGTTTGGTACTTCAAATCACCAATTTGAAGTTTTTCAGGGGTATATGTGTCACTTTCACGGAAATAAGCCCTATGGGATTTTTAGGTATTCTTGTCCATCGCATGCTCACTAAGCTTATGATTTTCATTTCAAAGCATTCCGATATCGTCTGGTACTTCAAATCACCAATTTGAAGTTCTCCAGGGTATATATGTAACATTCAAGAAAATAAGCCCTATGAGATTTTTAGGTATTCTTGTGTATCGCATGCTCACTAAGCTTATGGCTTTCTTTTCAAAGGATTCCGATGTCGTTTGGTGCCTCAAATCACCAATTTGAAGTTCTCTAGAGGTATATGTGTAATTGTCACGAAAATAAGCCCTATAATATTTTGAGGTACTCTTGTCTATTGCATGCTCACTAAGCTTATGACTTTTGTCTAAAAGCATTCCGATATCGTTTGGTGCCTCAAATAAGCAATTTGAAGTTCTGTAGGGGTATATGCGTAATTTTCACGAAAATAAGCCCTATAGGATTTTGAGGTATTCTTGTATATCGCATGCTCACTAAGCTTATGACTTTCTTTTCAAAGCATTCCGATGTCGTTTGGTGCCTCAAATCACCAATTTGAAGTTCTCCAGGGGCATATGCATAATTTTCACGAAAATAAGCCCTATGGGATTTTGAGGTATTCTTGTCTATCGCATGCTCACAAAGCTTATGACTTTCGTTTAAAAGCATTCCGATGTCGTTTGGTGCCTCAAATCAGCAATTTGAAGTTTTGTAGGGGTATATGTGTAATTTTCACGAAAATAAACCCTATGAGATTTTTAGGTATTCTTGTCTATCGCATGCTCACTAAGCTTATGATTTTCGTTTCGAAGCATTCCGATGTCATTTGGTACTTTAAGTCACCAATTTGATGTTATCCAGAGGTATATGTGTAACTTTCACGAAAATAAGCCCTATGGGATTTTTAGGTATTCTTGTCTATCGTATGCTCACTAAGCTTATGGTTTTCGTTTCGAAGCATTCTGATGTCATTTGGTACTTCAAATCACCAATTTCAAATTCTCCAGGGTATATGCGTAATTTTCACAAAAATAAGCCCTATGAGATTTTGAGGTATTCTTGTATATTTTATGCTCATTAAGCTTATGGCTTTCTTTTCAAAATTTCGATGTCATTTTGTACCACAAATCACCAATTTGAAGTTATCCAGGGTATATGCGTAATTTTCACGAACACATGCCCTATGGAATTTTTAGGTATTCTTGTCTATCGCATGCTCACTAATCTTATGGTTTTCGTTTCAAAGCATTTCCATGTCGTTTGGTACTTCAAGTTATCAATTTGATGTTATCCACGGGTATATGTGTAACTTGCACGAAAATAAGCCCTATGAAATTTTTAGGTATTCTTGTCTATCGCATGCTCACTAAGCTTATAATTTTTGTTTTAAAGCATTCCGATGTCGTTTGGTACTTCAAATCACCAATTTGAAGTTCTCCAGGGATATATGTGTAACTTTCACAAAAATAAGCCCTATGGGATTTTTAGGTATTCTTGTCTATCGCATGCTTACTAAGCTTATGATTTTCGTTTCAAAGCATTTCGATGTCGTTTGGTACTTCAAATCACCAATTTGAAGTTCTCCAGGGGTATATGCCTAATTTTCACGAAAATAAGCCCTATGGGATTTTGCATTATTCTTGTATATCGAATGCTCACTAATCATATGACTTTCGTTCAAAGCATTCTGATGTCGCTTCGTGCCTCAAATCACCAATTTGAAGTTCTCCAGGTGTATATGCGTAATTTTCACGAAAATAAGCCCTACGGGATTTTGACGAATTCTTGTCTATCGCATGCTCACTAAGCTTGTGACTTCCGTTTAAAAGTATTCAGATATCGTTTGGTGCATCAAATCAGCAATTTGAAGTTCTGTAGGGGTATATGCGTAATTTTCATGAAAATAAGTCCTCTGGGATTTTGAGGTATTCTTGTATATCGCATGCTCACTAAGCTTATGACTTTCGTATAAAAGCAGTCCGATGTCGTTTGGTGCCTCAAATCAGCAATTTGAAGTTTTGTAGGGATATATGCGTAATTTTCACGAAATAAGCCCTTTGGGATTTTTAGGTATTCTTATCTATCGCATGCTCACTAAGCTTATGATTTTCGTTTCAAAGCATTCTGATGTCGTTCGGTACTTCAAATCACCAATTTGAAGTTCTCCATGGGTATATGTGTCACTTTCATGAAAATACGCCCTATGGGATTTTTAGGTATTCTTGTCCATCGCATGCTCAGTAAGCTTATGTTTTTCGTTTCAAAGCATTCCGATGTCGTTTGGTAATTCAAATCACCAATTTGAAGTTCTCCAAAGTGTATGTGTAACATTCACGAAAATAAACCCTATGGGATTTTTAGTGTGGCCGAGCATGGCCGAGCGTGGCCAAGTGTGGCAGAGCATGGCCGAGCGTGGTTGAGCATGGCCGAGCATGATTGAGCGTGGCCGAGCATGGCCGAGTGTGGCCGAGCATGACCGAGTGTGGCCGAGCATGGCAGAGCGTGACCGAGCATGGCCGAGCGTGGCTGGTCGTGGCCGAGTGTGGCCGAGTATGGCCGAGCGTGGCTGAGTGTGGCCGAGCTTGACCGAGCGTGGCCAAGCATGGCCGAGCATGACCGAGTGTGGCCGAGCGCGGTCAAGCATGACCGAGTGTGGCCGAGCGAGCGTGGCCGAGCATGGCCGAGTGTGGCAAAGCATGGCCGAGCGTGGCTGATAAACCTCGATTATACGCATTTTCTAGCCTAAGATTAGTCATTTTCATATCATTTTATGTTATGATTTATACCTCATATGCGTTTAATAGTTTTGTCACATGTTTGTAGGGAAAAATCATTAATTTCGAGAAAGTAACGAAAAATGTATGAAAGGAGATACATGTGCGCTATTTGGAAATACAATCATATCTTGGGCTACAAACCTCCAATGTTAATGAGCCTTATATGTTTAGAAAGCTAAGACAATTACCTAAAACTTTTGTGAAGATGACAAGATCCGGTTCAAACGTTTGAAGGCCAGAAAGTTACAAAAATGCTCTGTTCCGAACCAAATATGGCAGTTTTGGTAAAAAGATAATAACTCGAGTTATACAACTTGGATTTGATCTACATTTGTTGATTTGTAAATCCAAGAAATAGATCTACAACTTTGTAGAAGACCACAAAGCCAAATTCGGACTGGAACATGGTGTTCAAACGCCGTGTATCTTGGCGTTCAGACGCCACTAACACGGCGTTCAGACGCCGTGTTTCTTGGCATCTGAATGCCGAAAGCAGAAACTTTTCTGCTCAGAGGCCACTTACACGGCGTTCAGACACCGTGTTTCTTGGTGTCTGAACACCGAACCGTAGCTGGGGACCCATATTAGGGTTTTATGATTAGTTTTTGGGTATAAATACCTCTTCCAAACTTTGTTTTAGAGTTCGAACTTTATTTTTCTAGGATTGATTGTAAAGATTAGGGATTCAAGAACAAGATTCGAGAATTGATTGTAAACGAGATCTTTCGACAATGGGTTTTATCGAGTTTATCTTTTTAATCTCTTTTAATTTTTGTCTATCTATTATGTTTACTTTTATTATCGTTGATTGTGCTTTCGCATCTATGAAGTAATCCATCTTATTCTGGAATTGGGAATAGCCCGATAATATGTTATCAATATAGATTATAGAATCGTTGACGTTACATCGCATACGCTTATGATTTGAATTCTTGGTAATTAATATTTGTGAATTTGCTGGCCACATATTTACATGTTCATAGATATTAGGTGAAAATTCTGAAAGGTGACTGTAATGCCCTAATCATCTTTTACTAGCCAACATTAAGCATGTCATATAATTAGCATTTATTGATTTACGACATATGAATGGCATGACTTCATGAATATGACTATTTGGTAATTATATGATAAACACATGATTTTACAAATATGCTTATGTGCTAATTATGTGATATGTGCATTTAAAATGCATTTCATTAGCATCCTCTACTAGTCAAGCAGATATGATGAGTAAGCAGCACGACGTTTAGACAATTAACGAGTTAGATTAAGCAGGCATGACGTCTAGCACTTATCACGAATTAATTAACGAATAGAAAATTGAGTTGCTTCCTAGGAGGTCACCCATCTTGTTAATGCTCTTGTACGAGCACGCTTAATTTTAGAGTTTTGATCGAATACGGTACACTAAATCTTCCAGTTAATTATTGGGTAAATATATTCTACACACTACTCGTCACTTACTTGTTACCGATATGTCCCGATTAGTTTAAATACATGACAGTAGAATATATAATGCATAAATGTATAACACGTAATAAGCTAGCAGCTGCAAATAATTCAACTAATATAATAATAATATATATAAATATAGGTCACCAAGCTTACCTGGGAAGTTTCAATTGCCGACTTACTTTTCAAGCTTTGAATTTATATATATAGGACAATTTTAAGTACAAATGAAAGAACTAAATAAGGAAAGAAAGATAGAAGCAGAAGAGAAAAATATAGAAAAGAAAAAAAATATAAAGAAAAAAAAAAGAGGAGAAAATAGAAGAAAAATTTCGGAAAAATATACGAACCAACGTACGCGTTACAAGTTAATAAACAACTAGCACTATAAGGTAGCTTGCGGTAGCGTCACCGTTATTGATTTCATAACTATCGATATAAGGTAAGTAGAAGCTTTTCTTGACGTATCATAAGAATCAATATTATGCATTTTTATGATTATTTGTGAGTTAATTGTTTGAAATGAGTGTATTATGTGCCGATTGTGTTAAATATTGATGATTTATGATTTATTATATATGATATTGGAAATGATATTTTATGATATGAAATGTTGAGGTACATATAATTATGATGCATTATTATGCTACATACGGAAAGAACACGTTTTCGAAAGTGAGGTTTGGTATTTGATTGCCGGTCGGGTAGGCACGGGACGCGGGTGGGACCGGCGGACCCAACAGAGGGTGGTGAATACCTTGAGGTGTAAAAACCAAGATAGATAAAGCCATAATATATGATGGAGCTAGCGGCTAATATCATTAGCCGAAAGGTCGGTATGAGAACCCCCGCGATGCTTCTTTTTATGGCCATTTATGAACAGGTTCCGAAAACAGACGCCTATCATTATCAATCGAATACCATACTTCGGGGTACCCTAGAGGAAAAAGATAATGTTTTAAATGAACTATGCATTATTGACTGTCTTATGTGCTACATGATATATTGTTATAATCAGCTTCTTCTTACGAGCCATTAGCTCATTAGATTCTTATGATGCAGGTGATGATTGATGTACATATGTGAAGGTTGCCCAAGAATCCCAAGCGGTCAGAGCTATGTTCATATGCCGTGTTTTGATCATTTTGTAGCTCAAAGAACTCTGATTTATGTTAAATAACCGCTCTGTTATGATTTTGTAAACAAACTGATGTTTATGTACAAAGTTTGTTATTGTAAGGAAAATGGTTTGTTTTTATTTCAAAGGATGTTTTTAATTATTTCAGAAAAACGATAACATTTACGAAAGAAAAGGGTCATCGTCCCCGGCCCGGTCCGGGGGCGGGACAGTTTTTAGTATCAGAGCAAAGGTTTAGTCTTTCCTGTAGACAAAAGAAGGCATATGAACATATCCTGCCCGGGGAAACTTTGTCAACTATTTAATTTATTCCCTTATGTTTTCTTAATGCAAACTATTATCATTGTTGTGCATTCTTTCGCTAATGAATGAGATAAGTAGGTATGCCAAATTTCGAGGACGAATTTTTGTGAGGTAATAATTGTAATGCCCAATCATCTTTTACTAGCCAACATTACGCATGTCATATAATTAGCATTTATTGATTTACGGCATATGAATGGCATGACTGCATGAATATGACTATTTGGTAATTATATGATAAACGCATGATTTTACAAATATGCTTATGTGCTAATTATGTGATATGTGAATTTAAAATGCATTTCATTAGCATCCTCTACTAGTCAAGCAGATATGATGAGTAAGCAGGCACGACGTTTAGACAATTAACGAGTTAGATTAAGCAGGCATGACGTCTAGCACTTATCACGAATTAATTAACGAATGGAAAATTGAGTTGCTTCCCAGGAGGTCACCCATCTTGTTAATGCTCTCGTACGAGCACGCTTAATTTTAGAGTTTTGATCGAATACGGTAGACTAAATCTTCCAGTTAATTATCGGGTAAATATATTTTACACACTACTCGTCACTTACTTGTTACCGGTATATCCTGATTAGTTTAAATACATGACAGTAGAATATATAATGCATAAATGTATAACACGTAATAAGCTAGCAGATGCAAATAATTCAACTAATATAATAATAATATATATAAATATAGGTCACCAAGCTTACCTGGGAAGTTTCAATTGCCGACTTACTTTTCAAGATTTGAATTTATATATATAGGACAATTGTAAGTACAAATGAAAGAACTAAATAAGGAAAGAAAGATAGAAGCAGAAGAGAAAAATATAGAAAAGAAAAAAAATATAAAGAAAAAAAAAGAGAAGAGAAAATAGAAGAAGAATTTCGGAAAAATATACGAACCAACGTACGCGTTACAAGTTAATAAACAACTAGCACTATAAGGTAGCTTGCGGTAGCGTCACCGTTATCGATTTGATAACTATCGACATAAGGTAAGTAGAAGCTTTTCTTGACGTATCATAAGAATCAATATTATGCATTTTTATCATTATTTGTGAGTTAATTGTTTGAAATGAATGTAGTATCTGCCGATTGTGTTAAATATTGATGATTTATGATTTATTATATGTAATATTGGAAATGATATTTTATGATATGAAATGTTGAGGTACATATAATTATGATGCATTATTATGCTACATATGGAAAGAACACGTTTTCGAAAGTGAGGTTTGGTATTTGATTGGCGGTCGGGTAGGCACGGGACGCGGGTGGGACCGGCGGACCCAAAAGAGGGTGTTGAATACCTTGAGGTGTAAAAACTAAGATAGATAAAGCCACAATATATGATGGAGCTAGCGGCTAATATCATCGGCCGAAAGGTCGGTATGAGAACCCCCACGATGCTTCTTTTTATGGCCATTTATGAACAGGTTCTAAAAACAGACGCCTATCATCATCAATCGAATACCATACTTTGGGGTACCCAAGAGGAAAAAGATAATGTTTTAAATGAACTATGCATTATTGACTGTCTTATGTGCTACATGATATATTGTTATAATTCAGCTTCTTCTTACTGAGCCATTAGCTCATTAGATTCTTATGATGCAGGTGATGATTGATGTACATATGTGAAGGTTGCCCAAGAATCCCGAGCGGTCAGACAGAGCTATGTTTATATGCCGTGTTTTGAGCATTTTGTAGCTCAAAGAACTCTGATTTATGTTAAATAACCGGTCTGTTATGGTTTTGTAAACAAACTTATGTTTATGTACAAAGTTTGGTATTATAAGGAAAATGGTTTGTTTTTATTTCAGAGGATGTTTTTAATTATTTCAGAAAAACGATAACATTTACGAAAGAAAAGGGTCATCGTCCCCGGGCCCGGTCCGGGGGCAGGACAGTGACATCTAATGAACTCATGAATTTAAACCTATTATCCTAAATCACGAAAGTAGTTTTAGGTCTTTTGAGGAATCAATACATTATCATAGAGATTAATGAATCTGAGCTTAGTCTAATCATCACGAAAGTAGTTGATTAATTAACTTGGGTAAATTGTTATGCTTCGACAAAAGGTAGTAAGTATAATTGGATAATGTCCTTCATAAGTGGTGATTGTAACTGAATTGATTGTATGATTTAATTGATAACGTATGTCGTGGTGAAACCTGATTCTGGAATTACTAATCCAATATAATCAAAACCAGTTTTCTACATTCTGTTCAGTTTTCTTTACTATTTATCTCATATTTTTGTTAGGCTTAGATTACTGATAATTGATAGACTAGTGCTTGATTATTCGGTCCTCGTGGGAACGATATCTTTTGTACTACACCAAAGCCGTGCGCTTGCGGTTTAGGCACATCAAGTTTTTGGCGCCATTGCCGGGGACTAGAATAATTAATATTAGTTCTTTTCAGATTTTAGTGAGACTGAGCCATTTTATTTTTAGTTTTAAATTTTGCTTTTCGTTTTTAATTTCTGTTTTTCGTTTTATTTCAGGATTTCTATCTTTCTCTGTGTATGCAAAGTAGCATCGATTTTCCTATCGAGCTAGATCCAGAAATCGAAAGTACTTTACACGCAAGGAGAAAGTTACAAAGATTGATACGAGCTCAACTGAAACAAGCAACAATGGCTAAAGAAAATCCAAACGTGAACGCTAATGCAAACGTTAACGCAAATGCAAATGGAAACGCGAATACGAGATGCCTGAAGGATTTTGCAGCACCTAATGCGTAGACCCTTCACTCTAGCATCACTAGACCTACTGTAGAAGCCAACAACTTTGAGCTCAAGCCATCCCTTCTGCAAATGGTTCAACAGAATCAGTTTGGGGTGCACATACTAAAGAGCCAAACCTACACTTGTCAATGTTTTTAGAGTACTGCGACACTCTAAAGATGAACGGGGTTTTCCAAGATGCTATCAGGCTGAGGTTGTTCCTGTTTTCACTGAGAGACAAAGCGAGAGTTTGACTACATTCTTTACCATCGGGTTCCATCAGAACATGGGATCAACTCATGCAATGTTTCCTAGCGAGGTATTTTCCCCCGAGCAAGACTTCACAACAGAGGAACCAAATCATTACTTTTGCTCAACGAGATGGTGAATCGCTATATGAAGCTTGGGAGCGATTCAAGGATCTTCTCCGACTGTGCCCACATCATGGGTTGGAGAAGTGACTTATAGTTCATACGTTCTACAATGGACTGATATATAACACAAGAATGTCAGTCGATGCAGCAGCTGGAGGGGCACTGATGAACAAAGGCATTGACGAAGCTTATGATCTAATTGAAGATATGGCACTGAAACACTATCAATGGTCAAGCGAAAGATCGATTTCACAGAAGGCACCAAGTAAGTACGATCTTGACGCTATTACTTTACTTTCTGCACAAGTAGAAGTCATGTCTAAGAAATTAGATTCAATGAACGTGCACGTTAATTCTATCAATACTACACCTCATGTGTGCGAAATATGTAGTATGGTTGGTCATGTTGCATTAGAGTATCAATTAGCTAGTGTACCTAACAATCCCTCTATGGAACAAGCCAACTTTGTGAATAACTTCAACCAAAAGAACGACTCGTTTTCAAATACTTTTAATCCTGGTTGGAGAAATCACCCTAATTTTTCGTACAATCCAAACCAAAATGCAGCCTCACATCCTAACTTTAGGCAGCCACCTGGATTCCAATAAAAACCTTATAATCCCGTTCCATCACAAAAATCGAACTTAGAATCCCTTGAGAGTTTTGTAATTTCCCAAACTAAACAAAATGAGGTAGTAAATGACGCAATTAAGCAACTAGCAACTAAGGTGTATTCTTTAGCAATTCATAATAAGATGCTAGAAACTCAAATTGCACAACAAGCTAGCAACTCAAGTAGAAATTCCGGTTCTTTTCCCGGACAACCTGAGATAAACCCGAAGGAGCATTGTAATGCAATTACTTTAAGGAGTGAAACCAATTATGAAGGTCCAAAAATGCCTACTAGGATGAGTGAAACTGAGTCAACTGAGATGGTCGAAAAGGAAAAATCGTTACATCCCGACAACTCTAATGACAAAACGAGTGATGAAAGCGAAAAAGAACCAGCATATGTTCCTCCACCACCATATGAGCCACCCGTACCCTTTCCTCAAAGATTAGCTAAGGCGAAATTAGATAAACAGTTTGGAAAATTCTTAGAAGTTCTGAAAAAACTTTATATTAATATTCCCTTCACTGATGCACTTGCACAAATGCCTTCCTACACTAAATTTTTGAAGGAAATCTTCTCTAACAAACGGAAGCTAGAGGATTATGAAATTGTCGCTTTAACTGAGGAGTGTAGCGCTATAATTCAAAATAAATTACCTCCTAAGCTTAGAGATCCTGGTAGTTTCTCAATTCCTTGTGTCATTGGCAATATAAGTTTTAATAATGCTCTATGTGATCTTGGAGCTATTGTTAGTCTCATGCCATTGTCTGTTGCGAAAAAATTATATGTAAGTGATTTAAAGCCTACGACCGTAACTTTGCAATTAGCCAATCGTTCTGTTAAGTATCCGATAGGTGTGTTAGAGGATGTACCTATCAAGGTTAGTAAGTTCTTTATCCCTACTGACTTCGTTGTTCTCGACATGGATGAGGATCCTCAAATCCCCATTGTTCTTGGTAGGCCATTCCTAGCTACAGCAGGATCTATTATTGATGTTAAAAATGGAAGGCTTTCCTTCAATATTGGGGATGAGAGAGTTGAATTTAGTCTATATAAATCTGGTGCTAACTGCTCTATTGAGAACTCTTGTTACAGGATTGACGAGGCTATAACAAAAGTCAAGCTTGCTAGAAAGCACTATAAGGACCCATTAGAGGCACGACTGGTGAGTGATGGCTCGATCGAGGAAGAAGATACAATTATCGCTGATATTACTCGAATTTTTGAGGAAAATCCGCCATCGACATCAACCATTTCTAGAAAGGAGATAAAGTTTCGACGCCATAAAAAAGGTGAATTAAGGTTTGGTGTGCATGAGGGTGCGAATATTAACAAGAAAGGTATTAAAGTATTTTACGACAAAAAGATCCCTCGACAAAAACTCAAAAAGGGGCGATTTAGTTATTCTATTCGACAAGCACCAGTGGTTTCTTTACCTATAAATCGAGAATCTAAAGTCGATTGGAGAATTATCAAATCATCGGGTCCGATCCGAGATTTACACTAAGTTAAAATGGTAAAGTCAAGCTAATGACTATAAACAAGCGCTTCTTGAGAGCAAACCCAAGTGTTTTTATTTATTATTATTATTATTTTTATTATTATGTTTGCATGCTTTGTTTTTGTTTGTCGCATAGGGTACGTGAATAGCTCACATTGGATGATAGAGAAGCTACACTACCTTTACTTGGAACGAAAAGTTCTCTTTCGGTATTCGGGCATGTTTTACAACATCCAATTAGGTTACGTTTTTCTTTCCCTCTACTTATGTGTGATAACATTGAGGACAATGTTATAATTTAAATTTGGGGGTGAAATTCGACTTTGCGTATTTATATTGTATGAGTTTGTTTCGTTGAAGTTTGCGGGCGTTTGAGCTATTAATGTGACATGCATGTTTTTATATTTTTTATTTTTTTTCTCTCTGAATCATAGCTTTATCTTTGTGATCGTCTTACAACAATTGACTCAAAATAATAGCCAGACATTTTAATAAAAATCACGCATAGACTTTTATGTCGGTGATATCATCTGCATAGTCACAACTTTCTAGCTAGACACTAATATATGTAGTAGTCTACGGTATAGGAGTCGAGTGGATCTCCCATTTCGAAACATGTAAGTAGTGGTCCCCAAGTCTATCAACTTAGAATAACGTCTTCTAGCACAATCTTTGAAGAAAAAAATGTGTATGAAAAAAAGATGATACGTATATAATCGTTACTACAGGGATTAGTTCGTTTTGTGACATTTGACACTTGAGTGATTAAGTCCGAAGGAGTCTCTAAAAACTTAACGCCCTATGGCTATCTAGCTTGGGAGTCGTTGAACCAAAACTCGATAACGAGTGTCATAGAAAGTCTAAGAAAACGAACATTGCACAAATCTGTCAAGTACAAAATCGTAAGTACAAGTCACTTATGCTCAGCTCGATGTGGTGTACCGATTTGACTCTAAAGTCTAGTTGGTAGAGATGGGCACCACATAATATTTGTTAGAATCACTACTCGACTATAATGCTTAACGATTGCTTTATTCAGTGCTTTCTAGAGATTTGTTTAACTTTGTGGTGTGATGTAACCAATGACTAAGCAAATGCATGCTTTTCTTCTAAAAATGTCTGGTTATTAACTCACGTTAATTTTTGTAAGATTGCATCATACTTTGATTCAGCAAAAAAAAATCATTGATTTTGTGGGTACATCATCTGCAAACCCTCACGAGACTATAACTCGTCCTTTTTGGGTAACAAAAATGTTTAAAGGCTTGTTGCACATGCTAAGTGCAATCAGGTACTCTACGATAATGAGTTTATCTTTAGTTTTCTTTTTGTTTTCTTTGCTTTACCGTTTGTTCGAGGACGAACAAAAGTAATTTTTGGGGGGGAGGGTTGATAAACCTCGATTATACGTATTTTTTAGCCTAAGATTAGTCATTTCCATATCATTTTATGTTATGATTTATACCATAAGCGTTTAATAGTTTTGTCACATGTTTGTGGGAAAAATCATTAATTTCGAGAAAGCAACGAAAAACGTATGAAAGGAGATACATGTGCGCTGTTTGGAAATACAATTATATCTTGGGCTACAAACCTCCAATGTTAATGAGCCTTATATTTTTAGACAGCTAAGATAATTACCTAAAAATTTTGTGAAGATGACAAGATCCGGTTCAAAAGTTTGAAGGCCCGAAAGTTACAAATATGCTCTTTCCGAACCAAATATGGCAATTTTGGTACAAAGATCATAACTCGAGTTCTACAACTTGGATTTGATCCATATTGGTTGGGTTGTAAAGCCACGACGTAGATCTACAACTTTGTAGAAGACTTGGCCGAGCATTATAGCACCACAGCCCCAACTTAATAGGAGTCGAGTTGCCACCGTGACTTTAAAGCATGAGAAACATATTTTCTAAAGAAATATAAAGTATATCATAAATAAATTCAGCGGAAGACTTCATTATAAAAACACGAGTATTTTTTTCTTAACTTTAAAAGCTAATCATGCAAAACTAACTCGTGTTTATACCCACATTTGCAAATCAAAATCTTGATATAAACACGTGAAATTTTTTACTTAAATATCGAAAACAGTAGTTCCCAAAACATCAAACATCATTCGATTTATATTCATTTACATATATTAAAAACATAACATATATATATACTTCTAGAGGAAAGTCCATACAGCCGGCTACTCATCCGCTTCATCGTAAGTTGGACCTGAAAAAGATTAAACTTAGCAATGTAAGATTTGAGAAATCTTAGTGGATAACAATTATTAACTGTTACGTTGAAGAGATTAACTAACACGTCGAAAGCATCATCCAAGGTCCAAAGACCTAGCCTAACTCCGAGGTTCAAGGACCTGGTCTACTCCAAGGTTCGTCAACCTAGCGTAACTCCAAGGTCCGAAGACCTGGTCTACTCCAAAGTTCGTCAACCTAGCCTAACTCCAAGGTTCAAAGACCTGGTCTACACCAAGGTTCGTCAACCCTGGTACTTTACTCCAAGGTTCGTCAACCTGGTACTTTATCATGTCGTTTCATCTCATCCAACATAAGAGTTATTCTAATCAAAATAACTGAAATTAAACGTTACCCACTTGACGTTTCCCTTAGATGCAGGAATAGATCCTGAAGTGCCCGGTCGTCTCGTACTGTACTCGACCGTTCATCAACATTTGATTACCTAAACAACACCGAAAAACTACCATAGAAAACTGTAATTCAAGCTGGACTATTTTTGAAAATTCATCATAATTCATAACTCCCAACATCATATAGAACAACATACTAAAACAATTTTCTAAAATTACAAGTATAAAATTTATAAAAATCGACAAAGTGGACTAAAATTCAGAATTCTTCACAAATTGCTCAACTCACATATTTCCTAAAATAAAAATGCACTTCCAAGTTTTATAACCAAACATCCTCAATAAAACCACTTCAACATCATATTATTACATATGCAACAAGTTTAGACATGATAATCAAACATGCAAAGTCAATTTCAACATGCAATTTCACAATCAACACTCAAAATGACATATTTTTTAGATCTATCACATTTAACAAAATATTCAACAAATTTCATCATACTTCTAGGAGATCACTCTCAAATCATACATGCAATAATATTAGGTAAGAAAATTAAACATGCAAAGCCATTTTTCACATCTATTCACACCATCAACACTTAAAATGACACTTATTTGAAGATCAACCATAAAAAAACAAATTATTCAACAAAAACTTTTCATATTGTGGGAATTTATCTTTAGATCACACATGCAATGAGTTTATATAAAGAAATCATACATGCAATACCCCTTTCATCATGCATTTGCACCCTTAACTCCGAATAAAGACATATTTTAACAATCAACCTCATAAAACAACACAATGCAACAAAAACTCATCACATAGGAGGCATCTCTCTTTAGATCACACATGCAATCAATTTTTAGCAACTTAATCATGATTTTAAAGAATTAAATGATTAAGTTTAGCAAAAGAAATAAAAGACTACCTCTTGAAAGCTCAACAAAGTTTTCTATGCTTAAAATCAAGACTACTACACTTTGAGCTTACTTACCCTTTCCACTTGCTATGATTTTGTTTTTTTGATTTTGAGAGAAAAAGAAGGATTTGTTGAGAGAGTGGAGAGTTTTGAAAGAAGGGAGAGATTTGTAGAGATGAGAGAGAGAGTTAACGTGTAAAATGAAGGTGTAAAGGCCATATATGCAAATATATATAGTGTATAAAAGAATTGTATAATACATGTATCTCTCTTGCATTATACATATATATATATATATGTAATGGTTTATTCTTGCAATATATATATATATATATATCTTGCATTATATATATATTATACATGTATAATATTTTAATCTTACAATATATATGTGTATATATATAAAGATATATAATGATTTAGTAGTATTGGATCTTATGTGTATTTGATGGGGTATGGGAGGTTGAGTGTGATTTTCCTCTAATGTGTCATGCTCATTCAAATATAATTATGCTAATTATGCATGCATTTTCATTCAATTTAAAAATCATCTAGGTCACATAATTATTGCACATAAACTATATAGTAGAAACCTATTTGATTTAAACACATTATTCAATAAATATATACTAATTATTGAAATTCTTTCATATTCAAATTATCAATTTTTCGTTTGTTCATAAAAATATTTCGTGTCGAGTGCATCACGATCGAACTCGGTCTCTTCGGGTAGCTATCCTGCAAGACTTTTCAAACTTAAGAAAATATTAAGTCGTTATAATCGATTAAACGTAAAGCTCAGTTAAAACATTAAACGAATTAGCAATAATAAACTATAAATAAAAATGTATTTATATGCCAAAAATATGTTATGCATGATTTTCAAAATGGGGTGTTATAACTCCCCCCTCCTTTTAAAAAATTCGTCCTCGAAATTTTGGGCTTTCTAGGTAAACAGTTCGGGATAAGATTTCTGAATCTCATATTTGCATTAACATGTCATTCTTTCTTTCCCGTGACTACCCCACTGTACTAAGACTAACGACATTTGCTTGTTCCTCACACAAATTTTAATTCTCTTCAGCGAACTGAACCTCTAGTAAGGCATTTAGTTTGGCCTTACCTCTCAAGTTTGGATTTCAAGAAATTAAAATTTTGGGCTTTCTAGGTAAACAGTTCGGGATAAGATTTCTGAATCTCATATTCGCATTCCCATGTCATTACTTCTTTCCCATGACTACCCCACTGTACTAAGACTAAAGACATTTGCTTGTTCCTCGCACAAATTTTAATTCTCTTCAGCGAACTGAACCTCTAGAAAGGCATTTAGTTTGGCCTTACCTCTCAAGTTTGGATTTCGAAAAATTCCTTGTCGTGGTGCAGGAGCCATGTCACTTCCAGTTGGTGCACTCATACGATTAATACACTCATTAGCTCTATGGCCTGGTTGATGACAGCGAAAACATATGTCTTTTCTCCAAAAACACTCTCCTCGATGGTTCTTGTTACAATTCAAGCATAATGGTGTTATTCGCAGGGGTTTAGCAATGATGGGTCGGTCACTTCTAACTGTAGCGTTATCTCTTGGTTCCATAGACGGTGCTTCTTTCCTTTTCAATTGATTCACCATCGGCCTCTGCTCGTTCTCCAGCCCTAAACTCATTGAAACTATACGAGCCCTCTCGAATACATCCCTGAAATGTGGTAACCTCAGGCCAGATACTATACCTCCAACTTCTGGACGGAAGCCCCTTTCAAACCTACGTGCTTTTCGATCATCGGTATTGACTATATGGGGTGCATATCGAGAGAGTGAGTTAAATGTGCGCTCGTATTCGGTGACAGTGTTGGTTCCTCGACGAAGATTCATAAATTCAATTTCCTTTTGATCCCTCAAGGCTTGTGGAAAATAACGATTTAGAATGATTTCCTTGAATTTCTCCAATTCCAGAGTACGTCTTGCTTCTGACTTCATTGTCCTCTCATGAGACTACCACCATCGGCCCACATCTTCCGCTAGTTGAAACCTTGCACACGAAACTTTTTGTATTTCTAACAATTCCATGTGCTCAAAAATTCTTTTTAACTCAGCAATCCATTCTTCACTAGCCATTGGTCCATCTTTTCCTCTGAATCTGGGTGGCTGGAAACGCCTGAACTGCTCAATTATGTGATTCGGCTTGATCTGGTGTTCTTCAGTGTTATCTGGGGTAGGTGTAGGCCTGTGTTGCATAAACTCTCGTAACTGAGCAAAGAAGTCTCTTGTCATATCAGCGTTAATATTTTGTACAATAGGTTGTTCTTCATCGTTCTACCTCTTTTCTGCTCGTCGTATATCTGTTTTTGTACCCTAGTGGGTGAGTCCATAGTACTTACTCTACAAGGTAGTGAAGCATTTTAAAACACTCTTTCCAAACGAAGCCTACGTGACTCGTCACGATCCATCTTAAGTAAATTTTATCATTGAACTTCAAGTCATCTCCAATTCAAACCCTAGTTGTATGGTTTGGGGGAGTGCATTTGTAAAAACAATGTATGCATTTAAAAAAAAAATTATTCAAACATAAAGGTAAAGAATGGATAGAGATATAAATAATCGCTTGTTAACTAATAAAAGTATGAGAATGTTAATAAAAATAAGGCATGTAATGCATACTTCTCATAACATGCATTCATTCTCGTATCATTGACTCATAGTCTTCTTTCATGTTTATCATTTCATCTTACTTGTAGCATAGCACGTAAAACATCATTTTAAAACAAATCATGCAACAAAAACTCATCACATAGGAGGCATCTCTCTTTTCATACATGCAATCAATTTATAGCAACTTAATCATGATTTTAAAGAAGTAAATGATGAAGTTTAGCAAAAGAAATAAAAGACTACCTCTTGAAAGATCAACAAAGTTTTCTATGCTTAAAATCAAGACTACTACACTTTGAGCTTACTTACCCTTTCCACTTGCTATGATTTTGAGAGAAAAAGAAGGATTTGTTGAGAGAGTGGAGAGTTTAGAGAGAAGGGAGAGAGTTGTAGAGATGAGAGAGAGTTAAAGTTTAAAATGAAGGTGTAAAGGCCATATATGCATATATATACTGTATAAAAGAATTGTATAGTACATGTATCTCTCTTGCATTATACATATATATATATATGTAATGGTTTATTTTTGCAATATATATATATATATATCTTGTATTATATTTATATTATACATGTATAATGTTTTATTCTTACAATATATATGTATATATATATATATAAAGATATGTAATGATTTAGGAGTATTGAGTCTTATGTGGATTTGATGGGGTATGGGAGGTTGAGTGTGATTTTTATCTAATGTGTCAAGCTCATTCAAATATAATTATGGTAATTATGCATGCATATTCATTCAATTTAAAAATCATCTAGGTCACATAATTATTGCACATAAACTATATAATAGAAATCTATTTAATTATTAAACACATTAGTCAATAAATATATATTAAGTATTAAAATTATTTCATATTCAACTTATCTATTTTTCGTTCGTTCATAAAAATATTTCGTGTCGAGTGCATCACGATCGAACTCGGTCTCTTCAGGTAGCTATTCTACAAGACTTTTCAAACTTGAGAAAACATTAAGTCGTTATAATCGACTAAATGTAAAGCTCAGTTAAAATATTAAACGAATTAGCAATAATAAACTATGAATAAAAATGTATTTATATGCCAAAAATATATTATGCATGATTTTCAAAATGGGGTGTTACAAGCATGGCCGAGTGTGGCCGAGCAAGCGTGGTCGAGTGTGGCCGACCACAACCGAGCGTGACCGAGTGTGGCCGACCACGGCCGAGCGTTGCCTGGCATGGCCGAGTGTGGCCGAGCTTGGCCGAGCATGGCCAGCGTGGCCGAGCATGGCCGAGTGTGGCCGAGTGTGGCCGAGCGTGGCCAAGCATGCCCGAGTGTGGCCGAGGAAAGTGGCCGAACATGGCCGAGTGTGGCCGAGCATGACCGAGCATGGCCGAACATGATCGAGCATGGCCGAGCGTGGCCGAGCATGGTCGAGTGTTAACGAGCATGGCCGAGTGTAACCGAGCATGGCCGAGTGTGACCGAGCGAGCGTGGACGAGTGTGGCTGAGCATGGCCGAGCATGGCCAAGCATTGCCAAGTGTGGCCGAGCGTGGCCGAGCATGGCTGAGTGTGGCCGAGCATGGTCGAGTGTGGTCGAACATGGTCGAGCATGGCCGAGTGTGGCCGAGCGAGCGTGGCCGAGCATGGCCGAGCGTGGCCGAGCGTGGCTGAGCATGGCCGAGCGTGGCTAAGCGTGACCGAGCATGGCCGAGCGAGCGTGGCCGAGCATGGCCGAGTGTGGCCGAGTGTGGCCGAACATGGCCAAGCATGGTCGAGTGTGGCCGAGCGAGCGTGGCCGAGTACGGCCGAGCGAGCGTCGCCGAGTGTGGCCGAGCGAGCGTCGCCGAGTGTGACAGAGCGTGGCCGAGTGCGCGTGCACCAGGACGAGCAGTGCGCGCAACTGCCCGCCTATGCTCGGCCAGCAGCCGAGTGCGCGCGCGCACCAGGCCAAATAGTGCATGCATCTGCCCGCCTGGTGCTCGGCCAGCAGCTTGGCCTGGGGCGCAGGCCAGCATGGTGCCTGGCAGCTTGCCCTCGGTGACTCGATTGCGAGTAAATTGAATTTCGGCCCGAGCGTGACCCAACATGGTCGAGCATGGCCTAGCGAGGCCGAGCATGACCGAGCATGGCCGAGCATGGCCGAGTGTGACCGAGCATGGCCAAGTGTGGCCGAGCGAGCGTGGCCGAGTGTGGCTGAGCATGGCCGAGCGTGGCCAAGCATTGCCGAGCGTGACCGAGCATTATCGAGCGTGGCCGAGCATGGCCGAGTGTGGTCGAGCATGGCCGAGCATGGCCGAGTGTGGCCGAGCGAGCGTGGCCGAGTGTGGCCGAGCGAGCGTGGCCGAGCATGGCCGAGCGAGCGTGGCTGAGCATGGCCGAGTGTGGCCGAGCATGGCCGAGCGTGGTCGAGCGTGGCCGAGCGTGGCCGAGCGTGGCTGAGTTTAGCCGAGCGTGGCTGAGCATGGCCGAGTGTGGCCGAGCGAGTGTGGCCGAGCATGGCCCAGTGTGGCTGAGCATGGCCGAGCGTGGCCGAGCATGGCCCAATGTGGCTGAGCATGGCCGAGCGTGGCCGAGCATGACCGAGTGTGTTCGATTGAGCGTGGCCGAGCATGGCCAAGTGTGTCCGAGCGAGCATGGCCTAGCATGGCCGAGTGTGGCCGAGAATGGCCGAGAATGGCCGAGCATGGGCGAGTGTGGCCGAGCGTGGCCGAGCATAGCCGAGTGTGGCCGAGCGTGGCCGAGCATGGCTGAGCGTGGCCGAGTGTTACCCCATAAGTCCTCAGACGCCTTGGTTCGGCAGGCATGCGGGCTAAGGCTAGGAAAGTCTCGGTCGAGGGCCGAGGATATGCGCGAAAAGGTGATAGAGTTGTGGCATGGGTCGAGGGTTGACACATAACTCAAGATGGGACGGACAATCGTGTGGGAATCAAAGGAAATCAGGCCAGACTAGATGGTGGCCGAGAAGCCTCGAAAGCGCGCGAGGATTCTCGGCGGCTCCGGCAGAACTCGGCGGACTCGGTGTGGCTGGACATACTTAGCAGCCAGGCACCGAGCCTTGGCAACAGAAGTTCTTGAAAGCTCTCTGTTGGGTCGTTCGGCAGATGGCCGAGCGATCCCGACATACAGTGGGCCAAAAAACTCGGCCAGACATGGTCCCGAAGAATCCGGCAGGTACCGATCAAAGACATGGTCCCGAGATATTCGGAAGTAGCTGAACAAAGTCTCGGGCCTGATATTCTCGAAAGGCGAATTAACGAAGTCTCAGCCAAGAGACACAGTCTCGAATGAGCGCGGACATATCGGAGTCGGATTGACCAAGCACCCACGCGGGCTTGGCTTGCGGGAAAGTTGGAGCTGCCTTGAACGAGCGGTGCTGTTGAAAAGCAAGCAGGCTTAAGCTACAGAAATATTGGATGCGGTTTTAACTGAGCAAGCACGTGGGCTAAAACATGGGCTCAGCCAAAGAGAGTGCGTGGCAGTCGTAGGCCTTGACCAAGCACGATGGCGCGCACGTGGTTGTTAGGATTCCGAAAATCTAGCTAAATATAGACTAGACTTGTTCCACATTGTAAAACGATTGTTTGCCTATAAATACCCCATTCCATGAGCTGCACAACTCAGTTATAAAACACGAGCGAATGTGTGCAAGCCTTGGAGAATTCTTGTATTAAGATATTGTGAATAATACAAGTTGAGCGATTGCTTGTACTTTGAGTGTCTTTTATATTCCTCTTTCATATATATCGTATTGTTGGCTTGTTGCCTTGGGTTTTGTTGATTAAACAGGAAGGTAATAAGATTGAGAGGGCTGACTAATTTGGAGGAATTAGGCCGTACGGGTGGTTGGTTTTGCGATAAATTCTAAGTAAAAAATTAACCCCGTAGCAAGTGGTATCAGAGCCCCGTTAAAAGGGTTCTGACCAGTGTTACACTTCCGCAACGGTGTTAACAGAAGATTCTCAAGTGATGGCTGATGCTAATGCGGTGCGAGACAGAATCCTCGAACTCAAAATGAGGATTCGAAAGGTGGAAAGCTTTCTGGGTGCGCCCCCAGAACCGTTTGGAACAACTTTGTTCCAAGCCATGGAGGTGTTGGTAGCGTTGCAAGATTCGGTGAATGAAACCCCTTCATTCATCGAGAGCCAAATGGTTAGTTTGAGTGAGGAACTAACTGATTCCATGGATCATCGGATGGAGGAGATCCAGATGGAATTGGCCATGTTGAAACGTGCGATCCGAGGAGCCCATATTTCGGATGATCAAGCATCATCATCCAAGTTGAAAGTACCTGACCCAAAACCATTTGGTGGAGCGAGAGACGCCAAAGAACTGGAGAGTTTTCTTATGGGATATGGAGACCTATTTCCAGGCATCAAAGATACCCGATGCCGAGAAGATTTCGATCACTAGCATGTATCTTGCTGGTGATGCGAAGCTATGGTGGCGGAAAAGACTGTCCGACGATATTAGTGCCAATCGACAAATCGATACGTGGGAGGCACTGAAGTGGGAATTGAAGGAGCAATTACTCCCTTGCAATACTTCGTGGCTTGCAAGGGAAGCCCTATGGAAACTGAAACATACTGGAACAGTGCGGGACTATGTCAAGGATTTCAGCTCCCTCATGTTGGATATCCAAGACATGTCTGTGGAGGACAAGTTGTTTAACTTTATGTCGGAACTTCAGTCTTGGGCTCTAGCCAAATTGAGGAGGCAAGGGGTCAAGGACCTGCCATCCGCATATGCCACGGCGGATCGACTCGTGGATTTTCGGGTTGTTGGTGGCCCCGATTCAGAAAAGAAGAAACACAAGAATGGGGCAAGGACAAGGGAAAACATGGCAAGCTCAGCAAGCACGAGAAGTCAAAATTCAAGAAAAGGGATGGCTCGACTGGATTCAAGGCCAAGGAATCCCATCCCGAGATTGATCAATCCAAGAAGGGCTACTTCATTTGCAGTGGCGACCACCGGATGAGGGAATGCCCGAAGCGTGGGAAGCTGAACGCTATGATGGCCAAGAGTGATAATGGGCACGATACGAGACCCTGTAGGGTCAACCCCTTGCAATTGCTCTCCGCGATTCAAGGGAAGTCTCCGAGCCACGAAGGCCTCATGTATGTGGAAGTCCTAGTAAATGGAAAAAAGGTGATGCCAATGGTAGATACGGGTGCCACACACAACTTTGTTGTCGACCGAGAAATTTAAAAGTTGGGCTTGAATGTCTCGGAACACACGAGCCGATTAAAGCTGTTAATTCGAAGGCAGAGCCGATCAAGGGGTAGTCACTGTTGATTTGGTGGTTGGACCTTGGCACGGATAGTGCGAGTTGATGGATGTCCCTCTCGACGACTTCGACATCATTCTTGGAATGCAGTTCCTGATCGCAGCCAATATGTCGGTGTGGCCGCACGCGGACGGCTTGATAATCGTCGATGCCGAGTGCTTGCCCTTTGTGAAGGGTACTTACGTTGGGGAGGAGCCAAAAGTCTTGGGCAAGAAAAATCTCTTACTCTCGGCCCTCCAAGTGAAGAAGGGACTAAAGCATGGCGAGACCACGTACCTTGCAGCGATGGTCGAAATCAAGGAGGGTGTATTTCAGGAAGTACTCGATGTCGTGGTAGAGTTGTTGTCGGAGTTCAAGGATGTCTTCCCTCCTGAACTTCCAAAGCATTTACCCCTACGATGGAATATCGACCACCGTATCGAGTTGAAACCTGGAGCCAGGGCCCCGTCCATGGCCCCATATCGGATGAATCCGGCGGAGTTGATAGAATTAAGGAGGCAGCTTGACGAGCTCTTAAAAGTTGACCTTGTTCGGCCTTCCAAAGCAGCATACAGGTCCCCTATTTTATTCCAAAGGAAACAAGACGGGTCGATGCGGATGTGCGTGGACTATCAGACATTTAATAAAGTGACTATCAAAAATAAGTATCTAATTTCGAATGTCGTAGACCTATTTGATAAGCTGGCAAGGGCGCGGTACTAGACCAAGATCGATCTAAGAGCGGGATATTGGCAGGTGCGGATGGCCGAAGGTGATGAGGCGAAGACTACGTGCGTCACGAGGTATGGTTCATATGAGTTTTTAGTAATGCCATTTGGTTTATCAAATGCCCCCGCCACCTTTTGCAACTTGATGAATGACGTGTTGTATGAGTTTTTAGATCGATTTGTGGAGGTGTACCTGGACGACATTGTGGTCTATTCGGAATGTCTGGACGATCACTTGGAGCACTTGAGGCGAGTGTTCCAAAAGCTTAGAAACAACCACCTCTATGCTAAGAAGGAGAAATGCGAGTTTTGCCGAGGCGAAATAACCTTCCTTGGTCATATCATTAGCCATGGGAAAATCAAAATGGATGGGAGGAAGGTGCGGGCTGTGCGAGAGTGGCCCGCCCCATCCAAAGTTGCGGAGATGCGTTCATTTTTGGGACTAGCCAACTATTATCGGCAATTCATCAAGGGATACTCCAAAATTGTAAATCCATTGACGGATCTGTTGAGGAAGGACCAGAAATGGGAGTGGACCATGGTCTGCTAAATGGCCTTCGAGCATTTGAAGGAAGCTATGTCAACCGAACCGATGCTAAAATTGCCGGAGTTTGACAAGCTCTTTGAGGTGCTGACGGATCCTTCAGACCGAGCTATTGGGGGTGTGCTGGTTCAAGATCAGCACCCAATTGCCTTCGAGAGCCAAAAATTTAAGGAGGCCGAGATCCGGTATAGCACGCACGAGAAAGAGATGACCGGGGTGATCCATTGTCTTGAGGCGTGGAAGCACTACTTGTTGGGCACAAAGTTCACGGTGTTAACCGATAATGTGGCCAACACATACTTTCGTACTCAAAAGAAGTTGACTCCCAAACAGGCACGATGGCAAGAATATCTTGGGGAGTTCGATTTTAATTTGGGTACATAGGCCAGGCATACATAATGAAGTGGCGGATGCTTTGAGTCGGAAGACGGTAGAAGACTATGTGCCAGTGTTGACTCTAATTGAGTCTGATTTCATGGACTGAGTCCGAGAAATGTCCCAAACGGATGAATCTACTTGAAGATGGTTGAACAGGTCAAAGAGAGCATTACACGGAAGTATTGGCTCGAGGATGGTTTGCTAATTGCAAAGAGTGGCCGAGCATACATGCCAAGCGGTCTCCTATGGCGCCAGCTATTGAGAGAAATCCATGATCCCTAATGGGCTGCGCATCCCGGCATGAAATGGATGCTAGCCTTACTGTCCCAGAGGTACTATTGTCCTAAGATAGAGTACGACATCGAGGCGTACGTACGGACTTGCCTTGTGTGTCAGCTAGACAAGTCGGAGCGTAAAAAAGAGGCAGGATTGTTGCAGCCACTACCCATTCCCGAACGACCATGGCAATCCATTTCAATGGATTTCATATCGGGTTTCCCAAAAGTTGGAGGTATGGCTTCAATATTTGTAATTGTTGATCGATTTTCAAAATATGGTATATTTGTTGTAGCCCCTACGGTTTGCCCCGCAGAGATAGTAGCCGAGCTATTCTTCCACAACATGATCAAGTATTTTGGCCTGCCAAATGATATCATAAGCGACCGGAATACTCGGTTCACGGGCAGATTCTGGACGGCTTTGTTCAATATGATGGGGACCGAGCTAAAATTCTTCACTGCTAATCATCCTCAAACCGATGGGCAAACTGAGAGGATGAATCAGCTATTGGAGGAATACTTGAGGCATTATGTGTCGGCAAGCCAAAAGGATTGGGTTGGCCTGCTCGACATGGCTCAGTTCTGCTACAATCTACACAAGTCATCAGCAACTGGGATGAGTCCTTTTGAGCTAGTCTATGGATTGCAGCCCATGACGCCCCATGAAATCACTGCCTAACAAACCGGTGGGAAATCCCCTACAGCCTATCGGTTCTCTCGGGCCAAGCAAGAGATACTTGATGAAGCCAAGGACAACTTGTTCAAGGCTCAAAGGAGAATGAAGAAGTATGCGGATATGGGTCGAAGGGATCTCGAGTTCAGTGTTGGGGAGCAAGTGTTGCTCAAACTTACTACCCAAATATGGAAAAAGATCAAGTCCAAAACAGTGCATCGCGGGTTGGTCCCGAAGTATGATGGACCTTTCGAGATTGTGAAAAAAGTCGGAAGGGTGGCATATCGATTGAATCTGCCGGATAGGATCAAGATTCACCCGACGTTTCATGTGAGTTTTTAGAAAACGTTTTGGGACTACGCCTTGCGAGAGTCGAAAATAGAAAAGAGAGCTCTGCCTGTGATTCGACAAGAATTCAGCAAGAGGGTTGTGCAAATTCTAAAACATCGCACCATGGGCCAACGTAAGAAAAATCGAAGGACAGATTATTTGGTACATTGGGAAGATGAACCAGAAGGGGACGCTACATGGGAAAGAGATGTGAGCCTGTGGCAGTTTGAGAAACAAGTTGGGGAATATTGGAAGACAGTTGAAAACCCATTGGCCTCGATGAGGGCATCGAGCTCCGCTAGTGGGGGAGGTCTGTTATCCCCATAAGTCCTCAGACACCTTGGTCCGGCAGGCATGCGGGCCAAGGCTAAGAAAGTCTCGGCCGAGGGCCGAGCATATGCGCAGAAAGGTGCAAGAGTCGTGGCACGGGTCGATGGTCGACACATGACTCAAGATGGGATGGACAATCATGTGGGAATTAAAGGAAATCTGGCCGGACTAGATGGTGGCTGAAAAGCCTCAGAACCGCGTGAGGATTCTCGGCGGGTCCGGCAGAACTCGTCGGAGCTCTCAGTTGGGTCGTTCGGCAGGTGGCTGAGCGATCCCGATAGACAGTGGGCTGAAAAACTCGGCCAGACATGGTCTCGAAGAATCCGGCAGGTACCAATCAAAGACATGGTCCCCAGATATTCAAAAGTAGTTGAACAAAGTCTCGAGCCTGATATTCTCGGAAGGGAAATTGACAAAGTCTCGGCCAAGAGACGCAGTCTTGGATGAGCGCGGACATATCAGAGCTAGATTGACCAAGCACCCACGCGGGCTTGTCTTGCGGGAAAGTCGGAGCTGCCTTGACCGAGCGGTGCTGTTGAAAATCAAGCGGGCTTAAGCTGCGGAAATATCGGACGCAGTTTTGACCGAGCAAACACGTGGCCTAAAACATGGGCTCGGCCAAAGAGAGTGCATGGCAGTCGTGGGCCTTGACCAAGCACGATGGCGCGCACGTGGTTGTTAGGATTTCGAAAATCTAGCCAAATGTATACTAGACTTGTTCCACATTGTAAAACGATTGTTTGCCTATAAATACCCCATTTCATGAGCTGCACAACTCAGTTAGAAAATACGAGTGAATGTGTGCAAGCCTTGGAGAATTCTTGTATTAAGATATTGTGAATAATACAAGTTGAGTGATTGCTTGTACTTTGAGTGTCTTTTATATTCCGCTTTCATATACATCGTATTGTTGGCTTGTTACCTTGGGTTGTGTTGATTAACCAGGAAGGTAATAACTTGAGAGGGCTGACTAGTTCGGAGAAATTAGGCCGTACGGGTGCTTGGTTTTGCAAAAAATTATAAGTAAAAAAATTAACCCCGTAGCACCGAGCATGGCCGAGTGTGGCCGAGCGTGACCGAGCGTGGCCGAGAATGATCGAGTGTGGCTGGACGAGCGTGGTCATGCTGGCCGAGCATGGCCGAGAATGGACCAGTGTGGCCGAGCGTGGCCGGGCAAGACCGAGTGTGGTCGAGCGAGCGTGGCCAAGCATGGCCCAGTGTGGCCGAGCATTGCCAAGCGTGGTGGAGTGTGGCCGAGCAAAGTCGAGCGTAGTCGAGTATGGCCGAGTGTGGTCGAGCGTGGCTCAGCATAGCCGAGTGTGGCCGAGCGAGCTTGGCCGAGCATGGCCGAGTGTGGAAGAGCATGGCCGAGCGTGGCCTTGCATGGCCAAGTGTGGTCGAGCGAGCATGGCCAAGCATGGCCAAGTGTGGCCAAGCTTAGCCGAGCAAGGCCGAGCGTGGTAGAGCATGGCCGAGCATCGCCGAGCATGGCCAAGTTTGGCCGAGTGTGGCCGAGCATGATCGAGTGTGGCCGAGCATTGTCGAGTGTGGTCGAGCGTTGCCGAGCATGGCAGAGTGTGGTCGAGCGTGGCCGAGTGCGGCCAAGCGTGGCCGAGCATGGCCGAGTGTGGCCGAGCGAGCATGGGTGAGTGTGGCCGAGCATGACCAAGGATGGCTGAGTGGGTCGAGCGTGGCTGAGTGTGGCCGAGCATGGACGAGCGTGACCCAGTGTGGCTAGCGTGGCCAAGCATGACCGAGTATGGCCGAGGGAGCATGGCCGAGTGTGGCCGAGCATAGAAGAGAATGGCCGAGCATGGCCGAGCATGACCAATCATGTCCGAGTACGGCCGAGTGTGGCCAAGCATGGCCGAGTGTGGATGAGCGAGCGTGGCCGAGGATGGCCGAACGTGGCCAAGCATTAACAATGTGGCCGAGCATGGCCGAGAATGGCCGAGTGTGGAAGAGCATGGCCGAGCGTGGCCTTGCATGGCCAAGTGTGGTCGAGCGAGCATGGCCGAGCATGGCCAAGTGTGGCCAAGCTTAGCCGAGCAAGGCCGAGCGTGGTAGAGCATGGCCGAGCATCGCCGAGCATGGCCAAGTTTGGCCGAGTGTGGCCGAGCATGATCGAGTGTGGCCGAGCATTGCCGAGTGTGGTCGAGCGTTGCCGAGCATGGCAGAGTGTGGTCGAGCGTGGCCGAGTGCGGCCAAGCGTGGCCGAGCATGGCCGAGTGTGGCCGAGCGAGCATGGGTGAGTGTGGCCGAGCATGACCAAGGATGGCTGAGTGGGTCGAGCGTGGCTGAGTGTGGCCGAGCATGGACGAGCGTGACCTAGTGTGGCTAGCGTGGCCAAGCATGACCGAGTATGGCCGAGGGAGCATGGCCGAGTGTGGCCGAGCATAGAAGAGAATGGCCGAGCATGGCCGACCATGACCAATCATGTCCGAGTACGGCCGAGTGTGGCCAAGCATGGCCGAGTGTGGATGAGCGAGCGTGGCCAAGGATGGCCGAACGTGGCCAAGCATTAACAATGTGGCCGAGCATGGCCGAGCATGGCCGAGCGAGCTTGGCCGAGCTTAGTCAAGTATGGCCGAGCATGGCCTAGCATGGCCGAGTGTGGCCGAGCATGGCCGAGCATGGACGAGCATGGCCGAGCGTGGCCGAGTGTGGTTGAGCATGGCCGAGCGTTGCCGAGCGAGCGTGGCTGAGCATGGCCGAGCGTGGCCGAGTGTGGCCAAGCGTGGCCGAGCGTGGCCAAGCATGGCCAAGCGTGGCCGAGCATGGCCGAACATGGCCAAGTGTGGCCGAGCGTGTCCGAGCCTCGCCGAGCATGGCTAAGTGTGGCCAGGCATGGCCAAGCATGGCCGAGTGTAGCCGAGAGTGGCCGAGTGTTGCCGAGCGAGTGTGGCCGAGCATGGCCGAGTGTGGCCGAGCAATACAATAAATTTGAGAATAATTTTGGGACATTTGCTCAGAAAATATTTGACAATTGCGAGCAAGGGAAATATTTCATCATTATACTATCGATTTTATGTATAATAGCTTTCGGTGCATCTAAACTATGTTCTCTATTGGATTTGTACGCTATATCTATTGGTTTTACAACAATTGTCATTTGTTACATATTTGGTTTATTGAAAAATCGGGTTATAATAGTGTTTCCATATTTTTCAAGTCATTTTACCTTTTTTCCCTATTTTTTCCGATTTTTAAATATTATTATGAATTAAATAAATATTTCCGAGCATGGACGAGTGTGGCCGATCGTGGCCGAGCATGGCGGAGTGTGGCCAAGCGTGGCGGAGTGTGGCCGAGCAAGATCGAGCGTAGCCGAGTATGGCCGAGTGTGGCCAAGCGTGGCTGAGCATGGCCGAGTGTGGCCTAGCGAGTTTGGCCGAGCATGGCCGAGTGTGGATGAGCATGGCCGACTGTTGTCAAGCGAGCATGGCCAAGCATGGCCAAGTGTGGCTGAGCTTGGTCGAGTGAGGCCGAGCGTGGCAGAGTATCGTCGAGCGTAACCGAGTGTGGCCTAACATGGCCAAGCATGACCGAATGTGGCCGAGGAGCATGGCCGAGTGTGGCCGAGCATGGCCGAGCATGACCGAGCGTGGTCGAGTGTGGTCGAGCATGGCCGAGTGTGGTCGAGCATGGCCGAGTGTGGCCGAGCATGGCCGAGTGTTGCCGAGCATGGCCTAGCGTGGATGAGCATGGCCGAGCGTGGTCGAGTGTGGCCAAGCGAGCATGACCGAGCATGGCCGAGCGTGGCTGAGCGTGGCCGAGCGTGGCCAAGCGTGGCCGAGCATGGCCGAGTGTGACTGAGCGCGGCCGAGCATGGCTGAGTGTGGCAAGCATGGCCGAGTGTGGCCTAGCGTGGCCGAGTGTGGCCGAACATGGCTGAATATGGCCGAGTGTGGCCGAGCGTGACCGAGTGTGGCCGAGCGAGTGTGGTCGATCGTGACCGAGCGTGACCAAGCATGGCCGAGCGTGGCCGAGCCTGGCCGAGCATAGCCGAGTGTACCCGAGCATGGCCAAGTGTGGTCGAGCGTGCCCGAGCGGGGCTGAGTGTGGCCGAGCGAGCATGGCCCAGTGTGGCCGAGCAATACATTAAATTTGAGAATAATTTTGGGACATTTGCTCAGAAAATATTTGACAATTGCCAGAAAGGGAAATATTTCATTATTATACTATCGATGTTATGTATAATAGCTTTCGGTGCATCTAAACTATGTTCTCTATTGGATTTGTATGCTATATCTATTGCTTTTACAACAATTGTCATTTGTTACATATTTGGTTTATTGAAAATTCGGGTTATAATAGTGTTTCCATATTTTTCCAAGTCATTTTATCATTTTTCCAATTTTTAAATATTATTACGAATTAAATAAATATTTCCGAGCATGGACGAGTGTGGCCGAACGTGGCCGAGCATGGCCGAGTATGGCCGAGCGAGCATGGCCGAGTGTGGCCAAGCGTGGCGGAGTGTGGCCGAGCAAGGTCGAGCGTGGCCGAGTATGGCCGAGCGTGGCTGAGCATGGCTAAGTGTGGCCGAGCGATTTTGGCCAAACATGGCCGAGTGTGGCCGAGCATGGCCGAGTGTTGTCGAGCGAGCATGGCTGAGCTTGGCCGAGCGAGGCCGAGTGTAGCAGAGCATCGCCGAGCGTGACCAAGTATGGCCGAAGGAGCATGGCCGAGTGTGGCCGAGCATGGAAGAGCATGATCGAGCGTGGCCGAGTGTGGCCGAGCATGGCCGAGTGTGGCTGAGCATGGCCGAGCGTGGCCGAGGATGGCCGAGCGTGGCTGAGGATGGCCGAGCATGGACGAGCGAGCTTGAGCGAGCATAGTCGAGTGTGGCCGAGCATGGCCGAGCGTGGCTGAGCATGGTCGAGTGTGGCCGAGCATGGCCGAGTGTGGCCGAGCATGGCCGAGTGTTGCTGAGCATGGCCGAGCATGGCCGAGCGTGGATGAGCATGGCCGAGTGTGGCCGAGTGTAGCCGAGCGAGCATGACCGAGCATGGCCGAGCGTGGGTGAGTGTGGCCGATCGTGGCCGAGCCTCGCCGAGCATGGCTGAGTGTGGCCAGGCATGGCCAAGCATGGCCGAGTGTAGCCGAGAGTGGCCGAGTGTTGCCGAGCGAGTGTGGCCGAGCATGGCCGAGTGTGGCCGAGCAATACAATAAATTTGAGAATAATTTTGGGACATTTGCTCAGAAAATATTTGACAATTACGAGCAAGGGAAATATTTCATCATTATACTATCGATGTTATGTATAATAGCTTTCGGTGCATCTAAACTATGTTCTCTATTGGATTTGTACGCTATATCTATTGGTTTTACAACAATTGTCATTTGTTACATATTTGGTTTATTGAAAAATCGGGTTATAATAGTGTTTCCATATTTTTCAAGTCATTTTACCTTTTTTCCCTATTTTTTCCGATTTTTAAATATTATTATGAATTAAATAAATATTTCCGAGCATGGACGAGTGTGGCCGATCGTGGCCGAGCATGGCCAAGTGTGGCCAAGCGTGGCGGAGTGAGGCCGAGCAAGATCGAGCGTAGCCGAGTATGGCCGAGTGTGGCCAAGCGTGGCTGAGCATGGCCGAGTGTGGCCGAGCGAGTTTGGCCGAGTGTGGACGAGCATGGCCGACTGTTGCCGAGCGAGCATGGCCAAGCATGGCCAAGTGTGGTTGAGCTTGGCCGAGTGAGGCCGAGCGTGGCAGAGTATCGTCGAGCGTGACCGAGTGTGGCCTAACATGGCCAAGCATAACCGAATGTGGCCGAGGAGCATGGCCAAGTGTGGCCGAGCATGACCGAGCGTGGTCGAGTGTGGCCGTAGTGTGGCTGAGGATGGCCGAGCATGGCCGAGGATGGCCAAGCGTGGCCGAGGATGGCCGAGCGTGGCCGAGCATGGCCGAGCGAGCTTGGGCGAGCATAGTCGAGTGTGGCCGAGCATGACCGAGTGTGGCCGAGCGTGGCTGAGCATGGCCGAGTATGGTCGAGCATGGCCGAGTGTGGCCGAGCATGGCCGAGTGTTGCCGAGCATGGCCGAGCATGGCCGAGCGTGGATGAGCATGGCCGAGCGTGGTCGAGTGTGGCCAAGCGAGCATGACCGAGCATGGCCGAGCGTGGCTGAGCGTGACGAGCGTGGCCAAGCGTGGCCGAGCGTGGCCGAGCATGGCCGAGTGTGGCAGAGCGTGGCCGAGCATGGCTGAGTGTGGGCAAGCATGGCCGAGTGTGGCCTAGCGTGGCCGAGTGTGGCCGAGCATGGCTGAGTATGGCCGAGTGTGGCCGAGCGTGACCGAGTGTGGCCGAGCGAGTGTGGCCGATCATGACCGAGCGTGACCGAGCATGGCCGAACATGGCCGAACATGGCCGAGCGTGGCCGAGCCTGGCCGAGCATGGCCGAGTGTAGCCGAGCATGGCCAAGTGTGGTCGAGCGTGCCCGAGCGGGGCTGAGTGTGGCCGAGCGAGCATGGCCGAGTGTGGCCGAGCAATACATTAAATTTGAGAATAATTTTGGGACATTTGCTCAGAAAATATTTGACAATTGCCAGAAAGGGAAATATTTCATTATTATACTATCGATGTTATGTATAATAGCTTTCGGTGCATCTAAACTATGTTCTCTATTGGATTTGTATGCTATATCTATTGCTTTTACAACAATTGTCATTTGTCACATTGTTGGTTTATTGAAAAATCGGGTTATTATAGTGTTTCCATATTTTGTCAAGTCATTTTATCATTTTTCCAATTTTTAAATATTATTACGAATTAAATAAATATTTCCGAACATGGACGAGTGTGGCCGAACGTGGCCGAGCATGGCCGAGTATGGCCGAGCGAGCATGGCCGAGTGTGGCCAAGCGTGGCGGAGTGTGGCCGAGCAAGGTCGAGCGTGGCCGAGTATGGCCGAGCGTGGCTGAGCATGGCCAAGTGTGGCCGAGCGATTTTGGCCAAACATGGCCGAGTGTGGCCGAGCATGGCTGAGTGTTGTCGAGCGAGCATGGCCGAGCTTGGCCGAGCGAGGCCGAGCGTGGCAGAGCATCGCCGAGCGTGACCGAGTGTGGCCGAGGGAGCATGGCCGAGTGTGGCCGAGCATGGAAGAGCATGATCGAGCGTGGCCGAGTGTGGCCGAGCATGGCCGAGTGTGGCTGAGCATGGCCGAGCGTGGCCGAGGATGGCCTAGCGTGGCTGAGGATGGCCGAGAATTGCCGAGTGTGGCCAAGCGTGGCGGAGTGTGGCCGAGCATAGTCGAATGTGGCCGAGCATGGCCGAGCGTGGCTGAGCATGGTCGAGTGTGGCCGAGCATGGCCGAGTGTGGCCGAGCATGGCCAAGTGTTGCTGAGCATGGCCGAGCATGGCCGAGCGTGGATGAGCATGGCCGAGCGTGGCCGAGTGTAGCCGAGCGAGCATGGCCGATCGTGGCCGAGCATGGCCGAGCGTGGCCGAGGATGGCCGAGCGTGGCTGAGGATGGCCGAGCATGGCCGAGCGAGCTTGAGCGAGCATAGTCGAGTGTGGCCGAGCATGGCCGAGCATGGCGGAGCGTGGCTGAGCATGGTCGAGTGTGGCCGAGCATGGCCGAGTGTGGCCGAGCATGGCCGAGTGTTGCTGAGCATGGCCGAGTGTGGCCGAGCGTGGCTGAGTATGGCCGAGCGTGGCCGAGTGTGGCCGATCATGCCCGAGCGTGGCCAAGCATTGGCCGAGTGCGGCCGAGCGTGGCCGAGTGTGGCCGAGCGAGTGTGGCCGATCATGGCTGATTGTGGCCGAGCAATACAATGAATTTTGGAATGATTTTGGGACATTTGCTAGGAAAATATTTAACAATTGCGAGCGAGGGAAATATTTCATCATTATACTATCGATGTTATGTGTTTCCATATTTTTCCAAGTCATTTTACCATTTTTTCCTATTTTTTCAGATTTTTAAATATTATTATGAATTAAATAAATATTTTTGAGCATGGACGAGTGTGGACGAGCGAGCGTGGCCGAGTATGGCTGAGTGTGGCAGAGCATGCCAAGCGTGGCAGAGTGTGGCCAGCAAGGTCGAACATGGCCGAATATGGCCGAGTGTGGCCGAGCGTGGCTGAGCATGGCAGAGTGTGGCCGAGCGAGCTTGGCCGAGCATGGCCGAGTGTGGACGAGCATGGCCGAGTGTGGCTGAGCATGGCCGAGTGTGGCAGAGCGTGGCCGAGTACGGCCAAGCGTGGCCGAGTGTGGCCGATCATGACCGAGCGTGGCCGAGTGTGGCCGAGCGAGTGTGGCCGATCATTGCCGATTGTGGCCGAGCAATACAATGAATTTGGGACATTTGCTCGGAAAATATTTGACAATTGCGAGAAAGGGAAATATTTCATCATTATACTATCGATGTTATGTGTTTTCATATTTTTCCAAGTCATTTTACCATTTTTCCCTATTTTTTCCGATTTTTAAATATTATTATGAATTAAATAAATATTTGTGAGCATGGACGAGTGTGGCCGAGCGAGCGTGGCTGAACATGGCTGAGTGTGGCCGAGCATGGCCAAGCGTGGCGGAGTGTGTCGATCATGGCCGAATATGGCTGAGTGTGGCCGAGCGTGGCTGAGCATGGCAGAGTGTGGCCGAGCGAGCTTGGCCGAGCATGACCGAGTGTGGACGAGCATGGCCGAGTGTGGCCTAGCGTGGCCGAGTGTGGCTGAGCGTGGCCGAGTATGGCCAAGCGTGGCCGAGCGAGTGTGGCCGAGTGCGGCCGAGCGTGGCCAAGTGTGGCCGAGCGAGTGTGGCCGATCATGGCCGATTGTGGCCGAGCAATACAATGAATTTGGGAATGATTTTGGGATATTTGCTCAGAAAATATTTGACAATTGCGAGCAAGGGGAATATTTTATCATTATACTATCGATGTTATGTGTTTCCATATTTTTCCAAGTCATTTTACCATTTTCCCTATTTTTTCCGATTTATAAATCTTATTACGAATTAAATAAATATTTTTGAGCATGAACGAGTGTGGCCGAGCAAGCGTGGCCGAGCATGGCCGAGTGTGGCCGAACATGGCCAAACGTGGCGGAGTGTGGCCAGCAAGGTCGAGCATGGCTGAATATGGCCGAGTGTGGCCGAGCGTGGCTGAGCATGGCCAAGTGTGGCCGAGCGAGCTTGGCCGAGTGTGGACGACCATGGTCGAGCGTGGCCGAGCATGGTCGAGTGTGGTCGAGCGAGCATGGCCGAGCTTGTCCGAGTGATGCCGAGCATGGCAGAGCATGGCCGAGCATCGCCGAGCATGGCCGAGTGTAGCCGAGCGTGGCTGAGTGTGGCCGAGCGTGGCTGAGTATGGCCGAGCGTGGCCGAGCATGGCCGAGTGTGGCCGAGCGTGGCTGAACGTGGCCGAGTATGGCCGAGCGTGGCCAAGCATGACCGAGCGAGCGTGGCCGAGTGTGGCCGAGCATGGTCGAGCGTGGCTGAGCATGATTGAGTATGGCCGAGCATGGCCGAGCGTGGCTGAGTGTAGCCGACCATGGCCGAGCGTGACCGAGTGTGGCCCAGCGTAGCCAAGCATGACCAAGTGTGGCCGAGGGATTATGGCCGAGCATGGTCGAGTGTGGCCGAGCATGGAAGAGCATGGCCGAGCATGATCGAGCGTGGCCGAGTATGGCCGAGTGTGGCCGAGCATAGCCGAGCGAGTGTGGACGAGGATGGCCGAGCGTGGCCGAGCATTGCCGAATGTGGCCGAGCATGGCCGAGCATGACTGGCGAGCTTGGCTGAGCATAGTTGAGTGTGGCCGAGTATGGCGAGCGTGGTCGAGTGTGACCGAGCGTGGCCGAGCATAGCCAAGTGTGGCCGAGCGAGTGTGGACGAGGATGGCCGAGCGTGGCCGAGCATTGCCGAATGTGGCCGAGCATGGCCGAGCGAGCTTGGCTGAGCATAGTTGAGTGTGCCGAGCGTGGCCGAGTGTGGCCGTGCATGGCCGAGTGTGACCGAGCGAGTGTGGCCGAGCATGGTCGATTGTGGTCGAGCAATAAAATGAATTTGGGAATGATTTTGGGACATTTGCTCGAAAAATATTTGACAATTGCGAGCAAGGGAATATTTCATCATTATAGTATCGATGTTATGTATAATAGCTTTCGATGCATCTAAACTATGTTCTCTATTCGATTTGTACGCTATATCTATTGCTTTTACAACAATTGTCATTTGTCACATTGTTGGTTTATTGAAAAATCGGGTTATAATAGTGTTTCCATATTTATGAATTAAATAAATATTTTTTATAGCTGTATTTTCCCAAAAAATATTATTATGAAATTTTCATATTTTTCCAAGTCATTTTAATATTTTCCCATATTTTTTACTATTTTTCCTCAATTTTTCGTATTATTATGGTATAAATATATTAAATAAATATTATGGTATAAATATATTACAAAGGTGGGTTTTGAACTCAATCCCTTGCTATCAAGTGGGTGGAATTGAATGTACCACTACACCAACTACTACTTTTGTATATGAAAACAACATTAGTTTAATAAGAAGTCTTGTAATGCTTTAAATTCGTTTTTATTTCCACTGCCAGTATCCAATTCCAAAATTAAGTTTCACATCATGGTTTTTCAAAAAAAATTATGATTTTAATAATTGTATCGATCGAAGGCATTGGATTGAAAATTGGAAGGTGATAGCCGATTTGCTTCAAAATAAAATTAAGATCAAAAAATGAGGTTTTTTTTAAAAAATTCTTGGTCGAGTGTGGCCGAGTGTGGCCGAGTGTGGCCGAGCAGGGCCGAGCGTGTCCGAGCATGGCGAGTGTGGCCGAGCGTGGCCGAGCATGGCCGAGTGTGGCCGAGCGTGGCCGAGCATGGCCGAGTGTGGCCGAGCGTGGCCGAGTGTGGCCGAGTGTGGCCGAGCATGGCCGAGTATGGCCGAGCGTGGCCGAGTGTGGCTGAGCATGGCTGAGTGTGGCCGAGCGTTGCCGAGCGTGGCCGAGCATGGCCGAGTGTGGCCAAGCATAGCCGGGCATGGCTGAGCGAGCGTGCCCGAGCATGGCCAGGTGTGGCCGAGCATGGCTAAGCGTGGCCGAGCGTGGCTGAGTGTGGCCGAGCATTGCCGAGTGTTGCCGAGCATGGCCGAACGTGACCGAGCATGGCCGATTGTGGCCAAGCGAGCATTGTCGAGCATTGGCGAGTCTTGCCGAGCATGGCCGAGCGTGGCCGAGTGTGGCCGAGCATGGTTGAGCGTGGCCGAGCATGACCGAGCGTGGCCGAGCATGGCCGATCGTGGTCGAGAATGGCCTAGTGTGGCCGAGCATGGCCGAGTGTGGCCGAGCGTGACCGAGTGTGGCCGAGCGTGGCCGAGCGTCGCCGAGCGTGGCCGAGCGTGGCCGAGTGTGGCCGAGCCTGACCGAGCATGGTCGAGCGTGGCGGAGAATTGCCGAGTGTGGCCGACCATGGCCGAGCGTGGTCGAGTGTGGCTGAGCGAGCGTGGTCGAGTGTGGCTGAGCGAGCGTGGCCGAGCATGGCCGAGCGTGGCCGAGCATGGCCGAGCGTGTCCGAGTATGGCCGAGCATGGCCGAGTGTGGCCGAGCGTGGCCGAGCATAGCCGAGCATGGCTCAGCGTGGCCGAGCATTGCCGGACATGGTCAAGTGTGGCCGAGCAAGCATGGCCGAGTGTGACCGAGCATGGTCGAGTGTGGTCGAGTGAGCGTGGCCGAGCATGGCTGAGTGTGGCCGAGTGTGGCCGAGCTTAAATGCTGGGATAGCTTGGCACAGACGGCCCACGTGCCAGGTGGGTCCGAAAGGGTGCAGGCCACGTATGGGTGTCAGGACACGGATCATATCTATGATACATGACACAAAGTGAGCATGGTTCGGACAAGATGCGAGCAAACAAGACGAAAGGGCTCGGAGACTTAGGGTTGGCCGAGAAAGTTCGTGATTATTGTAGATTGAGGGCGAACATGCGGACAGTACCATCGGGTGTGCGGACTAGATGGGCAGTGGCCGGAACTAAGGGCGACACTATCGAGAAGTGGGCGGCAGCTGTCGAGGATGGTCGGCTGGGTGCGGCGACCCTCGACAGTGTGGCCGAGACAGCTCGGCAAGGGTCGACAAAGTTTGGCCGAGTATCGACAGGACTCGGCTGAGTGCTAAGTGCTGGACGAACAGCGGTCGGATATGCAGGCTTCTCGGGGCACGGCTTGATGAGCGGAATTTTCGGGACACGATCGAAAGCGCGAATTTCTCGGGACACGGTCGAATGTGCGGGTTTCTTGGCCAAGTGCGGGCCTCTAGGTCAGGTGCGGGTTTCTTGGCCAAGAGCTAGTCGCTCGGCCATACGGGTTTATAGGCTGGACTAGGTGGTGGTAGGCCACGTGTGAGCACCACCCGGCTGTTTCTGCATGATCCGAATTTTGCGGGATCCATGCGACCAAGTCTCTCGGCAAAGCATTGACCAAGCAAGAGATGTTCAAAGGTGGCGAGAAGGATCAGATAGAATTCGGAGTACTCGGAGTTGGGCCGGTTCAAGCGGGCAGCAATGCGATCGGATTGACTAAGTCTCGACTGGGAGACTAAGTCAAGATAGAGTGCGAGGATCTCGGACATGGGCCAAGTCATGGGCACAGTCAAAGACAGTGCTAGAATCTCAGAGTTCGAAGACACAGACGCAATGCGGGCAAGCTGGTGCGAAGATCTCCG
The DNA here is from genome assembly GCA_963669365.1 of Verbascum thapsus. Classification (NCBI taxonomy): domain Eukaryota; kingdom Viridiplantae; phylum Streptophyta; class Magnoliopsida; order Lamiales; family Scrophulariaceae; genus Verbascum; species Verbascum thapsus. Next base: position 8,482,602 of record OY770112.1, read on the forward strand.
ACCAGTCCGAGTCGTGAGCAGCGCGGGCGCACACGTGCAAGTATTGTGGGCGGCAGTTGAAGGATAATGCGCGGAAGCAGTCAAATACATTCAAGACGTGTGCCTTCGGACTTAGTCCACTATCCTACATGGTGGGGGATGTACCACACTTTGAGTAGTATTTAAATAGCTCATGCAAGCATTGTTTGGTGGACAAGCAAGTGAGTGATTAATCTAGCAAACTAGCGAGAGTGACTTGTGAGAAAGTGTTGAGGAGCACTTGTAATACGATTTAGAGTTCCTTGTATTTTGATTGATTGAGAAATAAAATAGAGGGTTGGCTTCGGCCATAAATCGTGTTTGCTTTACATACTTATTGTGGGAATATTGTATTAAGTCGGATGCATAGCGTTCTCTCAAACTAGGTTGCTGGTTCGTGGAAGATTGTTGAGGGCTGACTGATTTGGGTGCAAATCAGGCTGCACGAGGGTGTAATTAAGCTAAAAATTTAGGCTCGAAATTAACCCCATGACAAGTGGTATCAAATTCCCATTAAAAGGGTTCTGACCATCGATACGTGCGCGTTGGTAGTGAATCGGCGTTGCTAAATGTGATTCATCGGTTATCCGCTGCGAATTGTGAGGATTTGTCGGCGTATCCATGGTAGATCCAAGCTCTGATCATGATCGATTGATTGCCTTGTAGGCAAGAATCCGAAGGTTCGAAGTTTCACTTGGAGGCGAAGGTCCGACGGGGTCCATTTTTCAGAGACTTCTGGAATTAGAGGAAAGGGTGGAGAAGTTGACAAAATCAAAGGAAATGATACCTTCCATTGTTGATGGACGGACTATCTCACTAGCTGAGGATCATAGCATTCTCACGGATGCTGTTGACTTTAAGTTGGACGCGGTCAATGTGGAGATCAGCGTCTTGAAGTGGGCTACCGGTAGTATGAGTGCTCCGGGTTATGCTGCTTCTTCATCCAAAGTGAAGGTCTCTGAACTGAAAGGCTTTGGTGGCAAGAGAAGCACCAAGAAACTCGAGAACTTCTTATGGAACATGGATGCGTATTTTCGGGTTGCGAAGGTGTCGGACAGTGAAAAAGTCTCCATGGTCAGTATGTTCTTGATCGATGATGCCAAACTGTGGTGGCGATCTCGGGTGTCGGATGACGTTGCTGCCAACCATGGGCAGATCGACACTTGGAAGACACTAAAAAAGGAATTGAAGGCACAATTCCTTCCTTGTAATTCATCTTGGATTGCAAGGGAGTCCTTGCGGAAAGCTAAGGCATATAGGGACAATGTGGGAGTACGTCAATGCATTCAGCTCCGTAATGCTCGACATACGTGATATCTCGGAGGAGGATAAGATGTTCAACTTTATGGCGGGTTTGCAAGGATGGGCACAGGCCGAACTAAGGAGGCAGAGTGTCAAGGACTTACCGTTGGCTTACGGGATTGCGGATAGCTTGGTTGATTTCGGGAAGATTGAGGTATAGGGCTCGGAAAAGGCAAAGCGATGGGTGGACAAGAATTCTAAAATCGAGGCCAAGGGTGGTGATGATCCGAGAATGAGGAAGGATAAGCAGGTAGGGACTACTTTGGCGAGTAATGAGAAACCTCGTCAAGGTTGTTTCATTTGCGGGTCCGTGGGTCACCGGATGCGGGAGTGTCCGATGAGGGCAAAATTGAGCGCCTTGGTTGCGGATTCGAAGGTGAATGAGGGCGGCAAGGAAGACAATGTATATGCTGGTGCGGTGCAAATGTTGAACGGATTGCAGATTCTAGAGGGAGATGAGGCAAAGAGTTCAAAGGAAGGCAAGACAGACCACAACTCGATGAGGGCATCGAGCTCCGGTGGTGTGGGAGGTCTGTTATGGCCTTAAATGTCGGGATAGCTTGGCACTGATGGCCTACGTGTCAAGTGGGTCCAAAAGGGTGCAGGCCGCGTGTGGGTGTCGGGACACGGATCATATTTATGATACACGACACAAAGTGAGCATGGTTTGGACAAAATGCGGGCAAACAAGACGAAAGGGCTCGGAGACTTACGATTGACCGAGAAGGTTCGGGATTGTTGCAGATTGGGGGCGAACATGCGGACAGTACCATCGGGTGTGCGGACCAGATGGGCTGTGGCCGAAACTAAGGGCGACACTGTCAAGAAGTGCGCGACAGCTGCCGAGGATGGCCGGCTGGGTGCGGCGTCCCTCAACAGTCTGGCCGAGATAGCTCGGCAAGGGTCGACAAAGTTCGGCCAAGTATCGGCAGCACTCGGCTGAGTGCTAAGTGCTAGCCGAACAGGGGTCGGATACGCGGGCTTCTCGGGGCACGGCTTGTCGAGCGGAATTTTCAGGACACGATCGGAAGCGCGAATTTCTCGGGACACGGTCGAATGTGCGGGTTTCTTGGCCAGGTGCAGGCCTCTAGGCCAGGTGGGGGTTTCTTGGCCAGGAGCGAGTCGCTCAGCCATGCAGGTTTATCGGCAGGACTAGGTGGTGCTCCACCACGTACGAGCACCACCCGGCTGTTTTAGCATGATCCGAATTTTGCGGGATCCATGCGACCAAGTCTCTCGGCAAAGCATTGACCAAGCAAGATATGTTCAAGGGTGGCGAGGAGGATAAGCTAGGATCCGGAGTACTCGGAGCTGGGCCGAGTCAAGCGGGCAGTAGTGCGATCGGATTGACTAAGTCTCGGCTGGGAGACTAAGTTAAGAATAGAGTGCAGGGATCTCGAACATGGACCAAGTCATGAGCACAGTCAAAGACAGTGCTAGAATCTCGGAGCTGGCCGAGTCAAACACAATGCGGGTGAGCAGGTGCGAAAGATCTCGGGCCAGTCCGAGTCGTGCGCAGCGCGGGCGCACGCGTGCAAGGATCGTGGGCGGCAATTGAAGGATAATACGTGGAAGCAGTCAAACACGTTCAAGACGTGGGCTTTCGGACTTAGTCCACTATCCTACGTGGTGGGGGATGTCCACCACACTTTGAGTTGTATTTAAATAGCTCATGCGAGCATTGTTTGGTGGACAAGCGAGTGATTAATCTAGCAAACTAGCGAGAGTGAGTTGTGAGAAAGTGTTGAGGAGCACTTGTAATGCGATTTAGAGTTTCTTGTATTTTGATTGATTGAGCAATAAAATAGAGGGTTGGCTTCGGCCGTAAATCTTGTTTAATTTACATACTTATTGTGGGAATATTGTGTTAAGTCGGGTGCATAGTATTCTCTCAAACTAGGTGGTTGGTTCGTGGAAGATTGTTGAGGGCTGACTGATTTGGGTGAAAATTAGGCCGCACGAGGGTGTAATTAAGCTGAAAATTTAGGCTCAAAATTAACCCCGTGACACCAAGCATGACCAAGCGTGGCCGAGCGAGCGTGGCCGAGCATGGCCGAGTTTGTCTGAGAATGGCCGAGTCTGGCCGAGCATGGCCGAACGTGGCCAAGCATGACCGAACGTGGCCGAGCATGGCCAAGCGTGGCCGAGCATCGCCCAGTGTGGTCGAGCATGGCCGAGTTTGATCGAGCGTGGCCAAGCATGGCCGAGTGTTTCTGATCATGGCCGAGTGTTGCCGAGCATGGCCGAGCGTGGCCGAGCATGGCCGAGTGTGGCCGAGCATGGACGAGCATGGCCGAGCATGGCCGAGTGTGGCCGTGCATTGTAGCACCCTAACCCCAACTTAATAGGAGTCGAGTTGTCACCGTGACTTTAAAGCATGAGAAACATATTTTCTAAATAAATATAAAGTATATCATAAATAAATTCAGCGGTAGACTTCATTATAAACACACGAGTATTTTTTCTTAACTTTAAAAGCTAATCATGCAAAACTAACTCGTGTTATACATACATTTGCAAATCAAAACCTTGATATAAACACGTGAAATTTTTTACTTAGATATCGAAAACAGTAGTTCCCAAAACATCAACCATCGTTCGATTTATATTCATTTACATATATTAAAAACATAACATATATATATATATACTTCTAGAGGAAATTCCATACAGCCGGCTACTCATCCGCTTCGTCGTAAGTTGGACCTGAAAAAAATTAAACTTAGCAACATAAGATTTGAGAAATCTTAGTGGATAACGATTATTAACTGTTACGTTGAAGAGATTAACCAATACGTCGAAAGCATCATCCAAGGTCCGAAGGCCTAGCCTAACTCCAAGGTTCAAAGACCTGGTCTACTCCAAGGTTCGTCAAACTGGCCTAGCTCCAAGGTTCAAAGACCTGGTCTACACCAAGGTTCGTCAACCCTGGTACTTTACTCCAAGGTTCGTCAACCTGGTACTTTATCATGTCGTTTTATCTCATCCAACATAAGAGTTATTCTAATCAATATAACTGAAATTAAATGTTACACACTTGACGTTTCACTTAGATGCGGGGATAGATCCTGAAGTTCCCGGTCATCTCGTACTGCACTCAACCGTTCATCAACATTTAGATTTTAAAACATATGTATTTCAAAAACATGTATATACATATATTTAAATATAGGTAGTTTATTATTATTCATTAAACTCAAGTTGTTAAACAATAACAACATTTAATAAATAAACACTCATAACTATAACATTTCTAATTCAAACCCATAGAAAAGCTTTGTAAAACATTCCATAAAATTTCTAAAACCAATTAAAATTCTGAATTTTGGGCTTTACTGACAAAATATATGATTTATCATGAATAATTTTAGGACAGACAATCCGAATTAAAATACTTTTATAAATTATTATATTACTCAGAAAATTCTCAAATTTTATGAAACACTTAACAACACACACATGAGCATGCAGTAAAATTTTCAAAAAAAGAAAATATCTCAAACGATTTCAAATAAATTCAAAACTGTGCAACTTTAAAATTTTAGCAGCTCACCTGGCAGTCTATACTAAACGAATTTTAAAAATTTACACAAAACTAAAAAATTTTCAAACTTTTCTACATATAATTTAGACATGATATTTAGATTTTAAAAATATTAACATGAAGAAATTCTTCCATTTGATTACCTAAACAACACCGAAAAGCTACCATAGAAAACTGTAATTCAAGTTGGACTACTTTTGAAAATTCGTCATCATTCATACACAACTCCAAAAATCACCAAATTTTAACCATAGACTCCCAACATCATCTAGAAAAACATACTAAAACAATTTTCTAAAATTAAAAATATTCCCACAATATATATGTAAAGCAAACACAATTTACGGCCCGAAGCCAACCTTCTATTTTATTGCTCAGTCAATCAAAATACAAGGAACTCTAAATCGTATTACAAGTGCTCCTCAACACTATCTCACAACTCTTTCTCGCTAGTTTGCTAGATTACTCACACTTGGTCTCTCTTTCAAAACCTTGCTCGAATGAGCTATTTAAATACAACTCAAAGTGTGGTGGACATTCCCTACCACGTAGGATAGTGGACTAAGTCCGAAGGCCCACGTTTTGAACGTGTTTAACTGCTTCCGCACATTATCCTTCAACTGCCGCCCACGATCCTTGCACGCGTGCGTCCGCGCTGTGCACGACTCAGACTGGCCCGAGATCTTTCGCACCTGCTCGCCCGCATTGTGTTTGACTCGGCCAGCTCCTAGATTCTAGCACTGTCTTTGACTGTGCTCATGACTTGGTCCATGTTCGAGATCCCCGTACTCTATTCTTAACTTAGTCTCCCAGCCGAGACTTAGTCAATCCGATCGCACTGCTGCCTGCTTGACTCGGCCTAGCTCTAAGTACTCCGGATCCTAGCTGATCGTCCTCGCAACCCTTGAACATCTCTCGCTTGGTCAATGCTTTGCCGAGAGACTTGGTTGCATAGAACCCGCAAAATCCGGATCATGCTGAAATAGTCGGGTGGTGCTCGCACGTAGCCGAGCACCACTTAGTCCTGTCAATAAACCCGCATGGCCGAGCGACCCGCGCCTGGCCGAGAAACCCGCGCCCGGCCGAGAAACCCGCGCATCCGACCGTGTCCTGAGAAATCCACGCTTCCGACCGCGCCCCAAAAATTTCACTCGTCAAGCCGTGCCATGAGAAACCTGCGCATCCGACCGCTGTTCGGCCAACACTTAGCGCTCGGCCGAGTGCCACCGAGTCCTGTTGAATCTTGTCAAGCCCATCTGAGTAGGTCTCAGCCAGCATGCCGAGAATTGCCACACACAGCCGGGCATTCTCGGCAGCTGTCGAGCCCTTCTCTCGGCCGTGCCCCGAATCCATCCAGCCACTGTCCATCCGGCTCGCACACCCGATGGCTCGTCTGCACATCCAGCCCTGTATTGCCACAATCTTTGAACCCTTCTCGGCCAGCCTACCTGCTTCTGAGTCTTTGCCCTCATTGCCCGCAATAAGTCCGAATCATGCTTACTTTGTGTTGTGTATCATAATTGATAGATACAATGAATTTGGGAATTATTTTGGGACGTTTGCTCAGAAAACATTTTACAATTGCGAGCGAGGGAAATGTTTCATCATTATACTATCGATGCTATGCATAATAGCTTTCGGTGCATCTAAACTATGTTCCCTATTCGATTTGTACGCTACATCTATTGCTTTTACATAATTATCATTGGTCACATTGTTGGTTTATTGAAAAATCGAGTTGTAATAGTGTTTTCATATTTTTTCAAGTCATTTTACAATTTTTCCTTATTTTTCCCGATTTTTAAATATTATTATGAATTAAATAAATATTTTTTAATAGCTGTATTTTCCCAGAAAAATATTATTATAGAATTTTCACATTTTTCCAAGTCATTTTAATATTTTTCCATATTGTTTTTACTATTTTTCCTAGATTTTTCGTATTATTATGGTATAAATATATTAAATAAATATTTTGATGAAAAATATATTTTTTTAAACATAAAAAAAAATTATAATGCATTTGGAAGCTTAAAACAAGAGTGAGAGTATGTATTGATTTTACAAAGGTGGGATTTGAACTCAATACCTTGCTATCAAGTGGGTGGAATTGAATGTACCACTACACCAACTACTACTATTGTATATGAAAACAACATTAGTTTAATAAGAAGTCTTGTAATACATTAAATTCGTTTTTTTTCCACCGCCACTATCCGATTTCAAAATTAAGTTTCACAGCATGGTTTTCCAAAAAAAATTACAATTTTAATAATTGTATTGACCGAATGCATGGGATTGAAAATTGAAAGGTGATAGCCGATTTGCTTCAAAACAAATTAAGATCATAAAATGGGATTTTTTTGAAAAATTCTTGGCCAAGTGTGGCCGAGCGTGGCCGAGTGTGGCCGAGCATGGCCAAGCATAGCCGAGTGTGGCTGAGGATGGCCGAGCGTGGCCGAGCATGGCCGAGTGTGGCCGAGTGTGGCCGAGCGTGGCCGAGCATGGCCGAGCATGGCCGATTGTGGCCGAGCATGGCCGAGCGAGCGTGGCTGAGCATGGCTGAGCGTGGCCGAGCATGGCTGTGTGTGGCAGAGCGAGTGTGGCCGAGCGTGGCCGAGCGCTTCCGTGCATGGTCGAGTGTGGCCGAGCATGGCCGAGCGTGACCGAGTGTGACCGAGTGTGGCCGAGCATGGCCGAGCGAGTGTGGCGAAGAATGGCCGAGCGTGGCTGAGAAGGGCCGAGTGTGGCCTAGAGTGGCCGAGTGTGGCTGAGTGTGGCAGAGCGAGCATGGCTGAGCGTGGCCGAGCATGGCCGAGTATGACAGAGCGAGCGTGGCCGAGCATGACCAAGCATGGCCGAGAGTGGCCGAGCGTGGGCGAGCATGGCCGAGCGTGGCCGAGTGTGGCCGAGCATGGCCTAGTCTGGCCGAGCGAACGTGGCCGAGCATGGCCGAGTGTAGCCGAGCATGACCAAGCGTGGCCAAGCATTGCCGAATGTGACTGATCATGGCCGAGCGTGGCCGAACGTGGCCGAGTGTGGCCGAGCGAGCGTGGCCGAGCATGGCCGAGTGTGGCCGAGCATGGCCGAGTTTGGCCAAGGGTGGCCGAACATGGCCGAGCATGGCCGAGTGTGGCCAAGTGTGGCCGAGAATGACCGAGTGTGGCTGAGCGTGGCCGAGTATGGCTGAGTGTGGCCGAGCGAGCGTGGCTGAGCATGGCCGAGTGTGGCCGAGCATGGCCGAGCATGGCCGGGTGTGGCTGAGCGAGCGTGGCCGAGCATGGTCGAGTGTGGCCAAGCATGGCCGAGCATGGTCGAGTGTGGCCGAGCATGGCCCAGCACGGCCGAGTGTGGCTGAGCGAGCGTGGCCGAGCATGGTCGAGTGTGGTCGAGCATGGCCCAGCATGGCTGAGTGTGGCCGAGCGAGTATGGCCGAGCATGCCGAGCATGTCCGAGCATGGCCTCGCATGGCCGAGTGTTATCCCCATAAGTCCTCGGACGCCTTGGTCTGGCGGGCATGCGGGCCAAGGCTAGGAAAGTCTCGGTCGAGGGCCGAGCATATGTGCGGAAAGATGCTAGAGTCATGGCACAGGTCGAGGGTCGACACATGACTCAAGATGGGATGGACAATCGTGTGGGAATCAGAGGAAATCTGGCCGGACTAGATGCTGGCCGAGAAGCCTCAGAAGCGCGCGAGGATTCTCGAAGGGTCTGGCAGAACTCGGCGGACTCGGCGTGGCCGAACATATTTGGCAGCCAGGCGCCGAGTATTAGGTAGTGGGCGCCAAGCCTTTGCGACAGAAGTTCTCAGAAGCCCTCGGCTGGGTCATTTGGCAGGTGGCCGAGCTATCCCGACAGACAGTGGGCCGAAAAACTCATTCGGACATGGTCCCAAAGAATCCAGCAGGTAACGACCAAAGACATGGTCCCGAGATATTTGTATGTAGCTGAACAAAGTCTCGGGCCCAATATTCTCCAAAGGCCTATAAATACCCCATTTCATGAGCTGCACAACTCAGTTAGAAAACACCAGTGAATGTGTGCAAGCCTTGGAGAATTCTTGGATTAAGATATTGTGAATAATACAAGTTGAGCGATTGCTTGTACTTTGAGTATCTTTAATATCCCGCTTTCATATACATCGTATTGTTGGCTTGTTACCTTGTGTTTTGTTGATTAAACAGGAGGGCAGTAAGTTTGAGAGGGCTGACTAATTCGGAGAAATTAGGCCGTACGGGTGGTTGGTTTTGCAAAAAATTCTAAGTCAGAAATCCCAGTCCGAGATCGATCGATAGATTCAAGAAGGGTTGCTTCATTTGCGGTGGTGACCACCGAATGAGGGAATGCACGAAGCGGGGAAAGCTGAATGCGATGATGGCTGAGAGTGATGATGGGCACGATGTGGGACCCATTAGGGTCCATCCCTTACAATTGCTCTCCGCGATTGTAAGTCCTAGTAAATGGAAAGAAGGTGAAGGTGATGGCAATGGTGAATACGGGTGCCACACACAACTTTGTTGCTGATCGAGAAATTCAAAAGTTGGGCTTTAATATCTCGGAACACTCGAGCCGAATTAAAGCTGTTAATTCGGAGGCGAAGCCGATCAAGGGGGTAGCCACTGTCGATTTGGTGGTTGGACCTTGGCACGGACAGTGTGAGCTTATGGTTGTCCCCCTCGACGACTTCGACATCATCCTTGGAATGCAGTTCTTGATCGCAGCCAATGTATTGGTGTGTCCGCATGCGGGCAGTTTGATCTTTGCCGATGCCGAGTGCTCGCCCTTTGTGAAGGGTACTTACGTTGGGGAGGAGCCGAAAGCCTTGGGCAATAAAAATCCCTTACTCTCGGCCCTCCAAGTGAAGAAGGGTCTATAGCACGGCGAGACCACGTACATTGCGGCGATGGTCAAAATCAAGGAGGGTGTATTTCAGGAGGTAGCCGATGCCATGGTAGAGTTGTCGAAGTTCAAGGATGTCTTCCCTCCTGAACTTCCAAAGCACTTACCCCCATGACGGAATATTGACCACCGAATCGAGTTAGAACCTAGATCTAGGGCCCCGGCCATGGCCCCATATCGAATGAATCCAACGAAGTTGATAGAATTGAGGAGGCAGCTTGATGAGCTCTTAGAAGCTGGCCTTGTTCGGCCTTCCAAGTCCCCATACGGGTCCCCTATACTATTCCAAAGAAAACAAGACGGGTCGATGCGGATGTGCGTGGACTATCGGGCATTAAATAAGGTGACTATCAAAAACAAGTATTTGATTCCGATTGCCCTAGACATATTTGAAAGCTGGCAAGGGTGCGGTACTATACCAAAATCAATCTAAGGGCGGGATATTGGCAGGTGCGGGTGGCCGAAGGTGACGAGGTCAAGACTACGTGCGTCACGAGGTATGGTTCATATGAATTTTAGTAATGCCATTTGGTTTAACTAATGCCCCCGCCACCTTTTGCAACTTGATGAATGACGTGTTGTATGAGTTATTGGATCGATTTGTGGTGGTGTACCTGGACGATATTGTGGTCTATTCAGAATGTTTGGAGGATCACTTGGAGCACTTAAGGCGAGTGTTCCAAAAGCTTAGAGACAACCACCTCTATGCTAAAAAGGAGAAATGCGAGTTTTGCCGAGGCGAAATAACCTTCCTTGGTCATATCATTAGCCAAGGGAAAATCAAAATAGATGGGAGACAGGTGCGGACTGTGAGAGATTGGCCCATCCCATCCAAAGTGGCGGAGATGCGTTCATTTTTTGGACTAGCCAACTATTATCGGCGATTCATCAAGGGATACTCCAAAATTGTAAATTCCTTGACGGATCTCTTGAAGAAGGACCAAAAATGGGAGTGGACTGTGGCCTGCCAAAAGGCCTTCAAGCATTTGAAGGAAGCTATGTCAACTGAACCGGTGCTAAAATTGCCAGAGTTTGACAAGCCATTTGAGGTGCAGACGGATGCTTCGACCGAGCTATTGGGGGTGTGCTAGTTCAAGATCAGCACCCAATTGCCTTCGAGAGCCGAAAAATTAAGGAGGCCGAGATTCGATATAACACGCACGAGAAAGAGATGACCTGGGTGATCCATTGCCTTGAAGCTTCGAAGCACTACTTGTTGGGCACAAAATTCACGGTGGTGACCGACAATGTGGCCAACACATACTTTCGTACTCAAAAGAAGTTGACTCCCAAGCAAGCACGATGGATAGAATATCTTGGGGAGTTTGACTTCAATTGGGTACATAGGCCGGGCAGACATAATGAAGTGACGGATGCTTTGAGTCGAAAGACGGTAGAGGACTATGTGGCAGCCTTAACTCTAATTGAGTCTGATTTATTGGACCAAGTCCGAGAAATGTCCCAAACGGACAAAATTTATTTGAAGATGGTCGAACAGGTCAAAGAGGGCAATACGCGGAAGTATCGGCTCGAGGATGGTTTGCTGATTGCGAAGGGTGGCTGAGCATACGTGCCAACTGGTCCCCTATGACGCCAGCTATTGAGGAAAACCCATGATCCCCAATGGGCTGGGCATCCCGGCATGGAACGGATGTTAGCCTTACTATCCCAGAGGTACTATTGGCCTAAGATGGAGTACGACATCGAGGCGTACATACGAACTTGCCTTGTGTGTCAGCTAGACAAGTCGGAGCGTAAAAAAGAGACAGGATTGTTGCAGCCACTACCCATCCCCGAACGACCATGGCAATCCATTTCGATGGATTTCATATCGGGTTTCCCAAAAGTTGGAAGTATGGCTACAATATTTGTAGTTGTTGATCCATTTTTAAAATATAATATATTTCTTGCAGCCCCTAAGGCCTGCCCCGCAGAGGTGGCAGCCGAGCTATTATTCAACAACGTGATCAAGTATTTCGGTTTGCCGAAAGATATCATAAAAGACCGAGATACTTGGTTCACGGGCAGGTTTTGGACGACCTTGTTCAATATGATGGGGACCGAGCTAAAATTCTCCACTGCTAATCAACCTCAAACCAACGGGCAAACTGAGAGGATGAATCAGCTATTAGAGGAAAACTTGAGGCATTATGTGTCGGCAAGCCAAAAGGATTGGGTTGGCCTGCTCGACATGACTCAGTTCTGCTACAATCTACACAAGTCATCAGCAACTGGGATGAGTCCCTTCGAGCTAGTCTATGGGTTGCAGCCCATGACGCCCCATGAAAATGCTGCCCAACGGACTAGTGGAAAGTCCCCTACCGCCTATCGGTTCACTCAGGCCAAGCAAGGATACTTGACGAAGCCAAGGACAGCTTGTCCAAGGCTCAAAAGAGAATGAAGAAGTATGCGGATATGGGTCGAAGGGATATCGAGTTTAGTGATGGGGAGCAAGTGTTGCTCAAACTTACTCCCCAAATATGAAAAAAGATCAAGTCCAAAACAGTGCATCGCGGGTTGGTCCCAAAGTATGATGGACTTTTCGAGATTGTGAAGAAAGTCGAAAGGGTGGCATATCGATTGAATTTGCCGGATAGGCTCAAGATTCACCCGATGTTTCATGTGAGTTTTTTAAAAAAGTTTCAGGAGGATGCCTTGGACGAGAGTCGAAAATAGACGAAGCGAGCTCCGCATGTGATTCGACAAGAATTCAGCAAGAGGGTTGTGCGGATTCTAAAACATCGAACTATGGGCCAAAGTATGAAAAATCGAAGGATGGATTATTTGGTACATTGGGAAGATGAACCAGAAAAGGACGCTACGTGGGAAAGAGATGTGAACCTATTCGGTTTGAGAAACAAGTTCGGGAATATTGAAAGACAGTTGAAAACCCATTGGCCTCGATGAGGGCATCGAGCTCCACTGGTGGGGGAGGTCTGTTACCGCCATAAGTCCTCGGACGCCTTGGTCCAGCTGGCATGCGGGCCAAGGTTAGAAAAGTCTCGGCTGAGGGCCGAGCATATGCGCGAAAAGGTGCTAGAGTCGTGGCACTGGTCGAGGGTCGACACATGACTCAAGATGGGACGGACAATCGTGTGGGAATCAAAGAAAATCCGGCCAGACTAGATGGTGGCCGAGAAGCCTCAGAAGCGCGCGAGTATTCTCGGCGGGTCCTGCAAAACTCGGCGAACTCGGCCTGGCCGAACATATTTGGCAGCCAGGCGCCGAGTATTCGGCAGTGGGCACCGAGCCTTGGATACAGAAGTTCTTAGAAGCACTCGACTGGGTCGTTCGGCAGGCGGCCGAGCGATCCCGCAGACAGTGGGCCGAAAACCCTGCCAGACATGGTCCCGAAGAATCTGACAAGTACCGACACAATGGTACCAATATATCCAGAAGTAGCTGAACAAAGTCTCGGGCCCGATAATCTCGGAAGGCGAATTGACGTAGTCTCGGCCAAGAGATGCAGTCTCGGCCAAGAGATGTAGTTTCGGATGAGCGTGGACATATCAGAGCCAGATTGCCAAACACAAAAGAGGGCTTGGCTTGCGGAAAAGTCAGAGCTGCCTTGACCGAGCGGTGTTGTTGAAAAGCAAGCGGGCTTAAGCTACAAAAATTTCAGACGCGGTTTTGACAGAGCAAGCACGTGGGCTAAAACATGGGCTCAGCCAAAGAGAGTGCGCGGTAGTCGTGGGCCTTGACCAAGCACGATGGCGCGCACGTGGTTGTTAGGATTCCAAAAATCTAGCTAAGTGTAGACTAGACTTGTTCCACATTGTAAAATGATTGTTTGCCCATAAATACCCCATTCCATGAGCTGCACAACTCAGTTAGAAAACACGAGTGAATGTGTACAAGCCTTGGAGAATTTTTGTATTAAAATATTGTGAATAATACAAGTTATGCGATTGCTTGTACTTTGAGTGTCTTTAATATCCCGCTTTCGTATACATCGTCTTGTTAGCTTGTTGCCTTGTGTTTTGTTGATTAAACAGGCGGGCAGTAAGTTTGAGAGGGTTGACTAATTTGGAGGAATTAGGCCATACGAGTGGTTGGTTTTGCAAAAAATTCTAAGTCAGAAATTAACCCCGTAGCACCGAGCATGGCCGAGTGTGGCCGAGCATGGCCGAGCGAGACCGAGCATGGCCGAGTGTGGCCGAGCATGGCCGAGCATGGCTGAGCATGACCAATCATGGCCGAGCATGGTTGAACGTGGCAAAACATGGCCGAGTGTGGCCGAGCGAGCGTGGCTAAGCATGGCTGAGTGTAGCTGAGCATGGCTGAGCGTGGCCGAGCATGGCCGAGCATGGCTGAGCGTGATTGAGCATGGCCGAGCGTGGCCGAGCATGGCTGAGCGTGGCCAAGCATGGCCGAGTACATCCGAGCATGGCCGAGTGTGGCCGAACGAGCGAACTAAGCATGGCCGAGTGTGGCTGAGCATGGCCGAGCGTGGCTGAGCATGGCCGAGCGTGGCTGAGCATGGCCGAGTGTGGTCGAGCATGGCCGAGCGTGGCTGAGCATCGCCGAGCAAGGCCGAGCATGGCCAATCGTGGCCGAGCGCCACCGAGCTTGGCTAAGTGTGGCAAAGTGAGCGACCCGAGCATGGCCGAGTGTGACCGAACATGGCCGAGCGTGATCGAGCGTGGCCAAGCGTGGCCGAGTGTGGCCGAACGTGGCTGAGTATGGCCGAGCATGACCGAGCGTGGCCGAGTGTGGCCGAGCGAGCATGGCCGAGCATGGCCAAGTGTGGCCGAGTGTGGCCAAGCATGGCCGAGCGTGGCCGAGTGTGGCCGAACATGGCCGAGTGTGGCCGAACATGGCCGAGTGTGGCCAAGCATGGCCCAGCGTGGCCGAGCATGGACGAGTGTAGCCAAGCGTGGCCGAGCGAGCATGGCCGAGTGTGGCCCAGAATGGCCGAGCATGGCCGAGCGTGGCCGAGCACGGCCGAGCATGGCCGAGTGTGGCCAAGTGTGTCCAAGCATGGCCGAATGTTGCCGAGCCATGCCGAGCATGGCCGAGCATGGCCGAGCATGGTCGAGTGTGGCCGAGCATGGCCAAGTGCAGGGGAGCATTACCGAGCGTGACCGAGCATGGCTGAGTGTGGCCGAGCGAGCGTGGCCGAGCATGGCCAAGTGTGGTCGAGCATGGCTGAGCGTGGTCGAGTGTGGCCGAGCATGGCCCAGCGAGGCCGAGCATGACCGAACGTGGCCGAGCGTGGCCAAGCATGGCCCAGCGTGGTCGAGCATGGCCGAGCATGGCCGAGTGTGGTCGAGCGTGGCGAGCATAGCCGAGCGTGACCAAGCATGGCCGAGTGTGGCCGAGCATGGCCAAGTGTGGACGAGCGAGCATGGCTGATCATGGCCGAGCGTGGCCGAGTGTCTTGATCGAGCGTGGCCAAGCATGGTCGAGTGTCATGATCGAGCGTGGCTGAGCATTGCCGAGTGTCATGATTGAGCGTGGCCGAGCGTGGCCGAGCATGACCGAGCATGGCCGAGCGTGGCCGAGTGTGGCCGAGCATGGCCGAGAGTGGCCGAGCGTGGCCGAGCATGGCCGAGCGTGGCCGAGCGTGGCTGAGCAGGGCCGAGCATGGCGAGCGTGGCCGAGTGTTACGCCCCTAATCTCTCGGATGCCTTAGCTCATCCGGCATGCGAGCCAAGGCTTGGAAAGTCTTGGCCGAGGGCCGAGTGTATGCAAGAGCGGCGGTGCACGAAAGTCTCGACACATCCGACGGAGGGGGCGGACACTCGGGGCACAGCTCGACGAGCGGAAATTTCGGAAAGCGGTCGAAAGTGCGAAAATCACGGACGCAGTCGGAAAGCAAGGGTCGTGGATCGAACCAAAGATTGGATGGACAATCAGTGGGAATTAATGGATGCAGCCAGGCCTGATGGTGGTCGAGAAAACTCGACAGTGGGCGAGTCTTCTCGAAAAGAACCGGCATAACAGTACGCAGCCTCGGCGAGCTGGGCATGGCCGAGAAAACTTGGCAGCAAGGCACCGAGCGCTCAGCAAGAGCTCTTCGGTAGGATTTCTCGAGCGAGACCCGATGGACACAGAGCCGAAGATCTCGGCCAAGACAAGGACCCGATAAACTCGAAAGGTTGAAGAATGAGTCTCGGCCAAAGGACTTGATCTTGGCCGGGCGCGTAAGTGTCGGAAGGGATTTTGACCAAGCACGAACAAGTGCACGGCGGGCGAGAGTTCCGGAAGGGCCTTGACCGAGCCCAAGCAAGTGCGCCACGTGCGAGATATTCGGGAGGGTTTTGACTGAGCCTAAGAGCGCAAGGAGCAAAAAACCTGGATGGGCCTTGACCAAGCATCTAGCCGCCTAAACAAAGGACATGACTAACGTGGGCCTTGAGAAAGCGCGTTGGCATGCCCGTTATTGTTAGGGTTCTTTTATATTTAGCTACGCGTTTGTTAGACTGTTGGCTATAAATATTTCCATCCCTTGAGCTGCACAATCATTCAGAAAAACGAGTGAGTTCTATGTGCAAGCCTTGGTATATTCTTGTATTAAGATATTTGTGAATAATATAAGTTGAGCGTTTTGCTTGTACTTCGAGTGTCTCTTATATTCTGCTTTCATATACATCGTGTTGCTTTCTTGTTGCCTTGTGATATATTTACTTGATTAGGAAAGCAATAAATACTGAGTGGGCTGACTGATTCGGGTGCGAATCAGGCCGTGCGGGTGTTGTACTTTGCGAAAAATTGGGATCAAAAGTTAACCCCGTAGCAAGTGGTATCAGAGCCCCGTTAAAAGGGTTCTGACCAGGTGTTACACTTCCGTGACGGTGTTGATTGAAATTCTGAAGTAATGGCGGATTCAAGTACGGTACGAGATAGAATCCTTGAGCTTGAGATAAGGATTCGTCGGGTGGAAATTTTCTTGGGCGCACCCCAGAACCGTTTGGAAGCACTTTGTTCCAAGCGATGGAGGTGCTGGTGTCGTTGCAACAATCGGTGAGTGAAAATCCTTCATTCATCGATAGCCGAATGGTTAGTCTGAGTGAGGAGCTAACCGACTTGATAGATCATCGAATTGATGAGATCCAGACGGAATTGGCGGTGCTAAAACGTGCACTTCGGGGAGCCCCTAGTTCAGATGATCGAGCGTCATCCTCAAAACTCAAAGTACCTAATCCAAAGCCCTATGGTGGTGCGAGGGACGCCAAAGAGCTCGAGAATTTCTTGTGGGATATGGAGACCTATTTTCAGGCATCGAAGATACCCGATGCCAAGAAAGTGTCGATCACCAGCTTGTATCTCGCCGGTGATGCGAAACTTTGGTGGCGGACAAGACTGTCCGATGACATTAGTGCCAATTGGCCGAAGATTGAGACGTGGGAGGCACTGAAGAAGGAATTGAAAGAACAATTCCTGCACTGCAATACTTCATGGCTTGCAAGGGAAGCGTTGAGGAAACTGAAGCATACTGGAACAGTGAGGGACTATGTCAAGGAATTCAGCTCCCTAATGCTGGATATCCGAGATATGTCCGAAGAAGATAAGTTGTTCAACTTCATGTCCGGACTGCAATCTTGGGCCCTAGCCAAACTAAGGAGGCAAGGGGTCAAGGACTTGCCATCCGCATATGCCGCGGCGGATTGACTTGTAGACTTTTGGGTTGTTGGTGGCCCCGAATCTGAAAAGAAGAAACACAAAGATGGGGGCAAGGACAAAGGAAAACATGGTAAGAGTAAGCACGAGAAGCCGAGATTCAAAAAGAAAGATGGCTCGGTGGTTCAAGCCTAAAGAATCCCAGCCCGAGGTAGATCGATCCAAGAAGGGGTGCTTCATTTGCGGTGGCGATCACCGAATGAGGGAGTGCCCAAAGCGTAGCAAACTGAATGCTTTGATGGCCGAGAGTGACGAAGGGTGTGATGTTGGACCTTCTAGGGTCAACCCCTTGCAATTGCTATCCGCAATTCAAGGGAAATCTCCGAGCCACAAAGGCCTCATGTATGTGGAAGTGTTAGTAAATGGCAAGAAGGTTATGGCGATGGTGAATACTGGAGCCACGCATAGCTTTGTTGTGGACCGAGAAATTCAAAAGTTGGTTTTGAGTGTCTTAGACCATTCGAGCCGAATTAAAGCGGTTAATTCGAAGGCGAAGCCGATCAAGGGGGTGGCCACTGTCGACTTAGTGGTGGGACCTTGGCACGGTCAGTGTGAGTTGATGGCAGTCCCCCTAGATGACTTCGAAATTATTCTTGTAATGCAGTTCTTGATTATGGCCAATGTTTCGATATGGCCACACGCGGGCGGTCTGATCTTTGCGAATGCCGAAGATATGCCCTTTGTGAAGGGTACCTATGTTGGGGAGGAGCCGAAGGCCGTGGGTAAGAAAAACTCATTGCTCTCGGCCCTCCAAGTGGAGAAGGGTCTAAGGCACGGGGAGATCACGTATCTTGCGGCAATGGTTGAAATTAAGGAGGGTGTATTCCAAGAAGTGCCCGAGGAGGTGGTAGACTTGTTATCGGAGTTCAATGACGTATTCCCTCCCGAACTACCGAAACAACTACCCCCTAGACGGAATATCGATCACCGAATCGAGTTGGAACCTGGAGCCAGGGCTCCGGCCATGGCCCCATATCGAATGAACCCGGCGGAGTTGGTGGAATTGAGGAAGCAGCTTGATGAGCTCTTGGAAGATGGCCTCGTTTGGCCTTCTAAGGCCCCATATGGGTCCCCGATTCTATTCCAAAGAAAGCAGGACGGATCGATGCGCATGTGCATAGATTACCGAGCATTGAACAAGGTGACGATCAATAATAAGTATTCGATTCCGAATGCCCTGGACCTATTTGATAAATTGGCAAGGGCAAGGTACTACACCAAAATCGATCTAAGGGCGGGATATTGGCAAGTGTGGGTGGCCGAAGGAGATGAGGCCAAAACCACATGCGTGATAAGGTATGGCTCGTATGAATTCTTAGTTATGCCCTTTGGCTTAACTAATGCCCCCTCTACTTTTTGCAACCTAATGAACGATGTATTGTACAAGTTCTTGCACCGTTTTGTGGTGGTGTACCTAGATGATATCATCATCTACTCGGAATGTTTGGAGGATCATTTGAGGCACTTGAGGCAAGTGTTTCTAAAGCGTAGAGACCACCAACTCTATGCTAAGAAGGAGAAGTGCGAGTTCTGCCGAGACAAAATCACTTTTCTTGGGCACGTCATTGGCCAAGGAAAGATTAAAATGAATGGAAGGAAGGTGCGGGCAGTGCGTGACTAGCCCGTCCCTACCAAAGTGGCGAGATGCGTTCGTTTTTGGGTCTAGCCAACTATTATCGGCGGTTCATCAAGGGTTACTCCAAAATTGTGAACCCTTTGACGGACCTCCTAAAGAAAGACCAAAAGTGAGAATGGACCGTGGCTTGCCAAGGAGCCTTTGAGCACCTAAAGGAAGCTATGTCAACTGAACCGGTGTTGAAACTACCAGAATTTGACAAGCCCTTTGAGGTGCAGACGGATGCTTTGGACCGAGCAAATTGGGGGTGTGCTAGTTCAAGATCAGCACCCAATTGCATTTGAGAGCCGAAAGCTTAAGGATGCCGAGATCCAATATAGCACGCTTGAGAAAGAGATGACCGGGGTGATCCATTGCCTTGAGGCATGGAAGCATTACTTGTTGGGTACGAAGTTCACGGTAGTGACCGATAATGTGGCCAACACCTATTTTCGGACACAAAAGAAGTTGACTCCCAAGCAAGCATGATGGCACGAATATATTGGGGAGTTCAACTTCAATTGGGTCCATAGGCCAGGCAGACATAATGAAGTGGCGGATGCTTTGAGTTGGAAGACGGTAGAGGACTATGTGGCAGCCTTGACTCTTATTGAGTTTGATTTCTTGGACAGAGTCCGAGAAACATCCTAAACAGACGAAGTGTATTTGAAGATGGTCGAGCAGGACAAAGAGGGCAATACTCGGAAGTATTGGCTCGAGGATGGTTTATTGATTACGAGGGGTGGCCGAGCATATGTGCCAACCGGTCCCCTTCGACGCCAACTATTGCGGGAAATCCACGATCCCCAATGGGCTGGGCACCCTGGCATGGAAAGAATGCTAGCATTACTGTCCCGGAGATACTATTGGTCTAAGATGGAGTACGACATTGAGGCGTACGTACGGACTTACCTTGTGTGTCAGCTAGACAAGTCGGAGCGTAAAAAGTAGGAAGGATTGTTGCAGCCCCTGCCTATTCCCGAACGACCGTGGCAATCCATTTTGATGAATTTCATATCGGGATTCCCAAAAGTTGGAGGTATGGCTTCAATATTTGTTGTTGTTGATAGATTCTCAAAATATGGTATTTTTGTGGCAGCCCAAAAGCATGCACCGCAGAGGTGGCGGCTGAGCTCTTGCTCCACAATGTGATCAAGTATTTCGGTTTGCCTGAAGACATCATTAGCGACCGAGATACTCGATTCACGGGCCGATTCTGAACGACCCTGTTCAATATGGTGGGAACCGAGCTCAAGTTCTCCACAGCTAATCATCCACAAACCGACGGACAAACCGAGAGGACGAATCAGCTATTGGAGGAATACTTAAGGCATTATGTGTCGGCGAGCCAAAAGGATTGGGTTGGCCTGCTCGACATGGCACAATTCTTCTACAATCTCCATAAGTCATCAACAACGGGGATGAGTCTCTTCGAGAGAGTCTATGGATTGCAGCCTATGACGCCCCATGAAATCGCTGCCCAGCGATCCGGTGGGAAATCTCCTACCGCCTATCGGTTCGCTCGGGCCAAACAGGAAATGTTAGATGAGGCCAAAGATAGTTTATCAAAGGCTCAAAGGCGGATGAAAAAGAATTTGGATATGGGTCGGAGGGATGTGGAGTTCAATGTCGGGGAGCAAGTGTTGCTCAAACTTACTCCCCAAATATGGAAGAAAATCAAGTCCAAAACAGTGCACCGTGGGTTGGTCCCGAAGTATGATGGTCCCTTCGAGATCATGAAAAAGGTCGGAAGGGTGGCATATCGGTTCGATCTGCCGAATAGGCTTAAGATTCACCCGACGTTTCACGTGAGTTTTCTAAAAAAGTTTTGGGAGGATGCCTTGGACTAGAGTCAAAAACAGGCGAAGCGGGCTCCACTTGTGATTCAGCAAGAATTCAACAAGAGAGTAGTGCAGATTCTAAATCACCGCACCATGGATCAAAGTAAGAAAGAGGACGGATTATTTGATACATTGGGAAGGTGAACCGGAAGGGGACGCTATATGGGAAAGAGATGTGAACCTATGGCAGTTCGAGAAATAAGTTGGAGAATATTGGAAGACTGTGGAAACACCACTGGCCTTGATGAGGTCATCGAGCTCCGTAGGTGGGGGAGGTCTGTTACGCCCCTAATCTCTCAGATGCCTTGGCTCAGCCGGCATGTGAGCCAAGGCTTGGAAAGTCTCGGCCGAGGGCCGAGCGTATGCAAGAGCGGCGGTTCATGAAAGTCTCAACACATCCGATGGAGGGGTCGGACTCTCGGGGCACGGCTCGACGAGCGAAAATTTCGGAATGCGGTCGGAAGTGCGGAAATCACGGACGCGGTCGAAAAGAAAGGGTCGAGGGTCGACACAAAGATGGGATGGACAATCAGTGGGACTTAATGGATGCAGCCGGGCCTGATGGTGGCCGAGAAAACTCGACAGTGGGCGAGTCTTCTCATAAGGACCCGACATAGCGGTACGCGGTCTCGGCGAGCTGGGCGTGGCCGAGAAAACTTGGCAGCCAGGCACCGAGCGCTCGGCAAGAGCTCTTCGGCAGGATTTCTCGATCGAGACCCAATGGACACGGAGCCAAAGATCTCGGCCAAGACAAGGACCCGATAAACTCGAAAGGTTGAAGAATGAGTCTCGGCCAAAAGACTTGATCTTGGCCGGGCGCGGAAGTGTCGGAAGGGATTTTGACCAAGCACGAACAAGTGCACGGCGGGCAAGAATTCTGGAAGGGTCTTGACCGAGCCCAAGCAGGTGCGGCGCGTGCGAGATATTTGGGAGGGTTTTGACCGAGCCTAAGAGTGGCGCAAGGAGCAAAAAACCTGGATGGGCCTTGACCAAGCATCCAACCGCCTAAACAAAGGGCATGACTAACGTGGTCCTTGAGAAAGCGCGTTGGCATGCCCGTTATTGTTAAGGTTCCCTTATATTTAGCTACGTGTTTATTAGACTGTTGGCTATAAATAGTTTCATCCCTAGAGCTGCACAATCATTCAGAAAAACGAGTGAGTTCTGTGTGCAAGCCTTGGTATATTCTAGTATTAAGATATTTGTGAATAATACAAGTTGAGCGTTTTGCTTGTACTTGGAGTGTCTCTTATATTCTGCTTTCATATACATCGTGTTGCTATATTGTCGCTAGGAAAGCAATAAATACTTAGTGGGCTTACTGATTCGGGTGCGAATCAGGCCGTGTGGGTGTTGTACTTTGCAAAAAATAGGGATCAAAAGTTAACCCCGTAGCACCTACTATGGTGGTGATTGGGTGATGGAGAATTAGGGTTCGATTCCGGAGAGGGAGCCTGAGAAACGGCTACCACATCCAAGGAAGACAGTAGGCTCTACGATTCTGGTAATTGGAATGAGTACAATCTAAATTCATTAACGAGGATCCATTGGAGGGCAAGTCTGGTGCCAACAGTCGCGTTAATTCCAGCTCCAATAGCGTATAATTAAGTTGTTGCAGTTAATAAGCTCGTAGTTGGACTTTCGATTGGGCCGGCCGGTCCACCTCTGGTGTGCACCGGTCGTCTCGTCCCTACTGTCAGCGATGCGCTTCTAGTCTTAACTGGCCGGGTCGTGCTGTTATTTTGAAGAAATTAGAGTGCTCAAAGCAAGCCTACGCTGTGTATACATTAGCATAAGATAACATTATAGGATTTTGATCCTATTATGTTGGCTTTCGGGATCGGAGTAATAATTAACAAGGACAGTCGGGGGCATTCGTATTTCATAGTCTGAGGTGAAATTCTTGGATTGAAAGATGATCAACTGCGAAAGCATTTGCCAAAGATGTTTTCATTAATCAAGAACAAAAGTTGGGGGCTCGAAGACAATCAGATACCATTCTAGTCTCAACCATAAACGATGCCAACCAGGGATCGGCGGATGTTGCTTATAGGACTCCGCCGGCTTAATTTGACTCGACACGAGAAAACTTACCAGGTCCAGACATAGTAAGGATTGACAGGCTGAGAGCTCTTTCTTGATTCTATTGGTGGTGGTGCATGGCCGTTCTTAGTTGGTGGAGCGATTTTTCTGGTTAATTTTGTTAAGGAACGAGACCTCAGCCTACTAACTAGCTATATGGAGGTATCCCTCCGTGGCTAGCTTCTTAGAGGGACTACGGCCTTTTAGGCCGCAGAAGTTTGAGCCAATAACAGGTCTATGATGCCCTTAGATGTTCTGGGCTGCACGCGCGCTACACTGATGTATTCAACGAGTCTATAGCCTTGGTCGACAGGCCCAAGTGATCTTTGAAATTCTATCGTGATGGGGATAGATCATAGCAATTGTTGGTCTTCAACGAGGAATTCCTATTAAGCACGAGTCATCAGCTCACGTTGACTACATCCCTGCCCTTTGTACACACCGCCCGTCGCTCCTAAGGATTGAATGGTCCACTGAAATATTTGGATCGCGACAAAGTGGGTGGTTCGCTGCCCGCGACGTCGCGAGAAGTCCATTGAACCTTATCATTTAAAGGAAGGAGAAGTCGTAATGAGGTTTCCGTAGGTGAACCTGTGGAAGGATCATTGTTGAAACCAGCAAAGCAGACCGTGAACTCATATTTTTAACTATATCGGTGGCCTCGGCCCCCTCCCCCACACGGCGTGCGTGCAAGCGACCGTTGTGCAGGCTAACGAACCCCCAACGCGGCATGCGCAAAGGAAAACACAATGATGCGCCTCCCTGTCGATGCCCTGTTCGCGGTGTGCTCGGCAAGATATTGCGTCTCCTTAATGTCATAACGACTCTTTGCAATAAATATCTTGGCTCTCGCATCGATGAAGAACGTAGCGGAATGCGATACTTTGTGTGAATTGCAGAATCTAGTGAACCATCGAGTTTTTGAATGCAAGTTGTGCCCAAAGCCATTAGGCCGAGGGCAAGACTGCCTGGGCATCACGCATCGTGTTGTTCCTCTCTCTAGCTCCTTCGGGTGCGATGGAGAGTGGGGAGCATATTGGCCTCCCGTGCGCCTCAGTGCAGGGCCGGCCCAAATGTGATCCCACGTCGACACATGTCACGACTAGTGGTGGTTGATACCTTAACTCACGTGCTATTGTGTCTCATCGCGTCGCTTATAGGGCATCATCACAGACCCATTAGGCGCTCTTGAGCGCCTTCGACCGTGACCCCAGGTCAGGAAGATTACCCGTTGAGTTTAAGCATATCAATAAGTGGAGGAAAAGAAACTTATAAGGATTCTCCTAGTAACGGCGAGCGAATCGGGAATAGCCCAACTTGAGAATCGGGCGGCTTCGCCGTCCGAATTGTAGTCTGGAGAAGCGTCCTCAGTGGTGGACCGGGCTCAAGTCCCCTGGAAAGGGTTGCCGAAGAGGGTGAGAGCCCCGTCGTGCCCAGACCCTATCGCACCACGAGGCATTGTCGGCGATTCAGGTTGTTTGGGAATGCAGCCCTAATCGGACGGTAAATTCCGTCCAAGGCTAAATACGGGTGAGAGACCGATAGGGAACAAGTACCACGAGGGAAAGATGAAAAGGACTTTGAAAAGAGAGTCAAAGAGTGCTTGAAATTGATTGGGAGGAGCGGGCGCGTGTGCGACGCGTGTGATTCAAGATTTTCTCCAAGAAAACACATTTGGGTTTGAAGTTTGCATTGCTTCCTTCGATCAAATCACTTTGATTTTGGTGCCCTAATTACTGTTTTTGGAGTGCTATTCTACTACATCACCATGCCGGACTACGGCAGTCGCTGGAACTCTCGTTTCTGGGTTGTCTGACTCTTTACTTTGCGAATCTGTGTGCTTTGATTTGATATCATTTGATGGATCTTGAAGGATTATGCTTCATATTTGGGTTCTAGGAAGGATTTGAAGAAATCTTGCCGGAGAATCTTGAAAATTTACGTTGCTTTTTTGGGGATTTCTGGGGTTGCGATTGAAGGTTGAAGAACTTAGCGCCAAAACTTGACTATCTCGAAGCCGGATTGTTTTAAATATAGGCGGCGCTTACTGGGCACGCCCCAAAATTGCACATCCACGCGCCGGATTTTGAAGAATTGCGCGCAAAAGGTTGAAGATAATCTGGGCTTCTCTAGAATTGTTGAAGGAGTGCGCGCCACAACTTGAATATACAAAGATTTTATGGGCCGCTACCCAAAATTTTACAGTTTCTCACTGGCACGGCCGCAAGTAGCTTAGATACCCAACTGCCGGAATTTTTTACTGCCGGAGCGGACCACATACCTACGGCCTGAACAGGGAGTTGATTGTTATTATAAAACTTATAACTTTTACTGGATTTGATCGATTTTATATCTTGTTGTTAGGATTTGATGACCGAAAAAGGGTGGCCGGAAAAAGGGCAACCCAGGAACGTCGGCGATCGACTTTTGTTTGTGCATGATCGGGAAATCAAGAAAGGTGTAATACTCTTGCGGGGAATTCTTGATTTCGTGCGGAAAGTCTAAGAATTTGCGGGAACACGCGCGATATACTAATCGTCGAGGTCCCTGTCGGGTTTGATGCGTAGCGTGCGGCACAATTGCATGCGCATCCCGCACGCGCAATATACTGCTGGACGAGGTATCCGTCGGGTTAAAACACGAGTCAGTGACACAACTGCGCGGGCACCACCCGATATAAAAAATCTGGGCAATTCTACTACCTCCCGACCAGCTCAAAGACGCCTAATCTTCGACCCGATGACGCCGATCATCCCAATCCGAAAGTTAGGAAAAAATCCAGAAAAGGGCTAATACCCAGCCACCACCAAATATACGGAACCCTGATTTTGCGGAACTGATTGCTGATATGAGCCCTACCACTGATTGTCCAGTTCGTGGAAAAAGCCCACAGGTTCCTTTGGCTAGTTTCTGGAGTCGGAAGCCATACAAGACAACACCGATTTCATCTAAAGGGGCACAAGACAAAGGGCAAAGCAGTACGGTAACTTGTGCAAAGGATAAGGATTCGCCGGATCCAAATGTTGTTATGAGGGAGAATGTGGCATATTCACCTGAAAAGGATAGGACTATAGAGGTGGAAGATAATAAACCTACTTACACCTCGGTCGCGAAAGCGGCATATAGTAGAAAGGTCGAAGACGGTATCAAGTTAGCAAAAGTGCCGGTCATCGAGGACGAATTTGAACTGGATCTGCAATACCTAGATGATATTGAAAGTGTATGGGAATTTTTCTTTGTAGGTTTCTTTGCCTCCCAATTCCCGAGATTTCAATCTGAAGAAGATAGAGATATGGTTTTAAAAGGGGGACCATATCATTCCTATGGAAGACCAATGATTACTAAAGCAATGCCAAGATGCTTTGAGATAGACGCGGCTAATGATCTCCATCTTGTCCCCGTTTGGATCAAATTGCCGGGGTTGCCACTGGATCTTTGGAACGAAACATTGCTGAGTCAAATTGTATCTAGGATTGGAACACCGATTGCCACGGATTCATTTACTAAGACAAAAGGATTCTTTACTTACGCAAGGGTCCTTGTGGAAGTTGACGCCTCAAAGGACCTTGTGTTCTCTATTCCAATGCGCTTGTTCTCTATTCCAATGCGCTTAATTAATGGTAAATTACGTTTACAAAATGTGGTCTATGAATTCTTACCTAAGTTTTGCGGTTCATGCAGGAAACTCGGCCACACCGGAGACGGATATGCCGCGCATACTGCGGTCGAAGAAGCTCGGAGAACTAGAGCCAATGCGGCTAAACCTCGACAGGAGGGTAACAGGACGGGTAAACCAAAGCCTTCGGCGAGTAGCTTACCTAAGGACAAACCCTTAACCGAACACAGAACATCAAAGGACAAACACAAAATGGTTGACACGGATCGTTTGCCTGATGGAAAACCTAACCCTAGTATACGGCCCCCAGATAGCACTCGGCAGGGACAACCTGCGTTATGCATGCAAGATGCAAGGCGTGCCTATATGCCGATGGGTAAGGACGTTGAATCCGATAAACATACACAACCGGCCCCTAAGAGTACCACTGGGTTGGGACCATCCGGCATAACAGTTGCCGATAAGAACTCGATACCTACTGGAGGGCTCGTCATACATGCATCCGATACGGAGACTTGCCGGGATATTGAGATTACGTATGATGAGGGGGACCCAGGATTAAGTGCTGATGGTGAGGGTGAATTTATTGAGGTAACATGACGGAAAAAGAAGAAGAAAAGGGATAAAACGGAACAAGATGTGATTTTGAGAAGTAAAAGGGATAGAGGAAGGGCCATGGCCCGACCGACATCGAAATGAAGGTCGCATGTTGGAATATTAGGGGTTTGAATACGACCCTAAAACATAATGGGCTAGCAAACCTCATTCGGGATCTTAAGATCGATGTGATGGGACTTTGAGAAACTAAGTGTGCGGACCAAACTATTGCAAAATTCGCTACCCGTAGGCTCAAGGGATGGACTTGTTGCCACAACCTTCAAGAGTGTAATGGGGGGCGAATTATTGTGGTGTGGAATCCGGCTAAGATCTTGTTGCAAGTGAATGCGATGCATGCGCAAGTTATACATACAACCATAATGTGTCTTGTGAAAAAGGCCACCATATGTGTTAGCTTTGTCTGTGGGAAACATAGCATACAAGACCGTAAACCGCTTTGGGATAATTTGGTTAGTATCAAGCCAAACATTTTGAACCCTTGGTTAGTAGTAGGGGACTATAACTCGGTATTACACCCGAATGAACGTATAAGGGGAGCAACGGTTGCAACTAAGGAGGTAAAGGATTTTGATGAGTGTTGTTGGGCATTAGGCCTATCGGACCTGCCATCTTGTGGGTGTTTTTTTCACGTGGACTAACACCCGAATCTGGTCTAGGATAGATAGAGCCTTGGTAGACCATTGTTGGATGGTATCTGATTTAAATGCAAGGGCGGAATTTCTACCCTCAGGGATATCGGACCACTCACCTTGTGTGGTGTCCATATCCGAAGGGGTACCTCTTGGAAAGCCTCCGTGGAAGTTTCACAATATGTTAACAACACACAATGAGTTTCAACAAGTGGTTCGAGAAACACTAGGAGGGACATACAATCGAGGGACGGCACAGTATACCTTGTGTAAATTCTTAAAACACATGAAAGGCGGGCTCAAGGGACTTAATGATAAACACTTCTCTCATATTTCGATGAGGGCGAGGACAGCTGCCCGGGAACTTACGAAAAAACAATTGGCTCTACATGATAATCCGAATGACATGGCCCTTAGAGAAGAGGTTATAACACTACGAAAACATAGCTTGTTCCTTAGCAAGGCGGAGAAATCATTTTATCAACAAAAGGCTAAGGGATTTTTTCATGCTTTAGTAAAAAGAAACGCTAAAAGTAATTTTATTGCCTCTATTACCAGGGTGGATAGCACGTCAACCACTTCAATGGAGGAGGTAACATCGGAGTTCCTTGATCATTATAAAGCTCTTCTCGGGACACATATTGAGACCGAGCCAATTGTACAAAGCGTACTTGATAGTGGACCCAAGCTGGATTTTACTAAGTGGCCTATGCTCATGCAAAGGGTAACGGCAGAGGAAATTAAGGATGCCCTTCACGATATCGGGAGGGATAAATCCCCAGGTGCGGATGGATATTCGTCCAAGTTCTTCAAGGCGAGTTGGGACATAGTGGGGAACAGTGTAGTCAAAGCGGTGTCCGAATTCTTCCGGACGGAACGACTACTCAAGGAGCTAAACCACACGGTGATCACTTTTATACCCAAGTCCGATAATGCACATCGCGTGAAGGACTACCGACCTATCTCACTTTGTAAGGTAATATATAAGATAGTATCTAAAATTCT
This sequence comes from Verbascum thapsus, assembly GCA_963669365.1. Classification (NCBI taxonomy): domain Eukaryota; kingdom Viridiplantae; phylum Streptophyta; class Magnoliopsida; order Lamiales; family Scrophulariaceae; genus Verbascum; species Verbascum thapsus. The sequence goes on from OY770112.1 coordinate 8,511,394, forward strand.
TTCAAATCGTCTTAGTATTACTCTTGATGGTGTTATAGATAAGGCACAAAGTACCTTTGTGTCGGATCGGAGTCTCGTGGAGAATGTTCATCTTATGCAGGAATTATTGAGAAACTATACCCGGAAAAAGTCTTCCCCTAGGTGTACAATAAAGGTGGATCTTGCCAAAGCGTATGACTCGGTGTCTTGGGGCTTCCTACGGCAAGTCTTGATTGGTTTGAACTTTCCACCTCCATTTATTACATGGATTATGGAATGTGTGGAAACTACGTCGTACTCGATCACAATCAATGGGGGACTATATGGATATTTCAAAGGCCACCGTGGCCTAAGGCAAGGGGACCCATTGTCTCCTTTCTTATTCGTTATTTGCTTGGAATACTTCTCGCGTCTATTGAATATGCGGGCAAAGGATCGAGGGTTTAGATATCACCCTAAGTGGCGCTGTGAACATTACCCATCTTGCCTTCGCCGATGATCTCATGTTGTTGTCAAAGGGGGATGCATCATCGGTCGGAATTCTTATGGACTATTTGAAGGATTTTGAGGCTAAGTCGGGTTTGGCGATGAATGTACACAAATCCAACATTTATGTTTCGGGGACTAAAAATGAGGTCACGGCTACTCTTCGGGACATCACGCAAATGGAGTTAGGGCCTATGCCGTTCCGGTACCTAGGGGTGCCACTATCGGGTAGCTGACTTTAGGTCGGCCATTTGCACCACTTGTCGATAGAATCCGGGAGTATGTAAATGGATGGAGCCATATTAATCTTTCATATGCGGGGCCTGTAGAGTAGATTCGATCCGTACTTCAAGGTATGTTTTTGGTTATCAATTCTACCTATCCCGGTGAGTGTACAACACAATATAGTCCAAATATGCCGAAAGTTCTTATGGGGGAATTGGAGTGCTAGCATCGCATTGGGTTACATTTGCCTTCCAAAGGATGAGGGTGGTCTAGGCCTACGCAATTTAAGTGTATGGAATCAAGCTTTACTTACCAAAACCCTTAGGAACATCCACGGGAAAAAGGACACCCTATGGAATCGGTGGGTACATCATGTGTATATACGTCGCACGTCCTTTTTTAATTGGGGGGCAAAAACATGTGACTCCCCTTTGGTTCGATACATTGTGAACCTCCGAGACATGATCCTTGAGAAAATGGGGGTGATATTGAGCGCACGAACGAGTTACTACTGACTTGGAGGGAGAATAATGATACCGGTTCGATCTATGATTTGCTTAGGCCGAGGGGGCACAAAGAAATTTGGCATAAAAGTATATGGAGCCACTCCATCTTGCCTAAGCAATCCTCTATCCTATGGTTAGCTTTGCATGGTCGCTTAAGAATGAAGGATAGTTTACCGCTCTTGGATGAACTTAAGGCATGTATTTTTTGTGCACAAGATAGGGAATCAATACCACACCTATTCTTTGCATGCCCGGCCACCAAAGCAGTATGGGCGGTTTTTGGTTATCATTCTACCTATCCCGGTGAGTGCACAACATAATATAGTCCAAATATGCCGAAAGTTCTTATGGGGGAATCGGAGTGCTAGCATCGCATGGGATTACATTTGCCTTCCAAAGGATGAGGGTGGTCTAGGCTTATGCAATTTAAGTGTATGGAATCAAGCTTTACTTACCAAAACCATTTGGAACATCCACGGGAAAAAGGACACCCTATGGAATCGGTGGGTACATCATGTGTATATACGTCGCACGTCCTTTTGGTATTGGGGGCGAAAACATATGACTCCCCTTTGGTTCGATACATTGTGAACCTCCGAGACATGATCCTTGAGAAAAATGGGGGTGATATTGAGCGCACGAACGACTTACTACTGACTTGGAGGGAGAATAATGATATTGGTTTGATCTATGATTTGCTTAGGCCGAGGGGGCACAAAGAAATTTGGCATAAAAGTATATGGGGCCACTCCATCTTGCCTAAGCAATCCTCTATCCTATGGTTAGCTTTTCATGGTCACTTAAGAACGAAGGATAGTTTACCGCTCCTGGATAAACATAAGGCATGTGTTTTTTGTGCACAAGATAGGGAATCAATACCACACCTATTCTTTGCATGCCCGGCCACCAAAGCAGTATGGGCGGATATTCGAGGCTGGATTAGACTAAGGAGGGAAATGAATACCCTACATAGCTCTTTGAAATGGTTAAAGAAAGAAGTGCGTGGAAAAGGGTGGCGAGCTCGGAGTAAGTTCTTTGCGTTCGCATCTACGGTCTATCTCATTTGGTGTATCCGAAACCAAATCGTCTTTGATAAAGAAGAGTATAATCATGCGGGCCTAGTCCGGAGAATTCAAATTATACTTTATAGATGCATATTTACTGAGTTCCCGGATGCGACCTCTTCTCTTGATCATACCCTTACTTAGCATAGAATGGAGGCAATCCAGGCCTAGCATCCTTGGTTGCCTCTTGATTGGGGTTTTCGGGCTTCATTGAGCGGGTGCTACTAATATGTTTAGTGGCTATTGTGTGTAGGTCCCAGGTTTGCGGCAAGTATGGGCATTGCATCGGCCAGTAGCGGGCTAGACCTGTTTGGACAGTTTGCTTCAGGGAGTATTTTAACAAGCTGACCCTTGTTCACTATGCCCGGAAGTATTGGGTGAATCTCGGCAGAAAGGGCACTGAAGCGGCTGACATAGGTTCTTTATCAACAATTTCCTCTCGACCTTCTCTGCATCGACCTTGTCATCTCATCCATCTAACTAAAGAGCTTGTCTTCGAGGCATTCTCTTAAAGCCTTAAGCACTTGTACAATGCTCAAGTCAAGGCTCCTTCCCACTCGTTGCCCAGAGGTGCTGGTTCGAGTCCAGCTCGTGACAAAGGGCTACCTTCTCTCTTAAGAGAAGTGCCGCGAGGGATCGGACAGAAGGATGCGGGTAATATGCGACCAAGGCGCCATCGGTAGTAAATCGTGCTAGGCAGACCTCGGCAGGAAGTTATACGGGTTCCTATACCCCTCCGGCCGGGTTTAGCTTACGATGTTGTTTCATTTCCCAGAACCGATTTTAGATATTGTTATTTTGATGTTATGTTTGACCTTACCTGGGGTATGCCCCTTGTAACTTGTAATTTTTCGTGTAGATCTCTCGCCTATTAAAGGTTGGAGATCATTTCGGTTGTTTTAGATTCCCACCTATTGGTTGGGTTAGGGTCTTTGGATGCGTATCCTAGTGACATATCGGGCTGCGCCCCACTAATTAGGATGAACATAGTCAGTGGCTATTGAAGGTTATTTGAGATGAGCACATCACAACTTGAAGAAGTATGGATTGGGTAGACACCACACTCCTTGCGATGGAATCTACGGGAAACTCAAAAGGGAAGCTACTCGGACATCTGGGCGACCCTAGTATAGATGCTAGACTCTATGTATTTGATTGCTAAGTGTGATAGGACCTTAGTCTAGGCCTGATTTTTTTTTATTTGTTTGATTAGTTTGTTGTATACCACGACCTTGTCGGGGGCATATTGTACCATTTTGATCTTTTAATAAATTTTTTTACCTTGATAAAAAAAAAGTACTTGAAATTGTCAGGAGGGAAGCAAATGGGGGCCGGCGATGCATCCCGATCGGATGTGGAACGGAGAGAGCCGGTCTGCCGGTCGACTTGAGGTGGGGACCAATGATAAATACCCAGTTGATTTAATAAATAATTATCATAATTTTGGAGTCATTTGATTGGTTGATAGAAAATCTAGATAGATCTTCTAGATATTATCCAAAACTTAACTTGAATTGATAATTATCCAGAACTTAACTTGAAAAGATAAATATCTTTTGTCGTAGACAACTTTTGATTGGTCAATATTTCCACGTGACATGATTTGATTGGTTGCAAAATTTCAATATCTACAAATGCCCCCTTGAGACTCGTTCACGGAAGTTTGGTTATTTCAAAGCATACTTCGTAGTGGATGAGTCGCAACGTCTCAACATAAAAAAATCATGCCTTAAGAATAGCTTCGTGTTGCTCTTCGATACAATGAAAGACTTTCGCACAGTTTGGTGTCTCCTTGTAAACACTTTGTTGGCTTCCACCGCAAGTTGTTTGTGTCACAACGAGAGTAACATGCCCCTATGTTACGGTGGGATCTTTCTTTCAAAATTCTTTTTTAATGAGTGATGTCACTCCATCGAGAGAATATGATTTGATTTGAATTTATAACTGAACTTAGATATATTTAAGTTGTCTACGTACCCTAGGGTAAAAAACACGTAATTAGGTTAAAAATGTGGAATTAGGGTTTAGGGTAAGGGTTTAGGGTAAAAATATATAATTAGGTTAAAAATGTGTAATTAGGGTTTAGGGTAAAAAAACGTGTAATTAGGTTAAAAATATATAACTAGGTTTTAGGGTTAGGGTTTAGGGTAAACACGTGTAATTAGGTTAAAAACGTATAATTAGGGTTTAGGATAAAAAACATGTAATTAGGTTTTAGGGTTAAAAAAGTGTAATTAGGTTAAAAATGTGTAATTAGGATTTAAGGTTAGGGTTTAGTGTAAGAAACATGTAATTAGGATTTAGGGTTAGGGTTTAGGGTAAAAAACACGTAATTAGGTTAAAAATGTGGAATTAGGGTTTAGGGTTAGGTTAATGGTAAAAAACGTGTTATTAGGTTAAAAATGTGAAACTAGGTTTTAGGGTTAGGGTTTAGAGTAAAACATGTAATTAGGTTAAAAACGTGTAAATAGAGTTTATGGTAAAAGACGTGTAATTAGGTTTTAGGATTAGGGTTTAGAGTAAGAAACGTTTAAATAGGGTTTAGGGTTATGGTTTAGGGTAAAAAATATGTAATTAGGTTAAAAATGTGTAATTAGGTTAAAGATGTGTAACTAGGTTTCAGGGTTAGGGTTTAGTGTAAAAACTTGTAATTAGGGTTTAGGGTAAAAAACTTGTAATTAGGTTTTATGGTTAGGGTTTAGGGTAAAAAACGTGTAACTAGGTTAAAAATGTGATTAGAATTTAGGGTTATGGTTTAGGGAAAGAAATGTGTAACTAGTGTTTAGGGTTCGGGTTTAGGGTAAAAAATATGTCATTAGGTTAAAAGCTTGTAATTAGGGTTTTAGGGCTGCTTAGGGTAAAAAACGTATAATTAGGTTAAGGGTTTAGGTTAAAAATATGTAATTAGGTTAAAAACGTGTAATTAGGGTTTAGGGTAAAAAACATGTAATTAGGTTTTAGGGTTAGAGTTTAGGGTCAAAACGTGTAATTAGGTTAAAAATGTGTAATTAGAATTTAGGGTTAGGGTTTAGGGTAAGAAATGTGTAATTAGGGTTTAGGGTAAAAACATGTAATTAGGTTAAAAACGTGTAATTAGGGTTTAGGGTAAAAAAACCTGTAATTAGGTTAAAAATGTGTAACTAGGTTTTAGGGTTAGGGTTTAGGGTAAACACGTGTAATTAGGTTAAAAACGTGTAATTAAGGTTTAGGATAAAAACGTGTAATTAGGTTTTAGGGTTAGGGTTTAGGGTAAAAAATGTGTCATTAGGTTAAAAATGAGTAATTAGGATTTAAGGTTTGGGTTTAGAGTAAGAAACATGTATTAGGGTTTATGGTTAGGGTTTAGGGTAAAAAAAGTGAAATTAGGTTAAAAATGTGTAATTAGAACTTAGGGTTAGGGTTTAGAGTAAGAAACGTTCAATTAGGGTTTAGGGTAACAAACTTGTAATTAGGTTAAAAACGTGTAATTAAGGATTAGGGTAAAAAAAACGTGTAATTAGGTAAAAAATGTGTAACTAGGTTTTAGGGTTAGGGTTTAGGGTAAAAACGTGTAATTAGGTTAAAAACGTGTAATCAGGGTTTAGAGTAAAAAATATGTGATTAGATTAAAAATGTGTACTTAGGATTTAGGGTTAGGGTTTAGGGTATGAAACGTGTAATTAGGGTTTAGAGTTTAGGGTTAGAGTTTAGGGTAAAAAATATGTACTTAGGTTAAAAATGTGTAACTAGGTTTTAGGATCAGGGTTTAAGGTAAAAACGTGTAATTAGGTTAAAAATGTGTAATTAGGGTTTAAGGTAAAAAACATGTGATTAGGTTTTAGGGTTAGAGTTTAGGGTAAAAAACGTGTAATTAGGTTAAAAATGGGTAATTAGGATTTAGGGTTAGGGTTTAAAGTAAGAAACATGTAATTAAGGTTTAGGGTTAGGGTTTAGGTTAAAAACATGTAATTAGTTTAAAAACGTGTAATTAGGGTTTAGGGTAAAAAACATGCAATTAGGTTTTAGGGTTAGGGTTTAGGGTAAAAACGTATAATTAGGTTTAAAATGTGTAATTAGGATTTAGGTTTAGAGTTTAGGGTAAGAAATGTGTAATTAGGGTTTAGAGTTAGGGTTTAGGGTAAAAAACGTGTAATTAGGTTAAACATGTATAACTGGGTTTTAGGGTTAGGGTTTAGGGTAAACACGTGTAATTAGGTTAAAAACGTGTAATTAGGGTTTAGGATAAAAAAACTTGTAATTAGGATTTAGTGTTAGGGTTTAGGGTAAAAAATCTGGAATTAGGATTTAAGGTTAGGGTTTAGAGTAAGAAACATGTAATTAGGTTTTTGGGTTAGGGTTTAGGGTAAAAACATGTAATTAGGTAAAAAAACGTGTAATTAGGGTTTAGGGTTATGGTTTAGGGTAAAAACATATAATTAGGTTAAAAATGTATAACTAGGTTTTAGGGTTAGGGTTTAGGGTAAACACAGGTAATTAGGTTAAAAACGTTTAATTAGGGTTTAGGATAAAAAACGTGTACTTAGATTTTAGGGTTAGGGTTTAGGGTAAAAAATGTGTAATTAGGTTAAAAATGAGTAATTAGGATTTAAGGTTTGGGTTTAGAGTATGAAACATGTAATTAGGGTTTATGGTTAGGGTTTAGGGTAAAAAAAAAGTGTAATTAGGTTAAAAATGTGTAATTAGAACTTAGAGTTTGGGTTTAGGGTAAGAAACGTTCAATTAGGGTTTAGGGTTTAGGGTAAAAAATATGTAATTAGGTTAAAAACGTGTAATTAGGGTTTAGGGTAAAATCACGTGTAATTAGGTAAAAAATGTGAAACTAGGTTTTAGGGTTAGGGTTTAGGGTAAAAACGTGTAATTAAGGTTTAGGGTAAAAAACATGTGATTAGGTTAAAAATGTGTACTTAGGATTTAGGGTTAGGGTTTAGGGTAAGAAATGTGTAATTAGGGTTTAGAGTTTAGGGTTAGAGTTTAGGGTAAAACATATGAACTTAGGTTAAAAATGTGTAACTAGGTTTTAGGGTCAGGGTTTAAGGTAAAAATGTGTAATTAGGTTAAAAATGTGTAATTAGGGTTTAGAGTAAAAACATGTAATTGGGTTTTAAGGTTAGGGTTTAGGGTAAAATACGTGTAATTAGGTTAAAAATGGGTAATTAGGATTTAGGGTTAGGGTTTAGAGTAAGAAACATGTAATTAAGGTTTAGGGTTAGGGTTTAGGTTAAAAACATGTAATTAGGTTAAAAACGTGTAATTAGGGTTTAGGGTAAAAAACGTGTAATTAGGGTTTAGGGTAAAAAACATGTAATTAGGGTTTAGGGTTAGGATTTAGGGTAAAAAAACGTGTAATTAGGTTAAAAATGCTTAACTAGGGTTTAGGGTTAGGGTTTAGGGTAAACACGTGTAATTAGGTTAAAAACGTGTAATTAGGGTTTAGGATAAAAAACGTGTAATTAGAATTTAGGGTTAGAGTTTAGGGTAAAAAATGTGGAATTAGGATTTAAGGTTAGGGTTTAGAGTAAGAAACATGTAATTACGTTTTAGGGTTAGGGTTTAGGGTAAAAAACATGTAATTAGGTTAAAAACGTGGAATTAGGGTTTAAGGTTACGATTTAGGGTAAAAAACGTGTAATTAGGTTAAAAATGTGTAACTAGGTTTTACGGTTAGGGTTTAGAGTAAAAATATGTAATTAGGTTAAAAACGTGTAAATAGGGTTTAGCAAAAAAAAAACGTGTGATTAGGTTCTAGGGTTAGGGTTTACGGTAAAAACAAGTGTAATTAGGTTAAAAATGTGTAATTAGTATTTAGGGTTAGGGTTCAGGGTAAGAAACGTTTAATTAGGGTTTAGGGTTAGGGTTTAGGGTAAAAAACATGTGATTAGGTTATAAATGTGTACTTAGGATTTAGGGTTAGGGTTTAGGGTAAGAAACGTGTAATTAGAGTTTAGAGTTTAGGGGTTAGAGTTTAGGGTTAAAAACATGTAATTAGATTAAAAATGTGTAATTAGGTTAAAGATGTGTAACTAGGGTTTAGGGTTAGGGTTTAGTGTAAAAACTTGTAATTAGGGTTTAGGGTAAAAAACGTGTAATTAGGTTTTAGGGTTAGGGTTTAGAGTAAAAACATGTAATTAGGTTAAAAACGTGTAAATAGGGTTTAGGGTAAAAGACGTGTAATTAGGTTTTAGGGTTAGGGTTTAGGGAAAAAATAAGTGTAATTAGGTTAAAAATATGTAATTAGGATTTAGGGTTAGGGTTAGGGTTTAGGGTAAAAAAACATATAATTAGGTTAAAGATGTGTAATTAGGTTAAAGATGTGTAACTAGGTTTTAGGGTTAGGGTTGAGGGTAAGAAATGTGTAACTAGGGTTTAGGGTTAGGGTTTAGGGTAAAAAATATGTCATTAGGTTAAAAACATGTAATTAGGGTTTTAGGGTTAGGGCTTAGGGTAAAAAACATGTAATTAGGTTAAAAATGTGTAACTAGGTTTTATGGTTAGGGTTTAGGGTAAAAACATGTAATTAGGTTAAAAACGTGTAATTAGGGTTTAGGGTAAAAAAACGTGTAATTTGGTTTTAGGGTTAGGCTTTAGGGTAAAAACGTGTAATTAGGTTAAAAATGTGTAATTAGGATTTAGGGTTAGGGTTTAGGGTAAGAAATGTGTAATTAGGGTTTAGGGTAAAAACATGTAATTAGGTTAAAAACGTGTAATTAGGGTTTAGGGTAAAAAACATGTAATTAGGTTAAAAATTTGTAACTAGGTTTTAGGGTTAGTGTTTAGGGTAAACACGTGTAATTAGGTTAAAAACGTGTAATTAAGGTTTAGGATAAAAACGTGTAATTAGGTTTTTGGGTTAGGGTTTAGGGTAAAAAATGTGTCATTAGGTTAAAAATGAGTAATTAGGATTTAAGGTTTGGGTTTAGAGTAAGAAACATGTATTAGGGTTTATGGTTAGGGTTTAGGGTAAAAAAAGTGTAATTAGTTTAAAAATGTGTAATTAGAACATAGGGTTAGGGTTTAGGGTAAGAAACGTTCAATTAGGGTTTAGGGTAACAAACTTGTAATTAGGTTAAAAACGTGTAATTAAGGATTAGGGTAAAAAAACGTGTAATTAGGTAAAAAATGTGTAACTAGGTTTTAGGGTTAGGGTTTAGGGTAAAAACGTGTAATTAGGTTAAAAACGTGTAATTAGGGTTTAGAGTAAAAAACATGTGATTAGATTAAAAATGTGTACTTAGGATTTAGGGTATGAAACGTGTAATTAGGGTTTAGAGTTTAGGGTTAGAGTTTAGGGTAAAAAATATGTACTTAGGTTAAAAATGTGTAACTAGGTTTTAGGGTCAGGGTTTAAGGTAAAAACGTGTAATTAGGTTAAAAATGTGTAATTAGGGTTTAAGGTAAAAAACATGTGATTAGGTTTTAGGGTTAGGGTTTAGGGTAAAAAACGTGTAATTAGGTTAAAAATGTGTAATTAGGATTTAGGGTTAGTGTTTAAAGTAAGAAACATAGGGTTAGGGCTTAGGGTAAAAAACATGTAATTAGGTAAAAAATGTGTAACTAGGTTTTATGGTTAGGGTTTAGGGTAAAACGTGTAATTAGGTTAAAAATGTGTAATTAGGATTTAGGGTAAAAAAACGTGTAATTTGGTTTTAGGGTTAGGCTTTAGGGTAAAAACGTGTAATTAGGTTAAAAATGTGTAATTAGGATTTAGGGTTAGGGTTTAGGGTAAGAAATGTGTAATTAGGGTTTAGGGTTAGGGTTTAGGGTAAAAACATGTAATTAGGTTAAAAATGTGTAATTAGGGTTTAGGGTAAAAAACATGTAATTACTTTGAAAATGTATAACTAGGTTTTAGGGTTAGGGTTTAGGGTAAACACGTGTAATTAAGTTAAAAATGTGTAATTAAGATTTAGGATAAAAAACGTGTAATTAGGTTTTAGGGTTAGGGTTTAGGGTAAAAAATGTGTAATTAGGTTAAAAATGTGTAATTAGGATTTAAGGTTAGGGTTTAGAGTAAGAAACATGTAATTAAGGTTTAGGGTTAGCATTTTGGGTAAAAAAAAACTTGTAATTAGGTTAAAAACGTGGAATTAGGGTTTATGGTTAGGGTTTAGGGTAAAAAACGTGTAATTAGGTTAAAAATGTGTAACTAGGTTTTAGGGTTAGGGTTTAGAGTAAAAGCATGTAATTAGGTTAAAAACGTGTAAATAGGGTTTAGGGTTAGGGTTTAGGGTAAAAAACGTGTACTTTGGTTAAAAATGTATAACTAGGTTTTAGGGTTAGGGTTTAGGGTAAGAAACGTTAAATTAGGGTTTAGGGTTAGGGTTTAGGGTTAGGGTTTAGGGTAAAAAACATGTAATTAGGTTAAAAATGTGTAATTAGGTTAAAGATGTGTAACTAGGTTTTAGGGTTAGGGTTTAGGGTAAGAAATGTGTTACTAGGGTTTAGGGTTTAGGGTAAAAAATATGTCATTAGGTTAAAAACATGTAATTAGAATTTTAGGGTTAGGGCTTAGGGTAAAAAACGTCTAATTAGGTTAAAAATGTGTAACTAGGTTTAGGGTTAGGGTTTAGGGTAAAAACGTGTAATTAGGTTAAAAACGTGTAATTAGGGTTAAGGGTAAAAAACGTGTAATTAGGTTTTAGGGTTAGGGTTTAGGGTAAAAACGTGTAATTAGGTTAAAAATGTGTAATTAGGATTTAGGGTTAGAGTTTAGGGTAAGAAATGTGCAATTAGGGTTTATGGTTAGGGGTTAGGGTAAAAATATGTAATTAGGTTAAAAACGTGTAATTAGGGTTTAGGATTAGGGTTTAGGGTAAAAACGTGTAATTAGGTTAAAAACGAGTAATTAGGGTTTAAGGTAAAAAACGTGTAATTAGGTTTTAGGGTTAGGGTTTAGGGTAAAACGTGTAATTAGGTTAAAAATGTGTAATTAGGATTTAGGGTTAGGGTTTAGGGTAAGAAATTTGTAATTAGGGTTTATGGTTAGGGGTTAGGGTAAAAACATGTAATTAGGTTAAAACATGTAATTAGGTTTAGGGTTAGGGTTTAGGGTAAAAAACGTGTAATTAGGTTAAAAAAGTATAACAAGGATTTAGGGTTAGGGTTTAGGGTAAACACGTATAATTAGGTTAAAAACGTGTAATTAGGGTCTTGGATAAAAAACATGTAATTAGGTTTTAGGGTTAGGGTTTAGGGTAAAAAAAATGTAATTAGGTTAAAAATGAGTAATTAGGATTTAGGGTTAGGGTTTAGAGTAAGAAACATGTAATTAGGGTTTATGTTTAGGGTTTAGGGTAAAAAAAAGTGTAATTAGGTTAAAAATGTGTAATTAGAACTTAGGGTAAGAAACGTTCAATTATGGTTTAGGGTTTAGGGTTTAAGGTAAAAAACATGTAATTAGGTTAAAAACGTGTAATTAGGGTTTAGGGTAAAAAAATGTGTAATTAGGTAAAAAATGTGTAACTAGGTTTTAGGGTTAAGGTTTAGGGTAAAAAGGTGTAATTAGGATAAAAACGTGTAATTAGGGTTTAAGGTAAAAAACATGTGATTAGGTTAAAAATATGTACTTAGGATTTAGGATTTGGGTTTAGGGTAAGAAACGTGCAATTAGGGTTTAGAGTTTAGGGTAAAAAACATGTACTTAGGTTAAAAATGTGTAACTAGGTTTTAGGGGTTAGCGTTTAAGGTAAAAACGTGTAATTAGGTTAAAAATGTGTAATTAGGGTTTAGGGTAAAAAACATGTAATTAGGTTTTAGGGTTAGGGTTTATGGTAAAAAAACGTGTAATTATGTTAAAAATGTGTAATTATGATTTAGGGTTAGGGTTTAGGGTAAGAAATGTGTAATTAGGGTTTAGGGTAAAAACATGTAATTAGGTTAAAAACGTGTAATTAGGGTTTAGGGTAAAAAACATGTAATTAGGTTAAAAATTTGTAACTAGGTTTTAGGGTTAGTGTTTAGGGTAAACACGTGTAATTAGGTTAAAAACGTGTAATTAAGGTTTAGGATAAAAACGTGTAATTAGGTTTTTGGGTTAGGGTTTAGGGTAAAAAATGTGTCATTAGGTTAAAAATGAGTAATTAGGATTTAAGGTTTGGGTTTAGAGTAAGAAACATGTATTAGGGTTTATGGTTAGGGTTTAGGGTAAAAAAAGTGTAATTAGTTTAAAAATGTGTAATTAGAACATAGGGTTAGGGTTTAGGGTAAGAAACGTTCAATTAGGGTTTAGGGTAACAAACTTGTAATTAGGTTAAAAACGTGTAATTAAGGATTAGGGTAAAAAAACGTGTAATTAGGTAAAAAATGTGTAACTAGGTTTTAGGGTTAGGGTTTAGGGTAAAAACGTGTAATTAGGTTAAAAACGTGTAATTAGGGTTTAGAGTAAAAAACATGTGATTAGATTAAAAATGTGTACTTAGGATTTAGGGTATGAAACGTGTAATTAGGGTTTAGAGTTTAGGGTTAGAGTTTAGGGTAAAAAATATGTACTTAGGTTAAAAATGTGTAACTAGGTTTTAGGGTCAGGGTTTAAGGTAAAAACGTGTAATTAGGTTAAAAATGTGTAATTAGGGTTTAAGGTAAAAAACATGTGATTAGGTTTTAGGGTTAGGGTTTAGGGCAAAAAACGTGTAATTAGGTTAAAAATGTGTAATTAGGATTTAGGGTTAGTGTTTAAAGTAAGAAACATAGGGTTAGGGCTTAGGGTAAAAAACATGTAATTAGGTAAAAAATGTGTAACTAGGTTTTATGGTTAGGGTTTAGGGTAAAACGTGTAATTAGGTTAAAAATGTGTAATTAGGATTTAGGGTAAAAAAACGTGTAATTTGGTTTTAGGGTTAGGCTTTAGGGTAAAAACGTGTAATTAGGTTAAAAATGTGTAATTAGGATTTAGGGTTAGGGTTTAGGGTAAGAAATGTGTAATTAGGGTTTAGGGTTAGGGTTTAGGGTAAAAACATGTAATTAGGTTAAAAATGTGTAATTAGGGTTTAGGGTAAAAAACATGTAATTACTTTGAAAATGTATAACTAGGTTTTAGGGTTAGGGTTTAGGGTAAACACGTGTAATTAAGTTAAAAATGTGTAATTAAGATTTAGGATAAAAAACGTGTAATTAGGTTTTAGGGTTAGGGTTTAGGGTAAAAAATGTGTAATTAGGTTAAAAATGTGTAATTAGGATTTAAGGTTAGGGTTTAGAGTAAGAAACATGTAATTAAGGTTTAGGGTTAGCATTTTGGGTAAAAAAAAACTTGTAATTAGGTTAAAAACGTGGAATTAGGGTTTATGGTTAGGGTTTAGGGTAAAAAACGTGTAATTAGGTTAAAAATGTGTAACTAGGTTTTAGGGTTAGGGTTTAGAGTAAAAGCATGTAATTAGGTTAAAAACGTGTAAATAGGGTTTAGGGTTAGGGTTTAGGGTAAAAAACGTGTACTTTGGTTAAAAATGTATAACTAGGTTTTAGGGTTAGGGTTTAGGGTAAGAAACGTTAAATTAGGGTTTAGGGTTAGGGTTTAGGGTTAGGGTTTAGGGTAAAAAACATGTAATTAGGTTAAAAATGTGTAATTAGGTTAAAGATGTGTAACTAGGTTTTAGGGTTAGGGTTTAGGGTAAGAAATGTGTTACTAGGGTTTAGGGTTTAGGGTAAAAAATATGTCATTAGGTTAAAAACATGTAATTAGAATTTTAGGGTTAGGGCTTAGGGTAAAAAACGTCTAATTAGGTTAAAAATGTGTAACTAGGTTTAGGGTTAGGGTTTAGGGTAAAAACGTGTAATTAGGTTAAAAACGTGTAATTAGGGTTAAGGGTAAAAAACGTGTAATTAGGTTTTAGGGTTAGGGTTTAGGGTAAAAACGTGTAATTAGGTTAAAAATGTGTAATTAGGATTTAGGGTTAGAGTTTAGGGTAAGAAATGTGCAATTAGGGTTTATGGTTAGGGGTTAGGGTAAAAATATGTAATTAGGTTAAAAACGTGTAATTAGGGTTTAGGATTAGGGTTTAGGGTAAAAACGTGTAATTAGGTTAAAAACGAGTAATTAGGGTTTAAGGTAAAAAACGTGTAATTAGGTTTTAGGGTTAGGGTTTAGGGTAAAACGTGTAATTAGGTTAAAAATGTGTAATTAGGATTTAGGGTTAGGGTTTAGGGTAAGAAATTTGTAATTAGGGTTTATGGTTAGGGGTTAGGGTAAAAACATGTAATTAGGTTAAAACATGTAATTAGGTTTAGGGTTAGGGTTTAGGGTAAAAAACGTGTAATTAGGTTAAAAAAGTATAACAAGGATTTAGGGTTAGGGTTTAGGGTAAACACGTATAATTAGGTTAAAAACGTGTAATTAGGGTCTTGGATAAAAAACATGTAATTAGGTTTTAGGGTTAGGGTTTAGGGTAAAAAAAATGTAATTAGGTTAAAAATGAGTAATTAGGATTTAGGGTTAGGGTTTAGAGTAAGAAACATGTAATTAGGGTTTATGTTTAGGGTTTAGGGTAAAAAAAAGTGTAATTAGGTTAAAAATGTGTAATTAGAACTTAGGGTAAGAAACGTTCAATTATGGTTTAGGGTTTAGGGTTTAAGGTAAAAAACATGTAATTAGGTTAAAAACGTGTAATTAGGGTTTAGGGTAAAAAAATGTGTAATTAGGTAAAAAATGTGTAACTAGGTTTTAGGGTTAAGGTTTAGGGTAAAAAGGTGTAATTAGGATAAAAACGTGTAATTAGGGTTTAAGGTAAAAAACATGTGATTAGGTTAAAAATATGTACTTAGGATTTAGGATTTGGGTTTAGGGTAAGAAACGTGCAATTAGGGTTTAGAGTTTAGGGTAAAAAACATGTACTTAGGTTAAAAATGTGTAACTAGGTTTTAGGGGTTAGCGTTTAAGGTAAAAACGTGTAATTAGGTTAAAAATGTGTAATTAGGGTTTAGGGTAAAAAACATGTAATTAGGTTTTAGGGTTAGGGTTTATGGTAAAAAAACGTGTAATTATGTTAAAAATGTGTAATTATGATTTAGGGTTAGGGTTTAGGGTAAGAAATGTGTAATTAGGGTTTAGGGTAAAAACATGTAATTAGGTTAAAAACGTGTAATTAGGGTTTAGGGTTAGGGTTTAGGGTAAATAACGTGTAATTAGGTTAAAAATGTATAACTAGGTTTTAGGTTTAGGGTTTAGGGTAAACACGTGTAGTTAGGTTAAAAACGTGTAATTAGGGTTTAGGATAAAAAGCGTGTAATTAGGATTTAGGGTTAGGGTTTAGGGTAAAAAATGTGTAATTAGGTTAAAAATGAGTAATTAGGATTTAAGGTTTGGGTTTAGAGTAAGAAACATGTATTTAGGGTAAAAAAAAGTGTAATTAGGTTAAAAATGTGTAATTAGAACTTAGGGTTAGGGTTTAGGGTAAAAAACATGTAATTAGGTTAAAAACGTGTAATTAGGGTTTAGGGTAAAAACACGTGTAATTAGGTAAAAAATGTGAAACTAGGTTTTAGGGTTAGGGTTTAGGGTAAAAACGTGTAATTAAGGTTTAGGGTAAAAAACATGTGATTAGGTTAAAAATGTGTACTTAGGATTTAGGGTTAGGGTTTAGGGTAAGAAATGTGTAATTAGGGTTTAGAGTTTAGGGTTAGAGTTTAGGGTAAAAAATATGAACTTAGGTTAAAAATGTGTAACTAGGCTTTAGGGTCAGGGTTTAAGGTAAAAATGTGTAATTAGGTTAAAAATGTGTAATTAGGGTTTAAGGTAAAAAACATGTAATTGGGTTTTAAGGTTAGGGTTTAGGGTAAAAAAACGTGTAATTAGGTTAAAAATGGGTAATTAGGATTTAGGGTTAGGGTTTAGGGTAAAAATATATAATTAGGTTAAAAATGTTTAATTAGGGTTTAGGGTACAAAAACGTGTAATTAGGTTAAAAATATATAACTAGGTTTTAGGGTTAGGGTTTAGGGTAAACACGTGTAATTAGGTTAAAAACGTATAATTAGGGTTTAGGATAAAAAACATGTAATTAGGTTTTAGGGTTAAAAAAGTGTAATTAGGTTAAAAATGTGTAATTAGGATTTAAGGTTAGGGTTTAGAGTAAGAAACATGTAATTAGGATTTAGGGTTAGGGTTTAGGGTAAAAAACACGTAATTAGGTTAAAAATGTGGAATTAGGGTTTAGGGTTAGGGTTTAGGGTAAAAATATATAATTAGGTTAAAAATGTGTAATTAGGGTTTAGGGTAAAAAAACGTGTAATTAGGTTAAAAATATATAACTAGGTTTTAGGGTTAGGGTTTAGGGTAAACACGTGTAATTAGGTTAAAAACGTATAATTAGGGTTTAGGATAAAAAACATGTAATTAGGTTTTAGGGTTAAAAAAGTGTAATGAGGTTAAAAATGTGTAATTAGGATTTAAGTTTAGGGTTTAGTGTAAGAAACATGTAATTAGGATTTAGGGTTAGGGTTTAGGGTAAAAAACACGTAATTAGGTTAAAAATGTGGAATTAGGGTTTAGGGTTAGGTTAATGGTAAAAAACGTGTTATTAGGTTAAAAATGTGAAACTAGGTTTTAGGGTTAGGGTTTAGAGTAAAACATGTAATTAGGTTAAAAACGTGTAAATAGGGTTTATGGTAAAAGACGTGTAATTACGTTTTAGGATTAGGGTTTAGAGTAAGAAACGTTTAAATAGGGTTTGGGGTTATGGTTTAGGGTAAAAAATATGTAATTAGGTTAAAAATGTGTAATTAGGTTAAAGATGTGTAACTAGGTTTTAGGGTTAGGGATTTAGTGTAAAAACTTGTAATTAGGGTTTAGGGTAAAAAACTTGTAATTAGGTTTTATGGTTAGGGTTTAGGGTAAAAAACGTGTAACTAGGTTAAAAATGTGTGATTAGAATTTAGGGTTATGGTTTAGGGAAAGAAATGTGTAACTAGTGTTTAGGGTTCGGGTTTAGGGTAAAAAAATATGTCATTAGGTTAAAAACTTGTAATTAGGGTTTTAGGGCTGCTTAGGGTAAAAAACGTATAATTAGGTTAAGGGTTTAGGTTAAAAATATGTAATTAGGTTAAAAACGTGTAATTAGGGTTTAGGGTAAAAAACATGTAATTAGGTTTTAGGGTTAGAGTTTAGGGTCAAAACGTGTAATTAGGTTAAAAATGTGTAATTAGGATTTGGGGTTAGGGTTTAGGGTAAGAAATGTGTAATTAGGGTTTAGGGTAAAAACATGTAATTAGGTTAAAAACGTGTAATTAGGGTTTAGGGTAAAAAACATGTAATTAGGTTAAAAATTTGTAACTAGGTTTTAGGGTTAGGGTTTAGGGTAAACACGTGTAATTAGGTTAAAAACGTGTAATTAAGGTTTAGGATAAAAACGTGTAATTAGGTTTTAGGGTTAGGGTTTAGGGTAAAAAATGTGTCATTAGGTTAAAAATGAGTAATTAGGATTTAAGGTTTGGGTTTAGAGTAAGAAACATGTATTAGGGTTTATGGTTAGGGTTTAGGGTAAAAAAAGTGTAATTAGGTTAAAAATGTGTAATTAGAACTTAGGGTTAGGGTTTAGGGTAAGAAACGTTCAATTAGGGTTTAGGGTAACAAACTTGTAATTAGGTTAAAAACGTGTAATTAAGGATTAGGGTAAAAAAACGTGTAATTAGGTAAAAAATGTGTAACTAGGTTGTAATGCCCAATGATCTCACACCCGGCCAATGCTAAGCGTGTCATATATGATGCATTTACACTGATTTACAACATATGAATGACATGACTGCATGAGTATGATTATTTGCTAATTATATGATAAGCGCATGATTTCATGAAAATGCTATGTGCGATTTATGTGGTATGTGCATTTAAAATGCATTTCATTAGCATTCTCTATTAGTTAAGTAGAAATGACGATTAAGCAGGCACGACGTTTAGACAATTAACGAATTAGATTAAGTAGGTATGACATTTAGCACTTATCACGAGGTAATTAACGAACGGAAAATTGAGCTGCTTCCCAGGAGGTCACCCATCCTGTTATTGCTCTCGTACGAGCACGCTTAACTTTATAGTTTTGATCAAATACGGTACACTAAACCTTTCGAATAATTATCGGGTAAAGATATTTTACACACTACGCGTCACTTACGTATTACTGGTATGTCCCGATTTATTTAAATACATGACACGTAGAATATATAACGTATAAATGTATAACACGTAATAAGCTAGCAGCTGCAAATAATTCATATAATATAATAATATTATTTATATAATTAGTCACCAAAAGAAAAACATGGTAAGTAATCCATTTCAGCCGACTTACTTTTACTTATGTGTATATATATATATGGATAATCATTATATTACATACAATTAGTCACCATGTTGCCACTAAGCTTCTCATTTAGCCACTCTATTTGCCGACTTAGTCTTTTAAGTTAGATATATGTATATATATACATAAATACTCATTTTCCAAGTTAGAACAAAACTAAGGCAATAGTAGGAAACAGAGAGAGTTTGAAGAAATAGAGAAAAGAAATAAGAAAGGAAAGAAAAGGAAAGAGAAAGGAAGAGAAAAATTCGCAGAAAATATACGAACTGCCGTACGCGTTACACGTAAGTATTTTATTGATAGTTTCTTCGAATTAATCGGTAAATTTAGAATATTAATCGAAAATCATATTTAGGTATCGTATATATATCGTTTTACAGGTTAGTTCCTATAGGTAGCTTGCGATATCGTCACCGTCATTGATTTCAATAATAACGACTTAAGGTAAGTAGAAGTTTTTCTTGACGTATCATAAGAATCAATATTATGCATTTTTATGATTATGTGAGTTGATTGTTTGAAAATGAATGTATTATGTGCCGATTGTTTTAAATGTTAATGATTTATGATTTATTATATGTTTTATTGAAAATGAATGTTATATGACGTGAAATGTTGAAGTACATGTGAATATGATGCATTATATTGATACATATGGAAAGAGAACGTTTTTGAAAGTGAAGTTTGGTATTTGATTGGCGGTCGGGTAGGCACGGGACGCGGGAGGGACCGGCGGACCCACAGAGGGTGGTGAATACCTTGAGGTGTAAAAACCAAGATAGATAAAGCCACAATATATGATGGAGCTAGCGGCTAATATCATCGGCCGAAAGGTCGGTATGAGAACCCCCGCGATGCTTCTTTTATTGGCCAAATATGAACAGGTTCCGAAAACAGACGCCTATCATCATCAGTCGAATACCATACTTCGGGGTACCCAAGAGGAAAAGATAATGTTTTAAATGAACTATGCATTATTGACTGTCTTATGTGCTACGTGATATATTGTTATAATTCAGCTTCTTCTTACTGAGCCATTAGCTCATTAGATTCTTATGATGCAGGTGATGTTTGATGTAGATATGTGAAGGTTGCCCAAGGATCCCGAGCGGTCAGACAGAGTTATGTTCATATGCCGTGTGTCGAGCGTTTTGTAGCTCAAAAACTCTGATTTTGTGTTAAATAGCCGCTCTGTTATGGTTTTGTAAACAAACTTATGTTTATGTACAGGGTCTTGTATTGTAAAGAAAATGGTTTGTTTTTATTTCAACGAACAAATTTTATTATTTCAGAAAACCATAACATTTAAGAAAAGAAAGGGTCACCGTCCCCGGGCCCCGGTCTGGGGGCGTGACAGTTTTTGTGGTATCAGAGCGGAGGTTTAGTCTTTCCTGAAGATAAAAGAAGGCATATGAACATATTCTGGCTGGGGAAACTTGGTCAACTCTTTTGTTTATTTCTTTATGTTTGATTAACGCATATTATTGTCATTATTGTACATTCATTATTGGCTGGTGAAAGGGATAAATTGGGCAATATATAGGAAATCATGCCGCCAAAACGTAAAGTGATGGGTGCCGAAGAGGGGTGTAACAATGTGGTGGATAATTTGACTAATCTGATACAGCAACAAACCAGAATGCATGGCGAACAGATTCAACAGTTATTAAACATGCAACAGAGAAATCAAGAACATAACAACCAAGCTCATGCACCGCCTGTTCGTCCTGAAAATCCACAAGCTGTGTACGAAAAGTTCAGAAAGATGGAGCCATCTGACTTTTATGGTGGTTCGGATCCTGTTGTTGCAGAAGAGTGGGTTAAATCTTTAGATGTCATCTTTGACTACATGCGAATTGATGATGCTGACAAGGTACTTTGTGCGATCTTCTTATTAAAGAAGGAGGCGAGAATCTGGTGGGAAGGAGCTAAACTGGCAGTGGATATGGAGACACTGACATGGGAGAGGTTCAAAGTGATCTTTTATGACAAATACTTTACTCGAGATGCAAAATCTCTCAAGGTTAAAGAGTTTCTGGAGCTGAAGCAGGGGGACATGACTGTCTGTGAATACGTTCGAAAATTTGAAGAGGGTTGCAGATACGTTCCTTACATTGCGAGAGATAATACCGAAAAGACTGATCACTTCTTAAGAGGACTGAAGCCTGAGATTAGACGGGATGTCAGAATGTCTTCAGCAACTGAGTTTCGAGAAATTGTGGATAAAGCTTTAATGGCTGATCTTGATGAAAAAGAAATTCAGAAATCTTATCAACAAAAGAGGCAAATGTTCACCCCGAGAAATCCAACGCAATGGAAAAAGCCAGAGCAGAAACCAATCCAGAGGAATACTGACAAACGTCCAAGAGTTGGACAGACTCCAAATGAAATTGAAAGGCCGAAATGTAATATATGTGGCCGGAACCATTTTGGTGAATGTCGACTGGGTTCGAATAACTGTTTCAAATGTAAGAAACCTGGGCATTTTGCAAAGGATTGTCCAATACTCCAGAACAAAGTGCAGGGGAGAGTTTACTCGATGACAAATGAACAAGCCGTTGCAGACCCCTCAGTTGTTTCAGGTACTATTTTGATTTCTGGAATGCCTGCATTTGCATTGATAGATTCAGGTTCTACACATTCATTTGTATCAAATGCATTTGTGAGAAAATTGGGCATTACACCGGACTTGCTGAAAGTAAATTACAGTGTGACCATTCCGTCGGGAGAAGAAATGGAGTCCAGTCAGGTATTGAGGGCTTGTTCTATTCAGATTGGTAACAGAGTGCTATACGCTGATCTCGTTGTCTTGTCGATTTCAAATTTTGAGGTTATACTGGGTATGGATTGGCTTACCAAATATCATGCCACCATCGATTGCAATAAGAAGGTTGTGATCTTTCAGCCACCTGGAAAGGAGCAATTTATGTTTAGCGGTACTTCAGGCTCATTTTCTTTACCGGTTATCTCTGCACTGAAGGCCCAAAAGATGTTGAATAAAGGTTGTGCTGGATACTTGGCAAGCGTGATAGACACCTCAGTTGAAACACAATTAAAGCCTGAAGATGTAGAAGTAGTCAGAGAATTTTTAGAAGTATTCCCAGATGATTTACCAGGACTACCACCAGATCGAGAAATTGAGTTTGTGATTGATGTTGTGCCAGGAACTGCCCCTATTTCTAAAGCACCGTACAGAATGGCCCCAACTGAATTGAAAGAGTTGAAAGTGCAACTACAAGATTTACTTGATAAGGGATTTATTCGTCCAAGTTATTCGCCTTGGGGAGCTCCGGTATTGTTTGTTAAGAAGAAAGACGTGACAATGCGGTTATGCATTGATTATAGAGAACTCAACAAAGTAACAATTAAGAATAAGTATCCTCTTCCAAGAATAGATGATTTGTTTGATCAATTGCAAGGTGCATCGGTATTCTCTAAGATCGATTTGCGTTCAGGTTATCATCAATTAAAAGTCAAGGAGGAAGATATACAGAAAACTGCATTCAGAACAAGGTACGGTCATTACGAATTTCTAGTAATGCCTTTCGGTTTAACAAATGCTCCTGCAGCCTTCATGGATTTGATGAATCGGGTATTCAAGACTTTTCTTGATAAATTCGTAATTGTGTTTATCGATGACATCCTGATCTACTCACGCGATAAACGGGAACATAAAGAACATTTGAGACTTGTGTTGCAAGTTCTGAAGGAGAAACAACTATATGCAAAATTCAAGAAATGTGAATTTTGGCTTGAACAAGTGGTATTCTTAGGGCATGTGGTATCGAAGAATGGAATTTCAGTTGATCCAAGTAAGATAGAAGCTGTGAATAACTGGCAAACCCCAACAACCGTGTCAGAAGTTCGGTGTTTCTTAGGATTAGCAGGGTATTATAGAAGATTTGTTCAGGGATTCTCAAGACTGGCGGTTCCACTGACGACGTTGACAAGAAAGAATGTGAAATTTGTTTGGACCGATGCTTGTGAAAAGAGTTTCCAAGAGTTGAAACATCGATTGACTACAGCTCCTATTCTCTCTGTTCCAACTGGAACTGGTGGATTCGTAGTATACAGTGATGCTTCTAAAAATGGTTTAGGCGCTGTGTTAATGCAGAATGGGAAGGTAATTGCATATGCTTCAAGGCAATTAAAAGAATATGAAAAGAACTACCCAACTCATGATCTGGAACTTGCCGCTGTCGTTTTCGCCCTGAAGATTTGGAGACATTACTTGTATGGTGAAAAGTGTGAGATTTACACCGATCATAAAAGTTTGAAGTATTTCTTCACCCAGAAAGAGTTGAATATGAGACAACGGAGATGGTTAGAACTCGTTAAAGATTACGACTGCGTCATTAACTATCATCCTGGCAAAGCAAATGTGGTAGCTGATGCATTGAGTAGAAAGTCGATGTCTTCCCTCATTATACAGAGGTCACTATTACAAGATTTGCAGAAATTGGAACTGGAAGTTGTACCTAAAGGGAAGGTATGCTCTTTGTCAGCCCTAATGCTAAAGCCTGTACTTCGTGACAGAATTATCGAAGCTCAGAAAAATGATGTGTATTTGATTGAGAAGAAGAGAAAGATGGACGAAGGAAAGGAGACCGAATTCACAATTTCTGATGACGGGGTTATGAAATACAAAGGCAGACTATGCGTTCCATTTGATCAAGCGATCAAAGAGGACATTTTAAAAGAAGCCCATTCTAGTCCTTATTCAGTACACCCCGGAAGTACGAAGATGTATAAAGATCTGCAACAACATTACTGGTGGACCGGTATGAAGAAAGATATAGCAACCTTTGTGACTGAATGTTTGACTTGTCAACAGGTTAAAGTTGAACACCAAAGACCGGCGGGTTTACTAAAGCCTCTACCGATACCAGAGTGGAAATGGGAACATATTACCATGGATTTCGTATTGGGATTGCCAAGAACTCAGAAGGGATACAACTCCATATGGGTGATTGTCGATAGATTAACAAAATCAGCTCATTTTCTTGCAGTGAAGTCGACATATAATATGGACCAGTACGCTCAACAATACATTAATGAGGTAGTCAGATTACACGGAGTGCCAGTTTCTATAGTATCTGATAGAGATCCCAAATTCACGTCAACGTTTTGGAAGAGTTTACACAGTGCCATGGGAACAAAACTTGCATTCAGTACAGCATTTCACCCACAGAGTGATGGGCAATCAGAAAGGATTATTCAGATACTTGAGGATATGCTAAGAGCGTGCACATTAGATTTCCCGGGAAGTTGGGATGCAAAATTACCATTGGTGGAATTTACTTATAACAATAGCTATCAGTCTACCATTGGAGTGGCACCTTATGAAGCGTTATATGGGAGGAAATGCAGATCGCCAGTACATTGGGACGAAGTTGGAGAAAGAAGATTACTTGGTCCAGAATTGGTACAACAAACAACGACAATTGTAGAGAAGATACGTGAACGAATGAAAACGGCACAAAGCAGGCAGAAAAGTTACGCAGACATCCGGAGAAGAGACTTAGAATTTGCTGTTGGGGATCATGTGTTTCTGAAAGTGGCTCCAATGAAGGGAATCATGCGATTTGGGAAGAAAGGGAAACTAAGTCCGAGATATGTTGGTCCGTTTGAAATTCTCGAAAGAGTTGGGGATCGAGCTTATAGAGTGGCCTTACCTCCTTCATTGACCGGTATTCATGATGTTTTCCATGTTTCCATGCTAAAGAAATACGTTTCAAATCCTTCTCATGTACTAAGTTACGAGCCATTGGAGTTATCTTCAGATTTAGCTTATGAGGAGAAACCAGTGCAAATTCTTGATCAGAAGGTTAAACAATTGAGAAACAAGAGTATTAATTTGGTAAAAGTTTTGTGGAGAAATCATGCAGTAGAAGAAGCCACATGGGAAAGGGAAGAAGAAATGCGGAGCAAATATCCAGAACTATTTCGGTATGTCAAATTTTGAGGACAAAATTTTCGTAAGGGGGATGTGATTGTAATGCCCAATGATCTCACACCCGGCCAATGCTAAGCGTGTCATATATGATGCATTTACACTGATTTACAACATATGAATGACATGACTGCATGAGTATGATTATTTGCTAATTATATGATAAGCGCATGATTTCATGAAAATGCTATGTGCGATTTATGTGGTATGTGCATTTAAAATGCATTTCATTAGCATTCTCTATTAGTTAAGTAGAAATGACGATTAAGCAGGCACGACGTTTAGACAATTAACGAATTAGATTAAGTAGGTATGACATTTAGCACTTATCACGAGGTAATTAACGAACGGAAAATTGAGCTGCTTCCCAGGAGGTCACCCATCCTGTTATTGCTCTCGTACGAGCACGCTTAACTTTATAGTTTTGATCAAATACGGTATACTAAACCTTTCGAATAATTATCGGGTAAAGATATTTTACACACTACGCGTCACTTACGTATTACTGGTATGTCCCGATTTATTTAAATACATGACACGTAGAATATATAACGTATAAATGTATAACACGTAATAAGCTAGCAGCTGCAAATAATTCATATAATATAATAATATTATTTATATAATTAGTCACCAAAAGAAAAACATGGTAAGTAATCCATTTCAGCCGACTTACTTTTACTTATGTGTATATATATATATGGATAATCATTATATTACATACAATTAGTCACCATGTTGCCACTAAGCTTCTCATTTAGCCACTCTATTTGCCGACTTAGTCTTTTAAGTTAGATATATGTATATATATACATAAATACTCATTTTCCAAGTTAGAACAAAGCTAAGGCAATAGTAGGAAACAGAGAGAGTTTGAAGAAATAGAGAAAAGAAATAAGAAAGGAAAGAAAAGGAAAGAGAAAGGAAGAGAAAAATTCACAGAAAATATACGAACTGCCGTACGCGTTACACGTAAGTATTTTATTGATAGTTTCTTCGAATTAATCGGTAAATTTAGAATATTAATCGAAAATCATATTTAGGTATCGTATATATATCGTTTTACAGGTTAGTTCCTATAGGTAGCTTGCGATATCGTCACCGTCATTGATTTCAATAATAACGACTTAAGGTAAGTAGAAGTTTTTCTTGACGTATCATAAGAATCAATATTATGCATTTTTATGATTATGTGAGTTGATTGTTTGAAAATGAATGTATTATGTGCCGATTGTTTTAAATGTTAATGATTTATGATTTATTATATGTTTTATTGAAAATGAATGTTATATGACGTGAAATGTTGAAGTACATGTGAATATGATGCATTATATTGATACATATGGAAAGAGAACGTTTTTGAAAGTGAAGTTTGGTATTTGATTGGCGGTCGGGTAGGCACGGGACGCGGGAGGGACCGGCGGACCCACAGAGGGTGGTGAATACCTTGAGGTGTAAAAACCAAGATAGATAAAGCCACAATATATGATGGAGCTAGCGGCTAATATCATCGGCCGAAAGGTCGGTATGAGAACCCCCGCGATGCTTCTTTTATTGGCCAAATATGAACAGGTTCCGAAAACAGACGCCTATCATCATCAGTCGAATACCATACTTCGGGGTACCTAAGAGGAAAAGATAATGTTTTAAATGAACTATGCATTATTGACTGTCTTATGTGCTACGTGATATATTGTTATAATTCAGCTTCTTCTTACTGAGCCATTAGCTCATTAGATTCTTATGATGCAGGTGATGTTTGATGTAGATATGTGAAGGTTGCCCAAGGATCCCGAGCGGTCAGACAGAGTTATGTTCATATGCCGTGTGTCGAGCGTTTTGTAGCTCAAAAACTCTGATTTTGTGTTAAATAGCCGCTCTGTTATGGTTTTGTAAACAAACTTATGTTTATGTACAGGGTCTTGTATTGTAAAGAAAATGGTTTGTTTTTATTTCAACGAACAAATTTTATTATTTCAGAAAACCATAACATTTAAGAAAAGAAAGGGTCACCGTCCCCGGGCCCCGGTCTGGGGGCGTGACATAGGTTTTAGGGTTAGGGTTTAGGGTAAAAACGTGTAATTAGGTTAAAACGTGTAATTAGGGTTTAGAGTAAAAAACATGTGATTAGATTAAAAATGTGTACTTAGGATTTAGGGTTAGGGTTTAGGGTATGAAACGTGTAATTAGGGTTTAGAGTTTAGGGTTAGAGTTTAGGGTAAAAAATATGTACTTAGGTTAAAAATGTGTAACTAGGTTTTAGGGTCAGGGTTTAAGGTAAAAACGTGTAATTAGGTTAAAAATGTGTAATTAGGGTTTAAGGTAAAAAACATGTGATTAGGTTTTAGGGTTAGGGTTTAGGGTAAAAAACGTGTAATTAGGTTAAAAATGTGTAATTAGGATTTAGGGTTAGGGTTTAAAGTAAGAAACATGTAATTAAGGTTTAGGGTTAGGGTTTAGGTTAAAAACATGTAATTAGGTTAAAAACGTGTAATTAGGGTTTAGGGTAAAAAACATGCAATTAGGTTTTAGGGTTAGGGTTTAGGGTAAAAACGTATAATTAGGTTTAAAATGTGTAATTAGGATTTAGGTTTAGGGTTTAGGGTAAGAAATGTGTAATTAGGGTTTAGAGTAAAAACATGTAATTAGGTTAAAAACTTGTAATTAAGGTTTAGGGTTAGGGTTTAGGGTAAAAAACGTGTAATTAGGTTAAACATGTATAACTGAATTTTAGGGTTAGGGTTTAGGGTAAACACGTGTAATTAGGTTAAAAACGTGTAATTAGGGTTTAGGATAAAAAAACTTGTAATTAGGATTTAGTGTTAGGGTTTAGGGTAAAAAATGTGGAATTAGGATTTAAGGTTAGGGTTTAGAGTAAGAAACATGTAATTAGGTTTTAGGGTTAGGGTTTAGGGTAAAAACATGTAATTAGGTAAAAAAACGTGTAATTAGGGTTTAGGGTTAGGGTTTAGTGTAAAAAACGTATAATTAGGTTAAAAATGTATAACTAGGTTTTAGGGTTAGGGTTTAGGGTAAACACGGGTAATTAGGTTAAAAACGTGTAATTAGGGTTTAGGATAAAAAACGTGTACTTAGGTTTTAGGGTTAGGGTTTAGGGTAAAAAATGTGTAATTAGGTTAAAAATGAGTAATTAGGATTTAAGGTTTGAGTTTAGAGTAAGAAACATGTAATTAGGGTTTATGGTTAGGGTTTAGGGTAAAAAAAAAAGTGTAATTAGGTTAAAAATGTGTAATTAGAACTTAGGATTAGGGTTTAGGGTAAGAAACGTTCAATTAGGGTTTAGGGTTTAGGGTAAAAAATATGTAATTAGGTTAAAAACGTGTAATTAGAGTTTACGGTAAAAACACGTGTAATTAGGTAAAAAATGTGAAACTAAGTTTTAGGGTTAGGGTTTAGGGTAAAAACGTGTAATTAAGGTTTAGGGTAAAAAACATGTGATTAGGTTAAAAATGTGTACTTAGGATTTAGGGTTAGGGTTTAGGGTAAGAAATGTGTAATTAGGGTTTAGAGTTTAGGGTAAAAAATATTAACTTAGGTTAAAAATGTGTAACTAGGCTTTAGGGTCAGGGTTTAAGGTAAAAATGTGTAATTAGGTTAAAAATGTGTAATTAGGGTTTAGGGTAAAAAACATGTAATTGGGTTTTAAGGTTTGGGTTTAGGGTAAAAAACGTGTAATTAGGTTAAAAATGGGTAATTAGGATTTAGGGTTAGGGTTTAGAGTTAGAAACATGTAATTAAGGTTTAGGGTTAGGGTTTAGGTTAAAAACATGTAATTAGGTTAAAAACGTGTAATTAGGGTTTAGGGTAAAAAAACATGTAATTAGGGTTTAGGGTTAGGATTTAGGGTAAAAAACGTGTAATTCGGTTAAAAATGTTTAACTAGAGTTTAGGGTTAGGGTTTAGGGTAAACACGTGTAATTAGGTTAAAAACGTGTAATTAGGGTTTAGGATAAAAAACGTGTAATTAGGATTTAGGGTTAGAGTTTAGGGTAAAAAATGTGGAATTAGGATTTAAGATTAGGGTTTAGAGTAAGAAACATGTAATTACGTTTTAGGGTTAGGGTTTAGGGTAAAAAACATGTAATTAGGTTAAAAACGTGGAATTAGGGTTTAAGGTTACGGTTTAGGGTAAAAACGTGTAATTAGGTTAAAAATGTGTAACTAGGTTTTACGGTTAGGGTTTAGAGTAAAAATATGTAATTAGGTTAAAAACGTGTAAATAGGGTTTAGCAAAAAAAAAACGTGTGATTAGGTTCTAGGGTTAGGGTTTACGGTAAAAACAAGTGTAATTAGGTTAAAAATGTGTAATTAGTATTTAGGGTTAGGGTTCAGGGTAAAAAACGTTTAATTAGGGTTTAGGGTTAGGGTTTAGGGTAAAAAACATGTGATTAGGTTATAAATGTGTACTTAGGATTTAGGGTTAGGGTTTAGGGTAAGAAACGTGTAATTAGAGTTTAGAGTTTAGGGGTTAGAGTTTAGGGTTAAAAACATGTAATTAGATTAAAAATGTGTAATTAGGTTAAAGATGTGTAACTAGGGTTTAAGGTTAGGGTTTAGTGTAAAAACTTATAATTAGGGTTTAGGGTAAAAAACGTGTAATTAGGTTTTAGGGTTAGGGTTTAGAGTAAAAACATGTAATTAGGTTAAAAACGTGTAAATAGGGTTTAGGGTAAAAGATGTGTAATTAGGTTTTAGGGTTAGGGTTTAGGGTAAAAATAAGTGTAATTAGGTTAAAAATTTGTAATTAGGATTTAGGGTTAAGGTTAGGGTTTAGGGTAAAAAAACATATAATTAGGTTAAAAATGTGTAATTAGGTTAAAGATGTGTAACTAGGTTTTAGGGTTAGGGTTGAGGGTAAGAAATGTGTAACTAGGGTTTAGGGTTAGGGTTTAGGGTAAAAAATATGTCATTAGGTTAAAAACATGTAATTAGGGTTTTAGGGTTAGGGCTTAGGGCAAAAAACCTGTAATTAGGTAAGAAATGTGTAACTAGGTTTTATGGTTAGGGTTTAGGGTAAAAACGTGTAATTAGGTTAAAAACGTGTAATTAGGGTTTAGGGTAAAAAAACGTGTAATTTGGTTTTAGGGTTAGGCTTTAGGGTAAAAACGTGTAATTATGTTAAAAATGTGTAATTAGGATTTAGGGTTAGGGTTTAGGGTAAGAAATGTGTAATTAGGGTTTAGGGTTAGGGTTTAGGGTAAAAACATGTAATTAGGTTAAAAATGTGTAATTAGGGTTTAGGGTAAAAAACGTGTAATTACTTTGAAAATGTATAACTAGGTTTTAGGGTCAGGGTTTAGGGTAAACACGTGTAATTAAGTTAAAAACGTGTAATTAAGGTTTAGGATAAAAAACGTGTAATTAGGTTTTAGGGTTAGGGTTTAGGGTAAAAAATGTGTAATTAGGTTAAAAATGTGTAATTAGGATTTAAGGTTAGGGTTTAGAGTAAGAAACATGTAATTAAGGTTTAGGGTTAGCATTTTGGGTAAAAAAATTTGTAATTAGGTTAAAAATGTGGAATTAGGGTTTATAGTTAGGGTTTAGGGTAAAAAACGTGTAATTAGGTTAAAAATGTGTAACTAGGTTTTAGGGTTAGGGTTTAGAGTAAAAGCATGTAATTAGGTTAAAAACGTGTAAATAGGGTTTAAGGTTAGGGTTTAGGGTAAAAAACGTGTACTTTGGTTAAAAATGTATAACTAGGTTTTAGGGTTATGGTTTAGGGTAAACACGTATAATTAGGTTAAAAATGTGTAATTAGGATAGGGTTATGGTTTAGGGTAAGAAACGTTAAATTAGGGTTTAGGGTTAGGGTTTAGGGTTAGGGTTTAGGGTAAAAAACATGTAATTAGGTTAAAAATGTGTAATTAGGTTAAAGATGTGTAACTAGGTTTTAGGGTTAGGGTTTAGGGTAAGAAATGTGTTACTAGGGTTTAGGGTTAGGGTTTAGGGTAAAAAATATGTCATTAGGTTAAAAACATGTAATTAGAATTTTAGGGTTAGGGCTTAGGGTAAAAAACGTCTAATTAGGTTAAAAATGTGTAACTAGGTTTAGGGTTAGGGTTTAGGGTAAAAACGTGTAATTAGGTTAAAAACGTGTAATTAGGGTTAAGGGTAAAAAACGTGTAATTAGGTTTTAGGGTTAGGGTTTAGGGTAAAAACGTGTAATTAGGTTAAAAATGTGTAATTAGGATTTAGGGTTAGAGTTTAGGGTAAGAAATGTGCAATTAGGGTTTATGGTTAGGGGTTAGGGTAAAAATATGTAATTAGGTTAAAAACGTGTAATTAGGGTTTAGGATTAGGGTTTAGGGTAAAAACGTGTAATTAGGTTAAAAACGAGTAATTAGGGTTTAAGGTAAAAAACGTGTAATTAGGTTTTAGGTTTAGGGTAAAACGTGTAATTAGGTTAAAAATGTGTAATTAGGATTTAGGGTTAGGGTTTAGGGTAAGAAATTTGTAATTAGGGTTTATGGTTAGGGGTTAGGGTAAAAACATGTAATTAGGTTAAAACATGTAATTAGGGTTTAGGGTTAGGGTTTAGGGTAAAATAACGTGTAATTAGGTTAAAAATGTATAACAAAGATTTAGGGTTAGGGTTTAGGGTAAACACGTATAATTAGGTTAAAAACGTGTAATTAGGGTCTTGGATAAAAAACATGTAATTAGGTTTTAGGGTTAGGGTTTAGGGTAAAAAATATGTAATTAGGTTAAAAATGAGTAATTAGGATTTAGGGTTAGGGTTTAGAGTAAGAAACATGTAATTAGGGTTTATGGTTAGGGTTTAGGGTAAAAAAAAGTGTAATTAGGTTAAAAATGTGTAATTAGAACTTAGGGTTAGGGTTTAGGGTAAGAAACGTTCAATTATGGTTTAGGGTTTAGGGTTTAAGGTAAAAAACATGTAATTAGGTTAAAAACGTGTAATTAGGGTTTAGGGTAAAAAAATGTGTAATTAGGTAAAAAATGTGTAACTAGGTTTTAGGGTTAAGGTTTAGGGTAAAAAGGTGTAATTAGGATAAAAACGTGTAATTAGGGTTTAAGGTAAAAAAACATGTGATTAGGTTAAAAATATGTACTTAGGATTTAGGGTTAGGGTTTAGGGTAAGAAACGTGCAATTAAGGTTTAGAGTTTAGGGTAAAAAACATGTACTTAGGTTAAAAATGTGTAACTAGGTTTTAGGGTTAGCGTTTAAGGTAAAAACGTGTAATTAGGTTAAAAATGTGTAATTAGGGTTTAGGGTAAAAAACATGTAATTAGGTTTTAGGGTTAGGGTTTATGGTAAAAAAACGTGTAATTAGGTTAAAAATGTGTAATTAAGATTTAGGGTTAGGGTTTAGGGTAAGAAATGTGTAATTAGGGTTTAGGGTAAAAACATGTAATTAGGTTAAAAACGTGTAATTAGGGTTTAGGGTTAGGGTTTAGGGTAAAAAATGTGTAATTAGGTTAAAAATGTATAACTAGGTTTTAGGGTTAGGATTTAGGGTAAACACGTGTAATTAGGTTAAAAACGTGTAATTAGGGTTTAGGATAAAAAGCGTGTAATTAGGATTTAGGGTTAGGGTTTAGGGTAAAAAAATGTGTAATTAAGTTAAAAATGAGTAATTAGGATTTAAGGTTTGGGTTTAGAGTAAGAAACATGTATTTAGGGTAAAAAAAAGTGTAATTAGGTTAAAAATGTGTAATTAGAACTTAGGGTTAGGATTTAGGGTAAAAAACATGTAATTAGGTTAAAAACGTGTAATTAGGGTTTAGGGTAAAAACACGTGTAATTAGGTAAAAAATGTGAAACTAGGTTTTAGGGTTAGGGTTTAGGGTAAAAACGTGTAATTAAGGTTTAGGGTAAAAAACATGTGATTAGGTTAAAAATGTGTACTTAGGATTTAGGGTTAGGGTTTAGGGTAAGAAATGTGTAATTAGGGTTTAGAGTTTAGGGTTAGAGTTTAGGGTAAAAAATATGAACTTAGGTTAAAAATGTGTAACTAGGCTTTAGGGTCAGGGTTTAAGGTAAAAATGTGTAATTAGGTTAAAAATGTGTAATTAGGGTTTAGGGTAAAAAACATGTAATTGGGTTTTAAGGTTAGGGTTTAGGGTAAAAAACGTGTAATTAGGTTAAAAATGGGTAATTAGGATTTAGGGTTAGGGTTTAGAGTAAGAAACATGTAATTAAGGTTTAGGGTTAGGGTTTAAGTTAAAAACATGTAATTAGGTTAAAAACGTGTAATTAGGGTTTAGGGTAAAAAACATGTAATTAGGGTTTAGGGTTAGGATTTAGGGTAAAAAAACGTGTAATTAGGTTAAAAATGTTTAACTAGGGTTTAGGGTTAGGGTTTAGTGTAAACACGTGTAATTAGGTTAAAAACGTGTAATTAGGGTTTAGGATAAAAAAGTGTAATTAGTATTTAGGGTTAGAGTTTAGGGTAAAAAATGTGGAATTAGGATTTAAGGTTAGGGTTTAGAGTAAGAAACATGTAATTACGTTTTAGGGTTAGGGTTTAGGGTAAAAAACATGTAATTAGGTTAAAAACGTGGAATTAGGGTTTAAGGTTACGGTTTAAGGTAAAAAACGTGTAATTAGGTTAAAAATGTGTAACTAGGTTTTACGGTTAGGGTTTAGAGTAAAAATATGTAATTAGGTTAAAAACGTGTAAATAGAGTTTAGCAAAAAAAAACGTGTGATTAGGTTCTAGGGTTAGGGTTTACGGTAAAAACAAGTGTAATTAGTATTTAGGGTTAGGGTTCAGGGTAAGAAACGTTTAATTAGGGTTTAGGGTTAGGGTTTAGGGTAAAAAACATGTGATTAGGTTATAAATGTGTACTTAGGATTTAGGGTTAGGGTTTAGGGTAAGAAACGTGTAATTAGAGTTTAGAGTTTAGGGGTTAGAGTTTAGGGTTAAAAACATGTAATTAGATTAAAAATGTGTAATTAGGTTAAAGATGTGTAACTAGGGTTTAGGGTTAAGGTTTAGTGTAAAAACTTGTAATTAGGGTTTAGGGTAAAAAACGTGTAATTAGGTTTTAGGGTTAGGGTTTAGAGTAAAAACATGTAATTAGGTTAAAAACGTGTAAATAGGGTTTAGGGTAAAAGACGTGTAATTAGGTTTTAGGGTTAGGGTTTAGGGTAAAAATAAGTGTAATTAGGTTAAAAATATGTAATTAGGATTTAGGGTTAGGGTTAGGGTTTAGGGTAAAAAAACATATAATTAGGTTAAAAATGTGTAATTAGATTAAAGATGTGTAACTAGGTTTTAGGGTTAGTGTTGAGGGTAAGAAATGTGTAACTAGGGTTTAGGGTTAGGGTTTAGGGTAAAAAATATGTCATTAGGTTAAAAACATGTAATTAGGGTTTTAGGGTTAGGGCTTAGGGTAAAAAACATGTAATTAGGTTAAAAATGTGTAACTAGGTTTTATGGTTAGGGTTTAGGGTAAAAACGTGTAATTAGGTTAAAAACGTGTAATTAGGGTTTAGGGTAAAAAAACGTGTAATTTGGTTTTAGGGTTAGGCTTTAGGGTAAAAACGTGTAATTAGGTTAAAAATGTGTAATTAGGATTTAGGGTTAGGGTTTAGGGTAAGAAATGTGTAATTAGGGTTTAGGGTTAGAGTTTAGGGTAAAAACATGTAATTAGGTTAAAAATGTGTAATTAGGGTTTAGGGTAAAAAACGTGTAATTACTTTGAAAATGTATAACTAGGTTTTAGGGTTAGGGTTTAGGGTAAACACGTGTAATTAAGTTAAAAACGTGTAATTAAGGTTTAGGATAAAAAACGTGTAATTAGGTTTTAGGGTTAGCGTTTAGGGTAAAAAATGTGTAATTAGGTTAAAAATGTGTAATTAGGATTTAAGGTTTGGGTTTAGAGTAAGAAACATGTAATTAAGGTTTAAGGTTAGCATTTTGGGTAAAAAAACTTGTAATTAGGTTAAAAACGTGGAATTAGGGTTTATGGTTAGGGTTTAGGGTAAAAAACGTGTAATTAGGTTAAAAATGTGTAACTAGGTTTTAGGGTTAGGGTTTAGAGTAAAAGCATGTAATTAGGTTAAAAACGTGTAAATAGGGTTAGGGTATAGGGTAAAAAACGTGTACTTTGGTTAAAAATGTATAACTAGGTTTTATGGCTAGGGTTTAGGGTAAACACGTATAATTAGGTTAAAAATGTGTAATTAGGATTTAGGGTTATGGTTTAGGGTAAGAAACGTTAAATTAGGGTTTAGGGTTAGGGTTTAGGGTAAAAAACATGTAATGAGGTTAAAGATGTGTAATTAGGTTAAAGATGTGTAACTAGGTTTTAGGGTTAGGGTTTAGGGTAAGAAATGTGTTACTAGGGTTTAGGGTTAGGGTTTAGGGTAAAAAATATGTCATTAGATTAAAAACATGTAATTAGAATTTTAGGGTTAGGGCTTAGGGTAAAAAACGTCTAATTAGGTTAAAAATGTGTAACTAGGTTTAGGGTTAGGGTTTAGGGTAAAAACGTGTAATTAGGTTAAAAACGTGTAATTAGGGTTAAGGGTAAAAAACGTGTAATTAGGTTTTAGGGTTTAGGGTAAAAACGTGTAATTAGGTTAAAAATGTGTAATTAGGATTTAGGGTTAGAGTTTAGGGTAAGAAATCTGCAATTAGGGTTTATGGTTAGGGGTTAGGGTAAAAATATGTAATTAGGTTAAAAACGTGTAATTAGGGTTTAGGATTAGGGTTTAGGGTAAAAACGTGTAATTAGGTTAAAAACGAGTAATTAAGGTTTAAGGTAAAAAACGTGTAATTAGGTTTTAGGGTTAGGGTTTAGGGTAAAACGTGTAATTAGGTTAAAAATGTGTAATTAGGATTTAGGGTTAGGGTTTAGGGTAAGAAATTTGTAATTAGGGTTTATGGTTAGGGGTTAGGGTAAAAACATGTAATTAGGTTAAAACATGTAATTAGGGTTTAGGGTTAGGGTTTAGGGTAAAAAACGTGTAATTAGGTTAAAAATGTATAACAAGAATTTAGGGTTAGGGTTTAGGGTAAACACGTATAATTAGGTTAAAAACGTGTAATTAGGGTCTTGGATAAAAAACATATAATTAGGTTTTAGGGTTAGGGTTTAGGGTAAAAAATATGTAATTAGGTTAAAAATGAGTAATTAGGATTTAGGGTTAGGGTTTAGAGTAAGAAACATGTAATTAGGGTTTATGGTTAGGGTTTAGGGTAAAAAAAAGTGTAATTAGGTTATAAATGTGTAATTAGAACTTAGGGTTAGGGTTTAGGGTAAGAAACGTTCAATTATGGTTTAGGGTTTAGGGTTTAAGGTTAAAAACATGTAATTAGGTTAAAAACGTGTAATTAGGGTTTAGGGTAAAAAAATGTGTAATTAGGTAAAAAATGTGTAACTAGGTTTTAGGGTTAAGGTTTAGGGTAAAAACGTGTAATTAGGGTTTAAGGTAAAAAACATGTGATTAGGTTAAAAATATGTACTTAGGATTTAGGATTAGGGTTTAGGGTAAGAAACGTGCAATTATGGTTTAGAGTTTAGGGTAAAAAAACATGTACTTAGGTTAAAAATGTGTAACTAGGTTTTAGGGTTAGCGTTTAAGGTAAAAACGTGTAATTAGGTTAAAAATGTGTAATTAGGGTTTAGGGTAAAAAACATGTAATTAGGTTTTAGGGTTAGTGTTTATGGTAAAAAAACGTGTAATTAGGTTAAAAATGTGTAATTATGATTTAGGGTTAGGGTTTAGGGTAAGAAATGTGTAATTAGGGTTTAGGGTAAAAACATGTAATTAGGTTAAAAACGTGTAATTAGGGTTTAGGGTAAATAACGTGTAATTAGGTTAAAAATGTATAACTAGGTTTTAGGTTTAGGGTAACAAACTTGTAATTAGGTTAAAAACGTGTAATTAAGGATTAGGGTAAAAAAACGTGTAATTAGGTAAAAAATGTGTAACTAGGTTGTAATGCCCAATGATCTCACACCCGGCCAATGCTAAGCGTGTCATATATGATGCATTTACACTGATTTACAACATATGAATGACATGACTGCATGAGTATGATTATTTGCTAATTATATGATAAGCGCATGATTTCATGAAAATGCTATGTGCGATTTATGTGGTATGTGCATTTAAAATGCATTTCATTAGCATTCTCTATTAGTTAAGTAGAAATGACGATTAAGCAGGCACGACGTTTAGACAATTAACGAATTAGATTAAGTAGGTATGACATTTAGCACTTATCACGAGGTAATTAACGAACGGAAAATTGAGCTGCTTCCCAGGAGGTCACCCATCCTGTTATTGCTCTCGTACGAGCACGCTTAACTTTATAGTTTTGATCAAATACGGTACACTAAACCTTTCGAATAATTATCGGGTAAAGATATTTTACACACTACGCGTCACTTACGTATTACTGGTATGTCCCGATTTATTTAAATACATGACACGTAGAATATATAACGTATAAATGTATAACACGTAATAAGCTAGCAGCTGCAAATAATTCATATAATATAATAATATTATTTATATAATTAGTCACCAAAAGAAAAACATGGTAAGTAATCCATTTCAGCCGACTTACTTTTACTTATGTGTATATATATATATGGATAATCATTATATTACAGACAATTAGTCACCATGTTGCCACTAAGCTTCTCATTTAGCCACTCTATTTGCCGACTTAGTCTTTTAAGTTAGATATATGTATATATATACATAAATACTCATTTTCCAAGTTAGAACAAAGCTAAGGCAATAGTAGGAAACAGAGAGAGTTTGAAGAAATAGAGAAAAGAAATAAGAAAGGAAAGAAAAGGAAAGAGAAAGGAAGAGAAAAATTCGCAGAAAATATACGAACTGCCGTACGCGTTACACGTAAGTATTTTATTGATAGTTTCTTCGAATTAATCGGTAAATTTAGAATATTAATCGAAAATCATATTTAGGTATCGTATATATATCGTTTTACAGGTTAGTTCCTATAGGTAGCTTGCGATATCGTCACCGTCATTGATTTCAATAATAACGACTTAAGGTAAGTAGAAGTTTTTCTTGACGTATCATAAGAATCAATATTATGCATTTTTATGATTATGTGAGTTGATTGTTTGAAAATGAATGTATTATGTGCCGATTGTTTTAAATGTTAATGATTTATGATTTATTATATGTTTTATTGAAAATGAATGTTATATGACGTGAAATGTTGAAGTACAAGTGAATATGATGCATTATATTGATACATATGGAAAGAGAACGTTTTTGAAAGTGAAGTTTGGTATTTGATTGGCGGTCGGGTAGGCACGGGACGCGGGAGGGACCGGCGGACCCACAGAGGGTGGTGAATACCTTGAGGTGTAAAAACCAAGATAGATAAAGCCACAATATATGATGGAGCTAGCGGCTAATATCATCGGCCGAAAGGTCGGTATGAGAACCCCCGCGATGCTTCTTTTATTGGCCAAATATGAACAGGTTCCGAAAACAGACGCCTATCATCATCAGTCGAATACCATACTTCGGGGTACCCAAGAGGAAAAGATAATGTTTTAAATGAACTATGCATTATTGACTGTCTTATGTGCTACGTGATATATTGTTATAATTCAGCTTCTTCTTACTGAGCCATTAGCTCATTAGATTCTTATGATGCAGGTGATGTTTGATGTAGATATGTGAAGGTTGCCCAAGGATCCCGAGCGGTCAGACAGAGTTATGTTCATATGCCGTGTGTCGAGCGTTTTGTAGCTCAAAAACTCTGATTTTGTGTTAAATAGCCGCTCTGTTATGGTTTTGTAAACAAACTTATGTTTATGTACAGGGTCTTGTATTGTAAAGAAAATGGTTTGTTTTTATTTCAACGAACAAATTTTATTATTTCAGAAAACCATAACATTTAAGAAAAGAAAGGGTCACCGTCCCCGGGCCCCGGTCTGGGGGCGTGACAGTTTTTGTGGTATCAGAGCGGAGGTTTAGTCTTTCCTGAAGATAAAAGAAGGCATATGAACATATTCTGGCTGGGGAAACTTGGTCAACTCTTTTGTTTATTTCTTTATGTTTGATTAACGCATATTATTGTCATTATTGTACATTCATTATTGGCTGGTGAAAGGGATAAATTGGGCAATATATAGGAAATCATGCCGCCAAAACGTAAAGTGATGGGTGCCGAAGAGGGGTGTAACAATGTGGTGGATAATTTGACTAATCTGATACAGCAACAAACCAGAATGCATGGCGAACAGATTCAACAGTTATTAAACATGCAACAGAGAAATCAAGAACATAACAACCAAGCTCATGCACCGCCTGTTCGTCCTGAAAATCCACAAGCTGTGTACGAAAAGTTCAGAAAGATGGAGCCATCTGACTTTTATGGTGGTTCGGATCCTGTTGTTGCAGAAGAGTGGGTTAAATCTTTAGATGTCATCTTTGACTACATGCGAATTGATGATGCTGACAAGGTACTTTGTGCGATCTTCTTATTAAAGAAGGAGGCGAGAATCTGGTGGGAAGGAGCTAAACTGGCAGTGGATATGGAGACACTGACATGGGAGAGGTTCAAAGTGATCTTTTATGACAAATACTTTACTCGAGATGCAAAATCTCTCAAGGTTAAAGAGTTTCTGGAGCTGAAGCAGGGGGACATGACTGTCTGTGAATACGTTCGAAAATTTGAAGAGGGTTGCAGATACGTTCCTTACATTGCGAGAGATAATACCGAAAAGACTGATCACTTCTTAAGAGGACTGAAGCCTGAGATTAGACGGGATGTCAGAATGTCTTCAGCAACTGAGTTTCGAGAAATTGTGGATAAAGCTTTAATGGCTGATCTTGATGAAAAAGAAATTCAGAAATCTTATCAACAAAAGAGGCAAATGTTCACCCCGAGAAATCCAACGCAATGGAAAAAGCCAGAGCAGAAACCAATCCAGAGGAATACTGACAAACGTCCAAGAGTTGGACAGACTCCAAATGAAATTGAAAGGCCGAAATGTAATATATGTGGCCGGAACCATTTTGGTGAATGTCGACTGGGTTCGAATAACTGTTTCAAATGTAAGAAACCTGGGCATTTTGCAAAGGATTGTCCAATACTCCAGAACAAAGTGCAGGGGAGAGTTTACCCGATGACAAATGAACAAGCCGTTGCAGACCCCTAAGTTGTTTCAGGTACTATTTTGATTTCTGGAATGCCTGCATTTGCATTGATAGATTCAGGTTCTACACATTCATTTGTATCAAATGCATTTGTGAGAAAATTGGGCATTACACCGGACTTGCTGAAAGTAAATTACAGTGTGACCATTCCGTCGGGAGAAGAAATGGAGTCCAGTCAGGTATTGAGGGCTTGTTCTATTCAAATTGGTAACAGAGTGCTATACGCTGATCTCGTTGTCTTGTCGATTTCAAATTTTGAGGTTATACTGGGTATGGATTGGCTTACCAAATATCATGCCACCATCGATTGCAATAAGAAGGTTGTGATCTTTCAGCCACCTGGAAAGGAGCAATTTATGTTTAGCGGTACTTCAGGCTCATTTTCTTTACCGGTTATCTCTGCACTGAAGGCCCAAAAGATGTTGAATAAAGGTTGTGCTGGATACTTGGCAAGCGTGATAGACACCTCAGTTGAAACACAATTAAAGCCTGAAGATGTAGAAGTAGTCAGAGAATTTTTAGAAGTATTCCCAGATGATTTACTAGGACTACCACCAGATCGAGAAATTGAGTTTGTGATTGATGTTGTGCCAGGAACTGCCCCTATTTCTAAAGCACCGTACAGAATGGCCCCAACTGAATTGAAAGAGTTGAAAGTGCAACTACAAGATTTACTTGATAAGGGATTTATTCGTCCAAGTTATTCGCCTTGGGGAGCTCCGGTATTGTTTGTTAAGAAGAAAGACGGGACAATGCGGTTATGCATTGATTATAGAGAACTCAACAAAGTAACAATTAAGAATAAGTATCCTCTTCCAAGAATAGATGATTTGTTTGATCAATTGCAAGGTGCATCGGTATTCTCTAAGATCGATTTGCGTTCAGGTTATCATCAATTAAAAGTCAAGGAGGAAGATATACAGAAAACTGCATTCAGAACAAGGTACGGTCATTACGAATTTCTAGTAATGCCTTTCGGTTTAACAAATGCTCCTGCAGCCTTCATGGATTTGATGAATCGGGTATTCAAGACTTTTCTTGATAAATTCGTAATTGTGTTTATCGATGACATCCTGATCTACTCACGCGATAAACGGGAACATAAAGAACATTTGAGACTTGTGTTGCAAGTTCTGAAGGAGAAACAACTATATGCAAAATTCAAGAAATGTGAATTTTGGCTTGAACAAGTGGTATTCTTAGGGCATGTGGTATCGAAGAATGGAATTTCAGTTGATCCAAGTAAGATAGAAGCTGTGAATAACTGGCAAACCCCAACAACCGTGTCAGAAGTTCGGTGTTTCTTAGGATTAGCAGGGTATTATAGAAGATTTGTTCAGGGATTCTCAAGACTGGCGGTTCCACTGACGACGTTGACAAGAAAGAATGTGAAATTTGTTTGGACCGATGCTTGTGAAAAGAGTTTCCAAGAGTTGAAACATCGATTGACTACAGCTCCTATTCTCTCTGTTCCAACTGGAACTGGTGGATTCGTAGTATACAGTGATGCTTCTAAAAATGGTTTAGGCGCTGTGTTAATGCAGAATGGGAAGGTAATTGCATATGCTTCAAGGCAATTAAAAGAATATGAAAAGAACTACCCAACTCATGATCTGGAACTTGCCGCTGTCGTTTTCGCCCTGAAGATTTGGAGACATTACTTGTATGGTGAAAAGTGTGAGATTTACACCGATCATAAAAGTTTGAAGTATTTCTTCACCCAGAAAGAGTTGAATATGAGACAACGGAGATGGTTAGAACTCGTTAAAGATTACGACTGCGTCATTAACTATCATCCTGGCAAAGCAAATGTGGTAGCTGATGCATTGAGTAGAAAGTCGATGTCTTCCCTCATTATACAGAGGTCACTATTACAAGATTTGCAGAAATTGGAACTGGAAGTTGTACCTAAAGGGAAGGTATGCTCTTTGTCAGCCCTAATGCTAAAGCCTGTACTTCGTGACAGAATTATCGAAGCTCAGAAAAATGATGTGTATTTGATTGAGAAGAAGAGAAAGATGGACGAAGGAAAGGAGACCGAATTCACAATTTCTGATGACGGGGTTATGAAATACAAAGGCAGACTATGCGTTCCATTTGATCAAGCGATCAAAGAGGACATTTTAAAAGAAGCCCATTCTAGTCCTTATTCAGTACACCCCGGAAGTACGAAGATGTATAAAGATCTGCAACAACATTACTGGTGGACCGGTATGAAGAAAGATATAGCAACCTTTGTGACTGAATGTTTGACTTGTCAACAGGTTAAAGTTGAACACCAAAGACCGGCGGGTTTACTAAAGCCTCTACCGATACCAGAGTGGAAATGGGAACATATTACCATGGATTTCGTATTGGGATTGCCAAGAACTCAGAAGGGATACAACTCCATATGGGTGATTGTCGATAGATTAACAAAATCAGCTCATTTTCTTGCAGTGAAGTCGACATATAATATGGACCAGTACGCTCAACAATACATTAATGAGGTAGTCAGATTACACGGAGTGCCAGTTTCTATAGTATCTGATAGAGATCCCAAATTCACGTCAACGTTTTGGAATGTGTAACTAGGTTTTAGGGTTAGAGTTTAGGGTAAAAACGTGTAATTAGGTTAAAAACGTGTAATTAGGGTTTAGGGTAAAAAACATGTAATTACGTTTTAGGGTTAGGGT
Source organism: Verbascum thapsus (assembly GCA_963669365.1). Lineage (NCBI taxonomy): Eukaryota > Viridiplantae > Streptophyta > Magnoliopsida > Lamiales > Scrophulariaceae > Verbascum > Verbascum thapsus. The sequence goes on from OY770112.1 coordinate 8,553,714, forward strand.
TTAGGGTAAAAACGTGTAATTAGGTTAAAAATGGGTAATTAGGATTTAGGGTTAGGGTTTAGAGTAAGAAACATGTAATTAGGGTTTAGGGTTAGGGTTTAGGTTAAATACATGTAATTAGGTTAAAAACGTTTAATTAAGGTTTAGGGTAAAAAACATTTAATTAGGTTTTAGGGTTAGGGTTTAGGGTAAAAACGTGTAATTAGGTTAAAAATGTGTAATTAGGATTTAGGGTTAGGATTTAGGGTAAGAAATGTGTAATTGGGGTTTAGGGTAAAAACATGTAATTAGGTTAAAAACGTGCAATTAGGGTTTAGGGTAAAAAACGTGTAATTAGGTTAATAATGTATAATTAGGTTTTAGGGTTAGGGTTTACGGAAAACACGTGTAATTAGGTTAAAACGTGTAATTAGGGTTTTGGATAAAAAACGTGTAATTAGGTTTTAGGGTTAGGTTTTAGGGTAAAAAATGTGTAATTAGGATTTAAGGTTAGGGTTTAGAGTAAGAAACATGTAATTAGGGTTTAGGGTAAAAAACATGTAATTATGTAAAAAAACGTGGAATTAGGGTTTAGGGTAAAAAACGTGTAATTAGGTTAATAAATGTGTAACTAGGTTTTAGCGTTAGGGTTTAGAGTAAAAACATGTAATTAGGTTAAAAACGTGTAAATAGGGTTTAGGGAAAAAAACGTGTAATTAGGATTTAGGGCTAGGGTTTAGGGTAAAAACAAGTGTAATTAGGTTAAAAATATGTAATTAGGATTTTGGGTTAAGGTTTATGGTAAGAAACGTTTAATTAGGGTTTAGGGTTTACGGTTAGGGTTTAGGGTAAAAAATATGTCATTAGGTTAAAAACATGTAAATAGGGTTTTAGGGCGCTTAGGGTAAAAAACGTGTAATTAGGGTTTAGGATATAAAACGTGTAATTAGGTTTTAGGCTTAGGGTTTAGGGTAAAAAAATGTGTAATTAGGTTAAAAAGGAGTAATTAGGATTTCGGGTTAGGGTTTAGAGTAAGAAACATGTAATTAGGGTTTAGAGTTGGGGTTTAGGTTAAAAACATGTAATTAGTTTAAAAAAGTGTAATTAGGGTTAGGGTTAGGGTTAGGAATTAGGGTAAAAACGTTTAATTAGGTTAAAAATGTGTAATTAGGATTTAGGGTTAAGGTTTAGGGTAAGAAATGTGTAATTAGGGTTTAGGGTAAAAATACATAATTAGGTTAAAAACGTGTAATTAGGGTTTAGGGTTAGAGTTTAGGGTAAAAAACGTGTAACCCTAACCCTAATTACACATCTTTAACCTAATTACACATTTTTAACCTAATTACATATTTTTTACCCTAAACCCTAACCCTAAACCCTAATTAAACATTTCTTACCCTATACCCTAACCCTAAATCCTAATTACACATTTTTAACCTAATTACACTTGTTTTTACCTTAAACCCTAACCCTAAAACCTAATTACACGTTTTTTTTCCTAAACCCTATTTACACGTTTTTAACCTAATTACATGTTTTTACTCTAAACACTAACCCAGAAACCTATTTACACATTTTTAACCTAATTACATGTTTTTTACCCTAAACCGTAAACCCTAATTCCACGTTTTTAACCTAATTACATATTTTTTACCCTAAACCCTAATTTCAAGTTTCTTACTCTAAACCATAACCCTAAATCCTAATTACACAGTTTTATCCTAATTATACTTGTTTTTACCCTAAACCCTAACCCTAAAACCTAATTACATGTTTTTTTCCTAAACCCTATTTACACGTTTTTAACCTAATTACATGTTTTTACTCTAAACCCTAACCCTGAAACCTAGTTACACATTTTTAACCTAATTACACGTTTTTTACCCTAAACCCTAAACCCTAATTCCACGTTTTTAACCTAATTACATATTTTTTACCCTAAACCCTAATTACATGTTTCTTACTCTAAACCCTAACCCTAACCCTAAATCCTAATAACATATTTTTAACCAAATTACAATTTTACCCTAAACCCTAACACTAAAACCTAATTACACGTTTTTTTTCCTAAACCCTATTTACACGTTTTTAACCTAATTACATGTTTTTACTCTAAACACTAACCCTGAAACCTAGTTACACATTTTTAACCTAATTACACGTTTTTTACCCTAAACCCTAAACCCTAATTCCACATTTTTAACCTAATTACATATTTTTTACCCTAAATCCTAATTACACATTTTTAACCTAATTACACTTGTTTTTTACCCTAAACCCTAACCCTAAAACCTAATTACATGTTTTTTTTTTTTTCTAAACCCTATTTACACGTTTTTAACCTAATTACATGTTTTTACTCTAAACACTAACCCTGAAACCTAGCTACACATTTTTAACCTAATTACACGTTGTTTACCCTAAACCCTAAACCCTAATTCCACGTTTTTAACCTAATTACATATTTTTTACCCTAAACCCTAATTACATATTTTTTACTCTAAACCCTAACCCTAAATCCTAATTACACAGTTTTAACCTAATTACACTTGTTTTTACCCTAAACCCTAACCCTAAAACCTATTTACACGTTTTTTATCCTAAACCCTAACCCTAAATCCTGATTACACATTTTTAACCTAATTAACGTTTTACCCTAAACCCTAACCCTAAAACCTAATTACATGTTTTTTACCCTAAACCCTAATTACACGTTTTTAACCTAATTACATGTTTTTAACCTAAACCCTAACCGTAAACCCTAATTACAAATTTTTTACACTAAACCCTAACCCCAAATCCTAATTACACATTTTTAACCTAATTACACGTTTTTACCCTAAACCCTAATTACATATTTCTTACTCTAAACCCAAACCTTAAATCCTAATTACTCATTTTTAACCTAATTACACATTTTTTACCCTAAACCCTAACCCTAAAACCTAATTACACATTTTTTATCCTAAACCCTAATTACACGTTTTTAACCTAATTACACGTGTTTACCCTAAACCCTAACCCTAAAACCTAGTTATACATTTTAAACCTAATTACACGTTTTTTACTCTAAACCCTAATTACACATGTTTAACCTAATTACATGTTTTTACCCTAAACCCTAACCCTAAACCCTAATTACACATTTCTTACCCTAAACCCTAACCCTAAATCCTAATTACACATTTTTAACCTAATTACACGTGTTTACCCTAAACCCTAACCCTAAAACCTAATTACACGTGTTTTAACCTAAACCTAATTACACGTTTTTAACCTAATTACACGTTTTTACCTTAAACCCTAACCGTAAAACCTAGTTACACATTTTTAACCTAATTACACGTTTTTTACCCTAAGCCCTAACCCTAAAACCCTAATTACAAGTTTTTAACCTAATGACATATTTTTTACCCTAAACCCTAACCCTAAACCCTAGTTACACATTTCTTACCCTAAACCCTAAACCTAAATCCTAATTACACATTTTTTACCCTAAACCCTAACCCTAAAACCTAATTACACGTTTTTTACCCTAAACCCTAATTACAAGTTTTTACACTAAACCCTAACCCTAAAAACTAGTTACACATCTTTAACCTATTTACATATTTTTAACCTAATTACATATTTTTTACCCTAAACCCTAATTAAACGTTTCTTACCCTAAACCTAAATCCTAATTACAAGTTTTTAACCTAATTACACTTGTTTTTACCCTAAACCCTAACCCTAAAACCTAATTACACGTTTTTTTCCTAAACCCTATTTACACGTTTTTAACCTAATTACATGTTTTTACTCTAAACACTAACCCTGAAACCTAGTTACATATTTTTAACCTAATTACACGTTTTTTACCCTAAACCCTAAATCCTAATTCCACGTTTTTAACCTAATTACATATTTTTTACCCTAAACCATAACCCTAAACCCTAATTACATGTTTCTTACTCTAAACCCTAACCCTAAATCCTAATTACACAGTTTTAACCTAATTACACTTGTTTTTACCCTAAATCCTAACCCTAAAACCTATTTACACGTTTTTTATCCTAAACCCTAATTATATGTTTTTAACCTAATTACACATGTTTACGCTAAACCCTAACCATAAAACCTAGTTATAAATTTTTAATCTAATTACACGTTTTTTACCCTAAATCCTTACCCTAAACTCTAATTATACGTTTTTAACCTAATTACATGTTTTAACCCTAAACCCTAATTACACATTTCTTACCCTAAACCCTAACCCTAAATCCTAATTACACATTTTTAACCTAATTACACGTTTTTACCCTAAACTCTAACCCTAAAACCTAATTACATATTTTTTACCCTAAACCCTAATTACACGTTTTTAACCAAATTACATGTTTTTAACCTAAACCCCAACCCTAAACACTAATTACATGTTTCTTACTCTAAACCCTAACCCTAAATCCTAATTACCCATTTTTAACCTAATTACACGTTTTTTACCCTAAACCCTAACCCTAAAACCTAATTACATATTTTTTATCCTAAACCCTAATTACACGTTTTTAACCTAATTACACGTTTTTACCTTAAACCCTAACCCTAAAACCTAGTTACACATTTTTAACCTAAGTAAATGTTTTTACCCTGAAATCTAACCCTAAACTCTAAACCCTAATTACATGTTTCTTACCCTATACCCTAACCTAAATCCTAAGTACACATTTTTAACCTAATTACATGTTTTTTACCCTAAAACCTAATTACACGTTTTTAACCTAATTACACGTTTTTACCCTAAACCCTAACCCTAAAACCTAGTTACACATTTTTAACCTAATTACATGTTTTTTTACCCTAAACCCTAATTACACGTTTTTAACCTAATTACATGTTTTTTTACCCTAAACCCTAACCCTAAACCCTAATTACACGTTTCTTACCCTAAACCCTAACCCTAAGTTCTAATTACACATTTTTAACCCAATTACATGTTTTTTACCCAAAATCCTAACCCTAAATCCTAATTAAATGTTTCTTACCCTAAAACCTAACCCTAAATCCTAATTATACATTTTTAAACTAATTTCACTTGTTTTTACCCTAAACCCTAACCCTAAACCCTAATTACAAGTCTTTTACCCTAAACCGTATTTACACGTTTTTAACCTAATTACATGTTTTTACTCTAAACCATAACCCTAAAACCTAGTTAGACATTTTTAACCTAATTACACGGTTTTTACCCTAAACCCTAACCCTAAACCCTAATTCCACGTTTTTAACCTAATTACATGTTTTTTTACCCTAAACCCTAACCCTAAACCCTAAACCCTAATTACATGTTTATTACTCTAAACCCTAACCTTAAATCCTAAGTATACATTTTTAATCTAATTACACATTTTTTACCCTAAAACCTAATTACACGTTTTTTATCCTAAACCCAAATTACACGTTTTTAAACTAATTACACGTGTTTACTCTAAACCCTAACCCTAAAACCTAGTTATACATTTTTAACCTAATTACACGTTTTTTACCCTAAACAATAACCCTAAACCCTAATTTTTTAACCTAAGTACATTTTTTTTACCCTAAACTCTAAACCCTAATCACACGTTTCTTACCCTAAACCCTAACTCTAAATCCTAATTACTCATTTTTAACCTAATTACACGTTTTTTTACCCTAAACCCTAATTACACGTTTTTAACCTAATTACATGTTTTTTACCCTAAACCCTAACCCTAAACCCTAAATACACATTTCTTACCCTAAACCCTAACCCTAAGTTCTAATTACACATTTTTAACCTAATTACACTTTTTTTACCCTAAACCCTAACCATAAACCCTAATTACATGTTTCTTACTCTAAACCCAAACCTTAAATCCTAATTACTCATTTTTAACCTAATTACACATTTTTTACCCTAAACCCTAGCCCTAAAACCTAATTACACGTTTTTTATCCTAAACCCTAAATACACCTTTTTAACTTAATTACACGTGTTTACGCTAAACCCTAACCCTAAAACCTAGTTATACATATTTAACATAATTACACGTTATTTACCCTAAACCCGAACCCTAAACCCAAATTACATATTTTTAACCTAATTACATGTTTTTACACTAACTCCTAACCATAAACCCTAATTACACATTTCTTACCCTAAACCATAACCCTAAATCCTAATTACACATTTTTAACCTAATTACACGTTTTTACACTAAACCCTAAGCCTAAAACCTAATTACACGTTTTTTACCCTAAGCCCTAATTACACGTTTTTAATCTAATTACACGTTTTTACCCTAAACCCTAACCCTAAAACCTTGTTACACATTTTTAACCTAACTACACGTTTTTTACCCTAGGCCCTAACCCTCAGACCCTAATTACATGTTTTTAACCTAATAACATATTTTTTACCCTAAACCCTAACCCTAAACCCTAGTTACACATTTCTTACCCTAAACCCTAACCCTAAAACCTAGTTACACATCTTTAACCTAATTACACATTTTTAACCTAATTAAATGTTTTTTACCCTAAACCCTAACCCTAAACCCTAATTAAACGTTTCTTACCCTAAACCCTAACCATAAATCCTAATTACACATTTTTAACCTAATTACACTTGTTTTTACCCTAAACCCTAACGCTAAAACCTAATTACACGTCTTTTACCCTATACCCTATTTACACGTTTATAACCTAATTTCATGTTTTTACTCTAAATCCTAACCCTAAAACCTAGTTACACATTTTTAACCTAATTACACGTTTTTTAACCGAAACCCTAACCCTAAACCCCAATCCCACGTTTTTAACCTAATTACATATTTTTTACCCTAAACTCTAATTACATGTTTCTTACTCTAAACCCTAACCTAAAATCCTAATTACACATTTTTAACCTAATTACACATTTTTTACCCTAAAACCTAATAACACGTTTTTTATCCTAAACCCTAATTACACGTTTTTAACCTAATTACACGTGTATACCCTAAACCCTAACCCTAAAACCTAGTTATACATTTTTAACCTAATTACAGGTTTTTTACCCTAAACCCTAAATTACACATTTTTAACCTAATTACATGTTTTTACCCTAAACCCTAACCCTAAACCCTAATTACACATTTCTTACCCTAAACCCTAACCCTAAATCCTAATTACACATTTTTAACCTAATTACACGTTTTTACCCTAAACCCTTACCCTAAAACCTAATTACAGTTTTTTACCCTACACCCTAATTACACATTTTTAACCTAATTACACGTTTTTACCCTAAACCCTACCCCTAAAACCTAGTTACACATTTTTAACCTAATTACACGTTTTTTACCCTAAGCCCTAACCCTAAAACCCTAATTACAAGTTTTTAACCTAATGACATATTTTTTACCCTAAACCCTAGTTACACATTTCTTACCCTAAACCCAAACCCTAAATCCTAATTACACATTTTTAACCTAATTACACGTTTTTTACCCTAAACCCTAACCCTAAAACCTAATTACACGTTTTTTACCCTAAACCCTAACCCTAAAACCTAATTACACGTTTTTTACCCTAACCCCTAATTACAAGTTTTTACACTAAACCTTAACCGTAAAACCTAGTTACACATCTTTAACCTAATTATATGTTTTTTACCCTAAACCCTAATTCCACGTTTTCAACCTAATTACATGTTTTTTACCCTAACCCCTAACCCTATACCCTAATTTCATGTTTCTTACTCTAAACCCTAACCTTAAATCCTAATTACACATTTTTTACCCTAAACCCTAACCCTAAAACCTAATTACATGTTTTTTTATCCTAAACCCAAATTACACGTTTTTAACCTAATTACACGTGTTTACTTAAACCCTAACCCTAAAACCTAGTTATACATTTTTAACCTAATGACGCGTTTTTACCCTAAACCCTAATTACACATTTTTAACCTAATTACATGTTTTTACCCTAAACCCTAATTACACATTTTTTAACCTAAACCCTAACCCTAAATCCCAATTACACATTTCTAACCTAATTACACGTTTTTACCCTAAACCCTAACCCTAAAACCTAATTACACGTTTTTTACCCTAAACCCTAATTACACGTTTTTAACCTAATTACACATTTTTACCATAAACATAAAACCTAGTTACACATTTTTAACCTAATTACACGTTTTTTACCCTAAGCCCTAACCCTCAAACCCTAATTACATTTTTTTAACCTAATGACATATTTTTTATCCTAAACCCTAGTTACACATTTCTTACCCTAATTACACATCTTTAACCTAATTACACATTTTAAACCTAATTACATGTTTTTTACCCTAAACCCTAATTAAACGTTTCTTACCCTTAACCCTAACCCTAAATCCTAATTACACATTTTTAACCTAATTACACTTGTTTTTACCCTAAAACCTAACCCTAAAACCTAATTACACGTCTTTTACCCTAAACCCTATTTACACATTTTTAACCTAATTACATGTTTTTACTCTAAACCCTAACCCTAAAACCTAGTTACACATTTTTAACCTAATTACACGTTTTTTACCCTAAACCCTAATTCCACGTTTTCAACCTAATTACATGTTTTTTACCCTAACCCCTAACCCTATACCCTAATTTCATGTTTCTTACTCTAAACCCTAACCTTAGATCCTAATTACACATTTTTTACCCTAAACCCTAACCCTAAAACCTAATTACATGTTTTTTTATCCTAAACCCAAAATTACACGTTTTTAACCTAATTACACATGTTTACTTAAACCCTAACCCTAAAACCTAGTTATACATTTTTAACCTAATTACGCGTTTTTACCCTAAACCCTAATTACACATTTTTAACCTAATTACATGTTTTTACCCTAAACCCTAATTACACATTTTTTAACCTAAACCCTAACCCTAAATCCCAATTACACATTTCTAACCTAATTACACGTTTTTACCCTAAACCCTAACCCTAAAACCTAATTACACGTTTTTTACCCTAAACCCTAATTACACGTTTTTAACCTAATTACACATTTTTACCATAAACATAAAACCTAGTTACACATTTTTAACCTAATTACACGTTTTTTACCCTAAGCCCTAACCCTCAAACCCTAATTACATTTTTTTAACCTAATGACATATTTTTTACCCTAAACCCTAGTTACACATTTCTTACCCTAATTACACATCTTTAACCTAATTACACATTTTAAACCTAATTACATGTTTTTTACCCTAAACCCTAATTAAACGTTTCTTACCCTTAACCCTAACCCTAAATCCTAATTACACATTTTTAACCTAATTACACTTGTTTTTACCCTAAAACCTAACCCTAAAACCTAATTACACGTCTTTTACCCTAAACCCTATTTACACATTTTTAACCTAATTACATGTTTTTACTCTAAACCCTAACGCTAAAACCTAGTTACACATTTTTAACCTAATTACACGTTTTTTAACCTAAACCCTAACCCTAAACCCTAATTCCACGTTTTTAACCTAATTACATGTTTTTTACCCTAAACCCTAACTCTAAACCCTAATTACAAGTTTCTTACTCTAAACCCTAACCTTAAATCCTAATTACACATTTTACACCCTAAACCCTAACCCTAAATCCTAATTGCACGTTTTTTTATCCTAAACCCTTATTACACGTTTTTAACCTAATTACACGTGTTTACCCTATACCCTAACCCTAAAACCTAGTTATACATTTTAAACCTAACTATACGTTTTTTACCCTAAACCGTAACCCTAAACCCTAATTACACGTTTTTAACCTAATTACATGTTTTTACCCTAACCCCTAACCATAAACCCTAATTACACATTTTTTACCCTAAACCCTAACCCTAAAACCTAATTACACGTTTTTTACCCTAAACCCTAATTACACGTTTTTAACCTAATTACACGTTTTTACCCTAAACCGTAACCCTAAAACCTAGTTACACATTTTTAACGTAATTACACGTTTTTTACCCTAAGCCCTAACCCTAAAATCCTAATTACAATTTTTTAACCTAATGACATATTTTTTACCCTAAACCCTAACCCTAAATACTAATTACACATTTTTAACCTAATTACACGTTTTTTACCCTAAACCCTAACCCTAAAACCTAATTACACGTTTTTTACCCTAAACTCTAATTATAAGTTTTTACACTAAACCCTAACCCTAAAACCTAGTTACACATCTTTAACCTAGTTACAGATTTTTAACTTAATTACATATTTTTTACCCTAAACCCTAGTTAAACGTTTCTTACCCGAAACCCTAACCCTAAATCCTAATTACACATTTTCAACCTAATTACACTTGTTTTTACCCTAAACCCTAACCCTAAAACCTAATTACACGTTTTTTTCCCTAAAACCTATTTACACGTTTTTAACCTAATTACATGTTTTTACTCTAAACCCTAACCCTGAAACCTATTTACACATTTTTAACCTAATTACACGTTTTTTTACCCTAAACCCTAACCCTAAATCCGAATTCCACGTTTTTAACCTAATTACACTTTTTTTTACCCTAAACCCTAACCATAAACCCTAATTACATGTTTCTTACTCTAAACCCAAACTTTAAATGCTAATTACTCATTTTTAACCTAATTACACGTTTTTTAACCGAAACCCTAACCCTAAACCCTAATCCCACGTTTTTAACCTAATTACATGTTTTTTACCATAAACTCTGATTACATGTTTCTTACTCTAAACCATAACCTTAAATCCTAATTACACATTTTTAACCTAATTACACATTTTTTACCCTAAAACCTAATTACACGTTTTTTTATCCTAAACTCTAATTATACGTTTTTAACCTAATTACACGTGTTTACCCTAAACCCTAACCCTAAAACCTAGTTATACATTTTTAACTTAATTACACGTTTTTTACCCTAAACCCTAAATTACACATTTTTAACCTAATTACATCTTTTTACCCTAAATCCTAACCCTAAACCCTAATTACACATTTCTTACCCTAAACCCTAACCTTAAATCCTAATTACACATTTTTAACCTAATTACACGTTTTTACCCTAAACCCTTACCCTAAAACCTAATTACACGTTTTTTTACCCAAAATCCTAATTACACGTTATTAACCTAATTACACGTTTTTTACCCTAAGCCCTAACCCTAAAACCCTAATTTCAAGTTTTTAACCTAATGACATATTTTTTACCCTAAACCCTAGTTACACATTTCTTACCCTAAACCCTAAATCCTAATTACACATTTTTAACCTAATTACACGTTTTCTACCCTAAACCCTAACCCTAAAACCTAATTACACGTTTTTTTATACTAAACCCTAACCCTAAAACCTAATTACACGTTTTTTACACTAAACCCTAACCGTAAAACCTGGTTACACTAAACCCTAATCCTAAATCCTAATTAAACGTTTCTTACCCTAAACCCTAACCCTAAATCCTAATTACACATTTTTAACCTAATTACACTTGTTTTTACCTAAACCCTAATCCTAAAACCTAATTACATGTTTTTTTCCGTAAACCCCATTTACACGTTTTTAACCTAATTACATGTTTTTACTCTAAACTCTAACCCTAAAACCTAGTTACACATTTTTAACCTAATTACACGTTTTTTTACCCTAAACCCTAATTCCACGTTTTTAACCTAATTACATGTTTTTTACCCTAAACCCTAACCATAAACCCCAATTACATGTTTCTTACTCTAAACCCAAACTTTAAATCCTAATTACTCATTTTTAACCTAATTACACATTTTTTACCCTAACCTTAAAACCTAGTTACACGTTTTTATCCTAAACTCTAATTACACGTTTTTAACCTATTTACATATTTTTACCCTAACCATAACCATAAACCCTATTTACACATTTCTTACCCTAAACCCTAACCCTAAATCCTAATTACACATTTTTAACCTATTTACACGTTTTTACCCTAAACCCTAACCCTAAAATCTAATTACACATTTTTTACCCTAACTCTAATTACACGTTTTTAATCTAATTACACGTTTTTACCCTAAACCCTAACCCTAAAACCTAGTTACACATTTTTAACCTAATTACACGTTTTTTACCCACAACCCTAACCCTAAAACCCTAATTACATATTTTTAACCTAATGACATATTTTTTACCCTAAACCCTAACCCTAAACCCTAGTTACACATTTCTTACCCTAAACCCTAACCCTAAAACCTAGTTACACATCTTTAACCTAATTACACATTTTTAACCTAATTACATTTTTTTTACCCTAAACCCTAACCCTAAAACCTAGTTACACATTTTTAACCTAATTACACATTTTTTACCCTAAATCCTAACCCTAAATCCTAATTCCACGTTTTTAACCTAATTACATGTTTTTTTACCCTAAACCCTAACCATATACCCTAATTACATGTTTTTTACTCTAAACCCTAACCTTAAATCCTAATTATACATTTTTAACTTAATTACACATTTTTTACCCTAAACAGTAACCCTAAAACCTAATTACACATTTTTTATGCTAAACCTTAATTACTCGTTTTTAACCTAATTACACGTGTTTACCCTAAACCCTTACCCTAAAATCTAGTTATACATTTTTAACCTAATTACACGTTTTTTACCCTAAACCCTAATTACACATTTTTAACCTAATTACATGTTTTTACCCTAAACCCTAATTACACATTTCTTAACCTAAACCCTAATTACACGTTTTTACACTAAACCCTAACCCTAAAACCTAGTTACACATCTTTTTTTTTTGGATGACGAGGGAAACCCACAGTCGATACCATGAGGTGTGCACTGGGTAAACCCCGCTCTTGTGTAATAGCCTGCAGACCACACAAGAGAGGTAAACCAGCCTAGGTTGCCCATAGCTGACAGGCTCACTGTAGAAAAGGCAAATAGGCATTCCCTCATCAGGAGTCGAACCCGTGACCAAGGCCACAACATTCACATGCCCTTACCAACTCTACCGGGAGTTGCCCCCAAACCTAGTTACACATCTTTAACCTAATTACACATTTTTAACCTAATTACATATTTTTTTACCCTAAACCCTAATTAAACGTTTCTTACTCTAAACCCTAACCCTAAATCCTAATTACAACTTTTTAACCTAATTACACATGTTTTTACCCTAAACCCTAACCCTAAAACCTAATTACATGTTTTTTTTTCTAAACCCTATTTACACGTTTTTAACCTAATTACATGTTTTTACTCTAAACCCTAATCGTAAAACCTAGTTACACATTTTTAACCTAATTACACGTTTTATACCCTAAACCCTAATTCCTCGTTTTTAACCTAATTACATGTTTTTTACCCTAAACCCTAACCCTAAAACCTAATTACATGTTTCTTACTCTAAACCCTAACCTTAAATCCTAATTCCATATTTTTTACCCTACACCCTAACCCTAAATCCTAATTACACATTTTTTATCCTAAACCCTAATTACACATTTTTAACCTAATTATACGAGTTTACCCTAAACCCTAACCCTAAAACCTAGTTATACATTTTTAACCTAATTACACGTTTTTTACTCTAAACCCTAACCCTAAACCCTAATTACACGTTTTTAACCTAATTACATGTTTTTACCCTAAACCCTAATTACACATTCCTTACCCTAAACCCTAACCCTAAATCCTAACTACACATTTTTAACCTAATTACACATTTTTACCCTAAACCCTAATCCTAAAACCGAATTACATGTTTTTTACCCTAAATCCTAATTACACGTTTTTAACCTAATTACATGTTTTTAACCAAAACCATAACCCTAAACCCTAATTACATGTTTCTTACTCTAAACCCTAACCTTAAATCCTAACTACCCATTTTTAACCTAATTACACGTTTTTTACCCTAAACCATAACCCTAAAACCTAATTACGTATTTTTTACCCTAAACCATAATTACACGTTTTCAACCTAATTACACGTTTTTACCCTAAACACTAACCCTAAGACCTAATTACACATTTTTAACCTAAGTACATGTTTTTTACCCTAAACTCTAACCCTAAACCCTAAACCCTAATTACATGTTTCTTACCCTAAACCCTAACCCTAAATCCTAAGTACACATTTTTAACCTAATTACATGTTTTTTACCCTAAACCCTAATTACACGTTTTTAACATGAACCCTAACCCTAAAACCTAGTTACACATTTTTAACCTAATTACACGTTACCCTAAACCCTAATTACACGTTTTTAACCTAATTACATGTTTTTTACCCTAAACCCTAACCCTAAACCCTAATTACACGTTTCTTACCTTAAACCCTAACCCTAAGTTCTAATTACACATTTTTAACCTAATTACACTTTTTTTACCCTAAACCCTAACCATATACCCTAATTACATGTTTCTTACTCTAAACCCAAACTTTAAATCCTAATTACTCATTTTTAACCTAATTACACATTTTTTACCCTAAACCCTACCCTAAAACCTAATTACACGTTTTTATCCTAAACCCTAATTACTCGTTTTTTTACCTAATTACAGGTGTTTACCCTAAACCCTAACCATAAAATCTAGTTATACATTTTTAACCTAATTACACGTTTTTTACCCTAAACCCTAATTATACATTTTTACCCTAATTACATGTTTTTACCCTAACCCCTAACCATAAACCCTAATTACACATTTTTTACCCTAAATCCTAATTACACATTTTTAACCTAATTACACGTTTTTACCCTAAACCCTAACCCTAAAACTTAATTACACGTGTTTTACCATAAACCCTAATTACACCTTTTTAATCTAATTACACGTTTTTACCCTAAATCCTAACCCCAAAACTTAGTTACACATTTTTAACCTAATTACACGTTTTTTACCCTAAGTCCTAACCCTAAAACCCTAATTACATGTTTTTAAACTAATGACATATTTTTTACCCTAAACCCTAACCCTAAACCCTAGTTACACATTTCTTACCCTAAACCCTAACCCTAAAACTTAGTTACACATCTCTAACCTAATTACACATTTTTAACCTAATTACATGTTTTTTACCCTAAACCCTAACCCTAAACCCTAATTAAACGTTTCTTACCGTAAACTCTAACCCTAAATCCTAATTACACATTTTTAACCTAATTACACTTGTTTTTACCCTAAATCCTAACCCTAAAACCTAATTACACGTCTTTTACCCTAAACCCTATTTACACGTTTTTAACCTAATTACATGTTTTTTATCCTAAATACTAATTACACGTTTTTAACCTAATTACACGTGTTTACCCTATACCCTAACCCTAAAACCTAGTTACACATTTTTAATCTAATTACACGTTTTTTACCCTAAACCCTAATTACACGTTTTTAACCTAATTACATATTTTTTACCCTAAACCCTAACCCTAAGCCCTATTTACATGTTTCTTACCATAAAACCTAACCCTAAATTTTAATTACACATTTTTAACCTAATTACACGTTTTTTTATCCTAAACTCTAACCCTAAAACCTAATTGCACGTTTTTTACCCTAAACCCTAATTACACGTTTTTAACCTAATTACACGTTTTTACCTTAAACCCTAACCCTAAAACTTAGTTACACATTTTTAACCTAATTACACGTTTTTTTACCCTAAACTCTAACCGTAAACCCTAATTACACGTTTTTAACCTAATTAAATTTTTGTTACCCTAAAACCTAACCCTAAACCCTAATTACAGGTTTCTTACTCTAAACCCTAACCCTAAATCCTAATTACACATTTTTAACCTAATTATACCTTTTTTACCCGAAACCCTAACCCTAAACCCTAATTACACGTTTTTAACCTAATTACACGTGTTTACCCTAAACCCTAACCCCAAAACCTAGTTACACATTTTTAACCTAATTACACGTTTTTTACCCTAAACCCTAATTACACGTTTTTTAACTAATTACATGTTTTTTACCCTAAACCCTAACCCTAAGCCCTATTTACATGTTTCTTACCCTAAACCCTAACCCTAAATTTTAATTACACATTTTTAACCTAATTACACGTTTTTTTATCTTAAACTCTAACCCTAAAACCTAATTGCACGTTTTTTACCCTAAACCCTAATTACACGTTTTTAACCTAATTACACGTTTTTACCTTAAACCCTAACCCTAAAACCTAGTTACACATTTTTAACCTAATTACACGTTTTTTTACCCTAAACTCTAACCGTAAACCCTAATTACACGTTATTAACCTAATTACATTTTTGTTACCCTAAACCTTAACCCTAAACCCTAATTACATGTTTCTTACTCTAAACCCTAACCCTAAATCCTAATTACACATTTTAACCTAATTATACCTTTTTTTACCCGAAACCCTAACCCTAAACCCTAATTACACGTTTTAACCTAATTACATATTTTTTGCCCTACACCCTAACCCTAAACCATAATTACATGTTTCTTACTCTAAACCCTAACCCTAAATCCTAATTACACATTTTTAACCTAATTATACCTTTTTACCCTAAACCATAACCCTAAAACCTAATTACACATTTTTTATCCTAAACCCTAATTACACGTTTTTAACCTAATTACGCGTGTTTATCTTAAACCCTAACCCTAAAACCTAGTTACACATTTTGAACCTAATTACACGTATTTTACCCTAAACCGTAACCCTTAACCCTAATTACACGGTTTTAATCTAATTACATATTTTTTACTCTAAACCCTAATTACACGTTTTTAACCTAATTACACGTTTTTAACCTAATTACACATTTTTAACCTAATTACACGTTTTTAACCTAATTATCCATTTTTAACCTAATTACACTTTTTTACCCTAAACCCTAATTACACGTTTTAAACCTAATTACACATTTTTACCTTAAACCCTAACCCTAAAACCTAGTTACACATTTTTAACCTAAGTACATGTTTTTTACCCTAAACTCTAACCCTAAGCTCTAAACCCTAACCCTAAATCCTAATTACACATTTTTAACCTAATTACACGTTTTTTTTACCCTAAACCCTAATTACACGTTTTTTTTACCGTAAACCCCAATTACACATTTTTAACCTAATTACATGTTTTTTACCCTAAACCCTATACCCTCATTACACGTTTTTTTACCCGAAACCCTAACCCTAAGTTCTAATTACACATTTTTAACCTAATTACACTTTTTTTACCCTAAACCTTAACCATTAACCCTAATTACATGTTTCTTACTCTAAACTCAAACCCCAAATCCTAATTACTCATTTTTAACTTAATTACACATTTTTTACCCTAAACCGTAACCCTAAAACCTAATTACACGTTTTTTATCCTAAACCCTAATTACACATTTTTAATCTAATTACACGTGTTTACCCTAAACCCTAACCCTAAAACCTAGTTATACATTTTTAACCTAATTACACATTTTTTATTCTAAACCCTAACCCTAAACCCTAATTACACGTTTTTAACCTAATTACATGTTTTACCCTAACTCCTAACCATAAACCCTAATTACATATTTCTTACCCTAAACCCTAACCCTAAATCCAAATTACACATTTTTAACCTAATTACACGTTTTTACCCTAAACCCTAACCCTAAACCCTAATTACACATTTTTAACCTAATTACACGTTTTTTACCCTAAGCCCTAACCCTAAAACCCTAATTACATGTTTTTAACCTAATGACATATTTTTTACCCTAAACCCTAACCCTAAACCCTAGTTACACATTTCTTACCCTAAACCCTAACCCTAAAACCTAGTTACACATCTTTAACCTAATTATGCATTTTTAACCTAATTACATGTTTTTACCCTAAATCATAACCCTAAACCCTAACCCTAAATCCTAATTACACATTTTTAACCGAATTAGACGTTTTTACCCTAAACCCAAATTACAAGTTTTTAACCTAATTACACGTTTTTACCTTAAACCCTAACCCTAAAACCTAATTACACATTTTTAACCTAATTACACGTGTTTACCCTAAACCCTAACCCTAAAACCTAGTTATACATTTTTAACCTAATTACACGTTTTTTATTCTAAACCCTAACCCTAAACCCTAATTACACGTTTTTAACCTAATTACATGTTTTTACCCTAACCCCTAACCATAAACCCTAATTACACATTTCTTACCCTAAACCCTAACCCTAAATCTAAATTACACATTTTTAACCTAATTACATGTTTTTACCCTAAACCCTAACCCTAAACCCTAATTACACATTTTTAACCTAATTACATGTTTTTTACCCTAAGCCCTAACCCTAAAACTCTAATTACATGTTTTTAACCTAATGACATATTTTTTACCCTAAACCCTAACCCTAAACCCTAGTTACACATTTCTTACCCTAAACCCTAACCCTAAAACCTAGTTACACATCTTTAACCTAATTACGCATTTTAAACCTAATTACATGTTTCTCACCCTAAATCCTAACCCTAAACCCTAATTAAACGTTTCTCACCCTAAACCCTAACCCTAAATCCTAATTACACATTTTTAACCTAATTACACTTGTTTTTACTCTAAACCCTAACCCTAAAACCTAGTTATACATTTTTAACCTAATTACACGTTTTTTACCCTAAACCCTAATTACACATTTTTAACCTAATTACATGTTTTTACCCTAAACCCTAACCCTAAACCCTAATTACACATTTCTTACCCTAAACTCTAACCCTAAATCCTAATTACACATTTTTAACCGAATTAGACGTTTTTACCCTAAACCCTAATCCTAAAACCTAATTACACGCTTTTTTACCCTAAACCCTAATTACACGTTTTTAACCTAATTACACGTTTTTACCCTAAACCCTAACCCTAAAACCTAGTTACACATTTTTAACCTAATTACACGTTTTTTACCCTAAGCCTAACCCTAAAACCCTAATTACATGTTTTTAACCTAATGACATATTTTTTTACCCTAAACCCTAGTTAAACATTTCTTACCCTAAACCCTAACCCTAAAACCTAGTTACACATCTTTAACCTAATTACACATTTTTTACCCTAAACCCTACCCTAAAACTTAATTACACGTTTTTATCCTAAACCCTAATTACTCGTTTTTTTACCTAATTACACGTGTTTACCCTAAACCCTAACCATAAAATCTAGTTATACATTTTTAACCTAATTACACGTTTTTTACCCTAAACCCTAATTATACATTTTTATCCTAATTACATGTTTTTACCCTAACCCCTAACCATAAACCCTAATTACACATTTTTTACCCTAAATCCTAATTACACATTTTTAACCTAATTACACGTTTTTACTCTAAACCCTAACCCTAAAACCAAATTACACGTGTTTTACACTAAACTCTAATTACACCTTTTTAATCTAATTACACGTTTTTACCCTAAATCCTAACCCCAAAACTTAGTTACACATTTTTAACCTAATTACACGTTTTTTACCCTAAGTCCTAACCCTAAAACCCTAATTACATGTTTTTAAACTAATGACATATGTTTTACCCTAAACCCTAACCCTAAACCCTAGTTACACATTTCTTACCCTAAACCCTAACCCTAAAACTTAGTTACACATCTCTAACCTAATTACACATTTTTAACCTAATTACATGTTTTTTTACCCTAAACCCTAACCCTAAACCCTAATTAAACGTTTCTTACCGTAAACTCTAACCCTAAATCCTAATTACACATTTTTAACCTAATTACACTTGTTTTTACCCTAAACCCTAACCCTAAAACCTAATTACACGTCTTTTACCCTAAACCCTATTTACACGTTTTTAACCTAATTACATGTTTTTACTCTAAACCCTAACCCTAAAACCTAGTTTCACATTTTTAACCGAATTACACGTTTTTTATCCTAAACCCTAACCCTAAACCCTAATTCCACGTTTTTAACCTAATTACATGTTTTTTACCCTAAACCCTAACCCTAAACCCTAATTCCACGTTTTTAACCTAATTACACATTTTTTACCCTAAACCCTAACCCTAAAACCTAATTACATGTTTTTTATCCTAAATACTAATTACACGTTTTTAACCTAATTATACGTGTTTACCCTAAACCCTAACCCTAAAACCTAGTTACACATTTTTAATCTAATTACACGTTTTTTACCCTAAACCCTAATTACACGTTTTTAACCTAATTACATATTTTTTACCCTAAACCCTAACCCTAAATTTTAATTACACATTTTTAACCTAATTACACGATTTTTTATCCTAAACTCTAACCCTAAAACCTAATTGCACGTTTTTTACCCTAAACCCTAATTACATGTTTTTAACCTAATTACACGTTTTTACCTTAAACCCTAACCCTAAAACTTAGTTACACATTTTTAACCTAATTACACGTTTTTTTACCCTAAACTCTAACCGTAAACCCTAATTACACGTTTTTAACCTAATTACATTTTTGTTACCCTAAAACCTAACCCTAAACCCTAATTACATGTTACTTACTCTAAACCCTAACCCTAAATCCTAATTACACATTTTTAACCTAATTATACCTTTTTTACCCGAAACCCTAACCCTAAACCCTAATTACACGTTTTTAACCTAATTACACGTGTTTACCCTAAACCCTAACCCCAAAACCTAGTTACACATTTTTAACCTAATTACACGTTTTTTACCCTAAACCCTAATTACACGTTTTTTAACTAATTACATGTTTTTTACCCTAAACCCTAACCCTAAGCCCTATTTACATGTTTCTTACCCTAAACCCTAACCCTAAATTTTAATTACACATTTTTAACCTAATTACACGTTTTTTTTATCTTAAACTCTAACCCTAAAACCTAATTGCACGTTTTTTACCCTAAACCCTAATTACACGTTTTTAACCTAATTACACGTTTTTACCTTAAACCCTAACCCTAAAACCTAGTTACACATTTTTAACCTAATTACACGTTTTTTTACCCTAAACTCTAACCGTAAACCCTAATTACACGTTTTTAACCTAATTACATTTTTGTTACCCTAAACCCTAACCCTAAATCCTAATTACATGTTTCTTACTCTAAACCCTAACCCTAAATCCTAATTACACATTTTAACCTAATTATACCTTTTTTTACCCGAAACCCTAACCCTAAACCCTAATTACACGTTTTAACCTAATTACATATTTTTTGCCCTACACCCTAACCCTAAACCATAATTACATGTTTCTTACTCTAAACCCTAACCCTAAATCCTAATTACACATTTTTAACCTAATTATACCTTTTTACCCTAAACCATAACCCTAAAACCTAATTACACATTTTTTATCCTAAACCCTAATTACACGTTTTTAACCTAATTACGCGTGTTTATCCTAAACCCTAACCCTAAAACCTAGTTACACATTTTGAACCTAATTACACGTATTTTACCCTAAACCGTAACCCTTAACCCTAATTACACGGTTTTAATCTAATTACATATTTTTTACCCTAAACCCTAATTACACGTTTTTAACCTAATTACACGTTTTTAACCTAATTACACATTTTTAACCTAATTACACATTTTTAACCTAATTATCCATTTTTAACCTAATTACACTTTTTTACCCTAAACCCTAATTACACGTTTTAAACCTAATTACACATTTTTACCTTAAACCCTAACCCTAAAACCTAGTTACACATTTTTAACCTAAGTACATGTTTTTTACCCTAAACTCTAACCCTAAGCTCTAAACCCTAACCCTAAATCCTAATTACACTACTTACATGTTTTTTACCCTAAACCCTATACCCTCATTACACGTTTTTTACCCGAAACCCTAACCCTAAGTTCTAATTACACATTTTTAACCTAATTACACTTTTTTTACCCTAAACCTTAACCATTAACCCTAATTACATGTTTCTTACTCTAAACTCAAACCCTAAATCCTAATTACTCATTTTTAACTTAATTACACATTTTTTACCCTAAACCGTAACCCTAAAACCTAATTACACGTTTTTTATCCTAAACCCTAATTACACATTTTTAATCTAATTACACGTGTTTACCCTAAACCCTAACCCTAAAACCTAGTTATACATTTTTAACCTAATTACACATTTTTTATTCTAAACCCTAACCCTAAACCCTAATTACACATTTTTAACCTAATTACATGTTTTACCCTAACCCCTAACCATAAACCCTAATTACATATTTCTTACCCTAAACCCTAACCCTAAATTCAAATTACACATTTTTAACCTAATTACACGTTTTTACCCTAAACCCTAACCCTAAACCCTAATTACACATTTTTAACCTAATTACACGTTTTTTACCCTAAGCCCTAACCCTAAAACCCTAATTACATGTTTTTAACCTAATGACATATTTTTTACCCTAAACCCTAACCCTAAACCCTAGTTACACATTTCTTACCCTAAACCCTAACCCTAAAACCTAGTTACACATCATTAACCTAATTATGTATTTTTAAACTAATTACATGTTTTTACCCTAAATCATAACCCTAAACCCTAATTACACATTTCTTACCCTAAACCCTAACCCTAAATCCTAATTACACATTTTTAACCGAATTAGACGTTTTTACCCTAAACCCAAATTACAAGTTTTTAACCTAATTACACGTTTTTACCTTAAACCCTAACCCTAAAACCTAATTACACATTTTTAACCTAATTACACATGTTTACCCTAAACCCTAACCCTAAAACCTAGTTATACATTTTTAACCTAATTACACGTTTTTTATTCTAAACCCTAACCCTAAACCCTAATTACACGTTTTTAACCTAATTACATGTTTTTACCCTAACCCCTAACCATAAACCCTAATTACACATTTCTTACCCTAAACCCTAACCCTAAATCCAAATTACACATTTTTAACCTAATTACACGTTTTTACCCTAAACCCTAACCCTAAACCCTAATTACACATTTTTAACCTAATTACATGTTTTTTACCCTAAGCCCTAACCCTAAAACTCTAATTACATGTTTTTAACCTAATGACATATTTTTTACCCTAAACCCTAACCCTAAACCCTAGTTACACATTTCTTACCCTAAACCCTAACCCTAAAACCTAGTTACACATCATTAACCTAATTATGTATTTTTAAACTAATTACATGTTTTTACCCTAAATCATAACCCTAAACCCTAATTACACATTTCTTACCCTAAACCCTAACCCTAAATCCTAATTACACATTTTTAACCGAATTAGACGTTTTTACCCTAAACCCAAATTACAAGTTTTTAACCTAATTACACGTTTTTACCTTAAACCCTAACCCTAAAACCTAATTACACATTTTTAACCTAATTACACATGTTTACCCTAAACCCTAACCCTAAAACCTAGTTATACATTTTTAACCTAATTACACGTTTTTTATTCTAAACCCTAACCCTAAACCCTAATTACACGTTTTTAACCTAATTACATGTTTTTACCCTAACCCCTAACCATAAACCCTAATTACACATTTCTTACCCTAAACCCTAACCCTAAATCCAAATTACACATTTTTAACCTAATTACACGTTTTTACCCTAAACCCTAAACCCTAATTACACATTTTTAACCTAATTACATGTTTTTTACCCTAAGCCCTAACCCTAAAACTCTAATTACATGTTTTTAACCTAATGACATATTTTTTACCCTAAACCCTAACCCTAAACCCTAGTTACACATTTCTTACCCTAAACCCTAACCCTAAAACCTAGTTACACATCTTTAACCTAATTACGCATTTTAAACCTAATTACATGTTTCTCACCCTAAATCCTAACCCTAAACCCTAATTAAACGTTTCTCACCCTAAACCCTAACCCTAAATCCTAATTACACATTTTTAACCTAATTACACGTTTTTTACCCTAAACTCTATTTACACGTCTTTTACCCTAAACCCTATTTACACGTTTTTAACCAAATTACATGTTTTTACTCTAAACCCTAACCCTAAAACCTAGTTATACATTTTTAACCTAATTACACGTTTTTTACCCTAAACCCTAATTACACATTTTTAACCTAATTACATGTTTTTACCCTAAACCCTAACCCTAAACCCTAATTACACATTTCTTACCCTAAACTCTAACCCTAAATCCTAATTACACATTTTTAACCGAATTAGACGTTTTTACCCTAAACCCTAATCCTAAAACCTAATTACACGCTTTTTTACCCTAAACCCTAATTACACGTTTTTAACCTAATTACACGTTTTTACCCTAAACCCTAACCCTAAAACCTAGTTACACATTTTTAACCTAATTACACGTTTTTTACCCTAAGCCTAACCCTAAAACCCTAATTACATGTTTTTAACCTAATGACATATTTTTTACCCTAAACCCTAGTTAAACATTTCTTACCCTAAACCCTAACCCTAAAACCTAGTTACACATCTTTAACCTAATTACACATTTTTAACCTAATCACATGTTTTTTACCCTAAACCCTAAACCCTAATAAAATGTTTCTTACCCTAAACACTAACCCTAAATCCTAATTACACATTTTTAACCTAATTACACTTGTTTATGCCCTAAACCCTAACCCTAAAACCTAACAACACGTCTTTTACCCTAAACCCTATTTACACGTTTTTAACATAATTACATGTTTTTACTCTAAACCCTAACCCTAAAACCTAGTTACACATTTTTAACCTAATTACACGTTTTTTACCCTAAACCCTAACCCTATACCCTAATTACATATTTTTTTCTCTAAACCCTAACCTTAAATCCTAATTACACATTTTTAACCTAATTACACATTTTTTACCCTAAACCCTAACCCTAAAACCTAACCACACGTCTTTTACCCTAAACTCTATTTACACGTTTTTAACCTAATTACATGTTTTAACTCTAAACCCTAACACTAAAACCTAGTTACACATTTTTAACCTAATTACACATTTTTTACCTTAAACTCTAACCCTAAACCCTAATTCCACGTTTTAAACCTGATTACATGTTTTTTACCCTAAACCCTAACCCTATACCCTAATTACATATTTTTTCCTCTAAACTCTAACCTTAAATTATAATTACACATTTTTAACCTAATTACACATGTTTTACCCTAAACCCTAACCCTAACCCTAAAACCTAACCACACGTCTTTTACCCAAAACTCTATTTACACGTTTTTAACCTAATTACATGTTTTTACTCTAAACCCTAACACTAAAACCTAGTTACACATTTTTAACCTAATTACACGTTTTTTACCCTAAACTCTAACCCTAAACCCTAATTCCACGTTTTAAACCTAATTACATGTTTTTTACCCTAAACCCTAACCCTATACCCTAATTACATTTTTTTCCTCCAAACCCTAACCTTAAATCCTAATTACACATTTTTAACCTAATTACACATTTTTTATCCTAAACCATAACCCTAAAACCTAATTACATATTTTTTATCCTAAACCCTAATTACACGTTTTTAACCTAATTACACGTGTTTAACCTAAACCCTAACCCTAAAACCTAGTTATACATTTTTAACCTAATTACACGTTTTTTACCCTAAACCCTAATTACACATTTTAAACCTAATTACATGTTTTTTCCCTAAACCCTAACCCTAAACTCTAATTACACATTTCATACCCTAAACCCTAACCATAAATCCTAATTACATATTTTTAATCTAATTACACGTTTCTACCCTAAAACTTAACCCTAAAACCTAATTACACGTTTTTTACCCTAAGCTCTAATTACACGTTTTTAACCTAATTACAGATTTTTACCCTAAACCCTAACCCTAAAACCTTGTTACACATTGTTAACCTAATTACACGTTTTTTACCCTAAGCCCTAACCCTAAAACCCTAATTACAAGTTTTTAACCTAATGACATACTTTTTACCCTAAACCCTAACCATAAACCCTAGTTACACATTTCTTACCCTAAACCCTAACCCTAAATTCTAATCACACATTTTTAACCTAATTACACGTTTGTTACCCTAAATCCTAACCCTAAAACCTAATTACACGTCTTTTACCCTAAACCCTAACCCTAAATCCTAATCACATGTTTTTTACCTAATTACACGTTTTTACCCTAAATCCTAACCCTAAAACCTAGTTACACATTTTAAACCTAATTACACGTTTTTTACCCTAAGCCCTAACCCTAAAACCCTAATTACATGTTTTTAAACTAATGGCATATTTTTTACCCTAAACTCTAACCCTAAACCCTAGTTACACATTTCTTACCCTAAACCCTAACCCTAGAACCTAGTTACACATCTTTAACCTAATTACACATTTTTAACCTAATTACATATTTTTTACCCTAAACCCTAACCCTAAACCCTAATTAAACGTTTCTTACCCTAAACTCTAACCCTAAATTCTAATTACACATTATTTACCTAATTACACTTGTTTTTACCCTAAACCCTAACCCTAAAACCTAATCACACGTCTTTTACCCTAAACCCTATTGACACGGTTTTAACCTAATTACATGTTTTTACTCTAAACCCTAACCCTAAAACCTAGTCACACATTTTTAACCTAATTACACGTTTTTTACCCTAAATCCTAACCCTAAACCCTAATTCCACGTTTTTAACCTAAACCCTAACCCTATACCCTAATTACATGTTTTTTACTCTAAACCCTAACCTTAAATCCTAATTACACATTTTTAACCTAATTACACATTTTTTACCCTAAACCCTAACCCTAAAACCTAATTACACGTTTTTTACCCTAAATCTAATTAGAAGTTTTTACACTAAACCCTAACCCTAAAACATAGTTACACATCATTAACCTAATTACACATTTTTAAGCTAATTACATATTTTTTACCCTAAACCCTAACCCTAAACCCTAATTAAACATTTCTTACCCTAAACCCTAACCCTAAATCCTAATTACACATTTTTAACCTAATTACACTTGTTTTTACCCTAAACCCTAACCCTAAAACCTAATTACACGTCTTTTACCCTAAACCCTAACCCTAAAACCCAATTACATGTTTTTTTACCCTAAACCCTAATTACACGTTTTTAACCTAATTACATGTTTTTAACGTAAACCCTAACCCTAAACCCTAATTACATGTTTCTAACTCTAAACTATAACCTTAAATCCTAACTACCCATTTTTAACCTAATTACACGTTTTTTACCCTAAACCCTAACCCTAAAACCTAATTATATATTTTTACCAAAAACCCTAATTACACGTTTTTACCCTAAACCCTAACCCTAAAACCTAGTTACACATTTTTAACCTAAGTACATGTTTTTTACCCTAAACTCTAACCCTAAACTCTAAACCCTAATTACACGTTTCTTACCCTAAACCGTAACCCTAAATCCTAAGTACACATATTTAACCTAATTACATGTTTTTTTACCCTAAACCCTAATTACACTTTTTTACCCTAAAACCTAGTTACACATTTTTAACCTAATTACATGTTTTTTTACCCTAAACCCTAATTACACGTTTTTAATCTAACTACATATTTTTTACCCTAAACCCTAACCCTAAACCCTAATTACACGTTTCTTACCCTAAACCTAAGTTCTAATTACACATTTTTAACCTAATTACACTTTTTTTACCCTAAACCCTAACCATAAACCCTAATTACATGTTTCTTGCTCTAAACCCAAACCTTAAATCCTAATTACTCATTTTTAACCTAATTACACATTTTTTACCCTAAACCCTAACCCTAAAACCTAATTACACGTTTTTATCCTAAACCCTAATTACACGTTTTTAACCTAGTTACACGTGTTTACCCTAAACCCTAACCCTAAAATCTAGTTATACATTTTTAACCTAATTACACGTTTTTTTAACCTAAACCCTAATTACATGTTTTTAACCTAGTTACATGTTTTTACCCTAACCCCTAACCATAAACCCTAATTACACATTTATTACCCTAAACCCTAACCCTAAATCCTAATTACACATTTTTAAACTAGTTACACGTTTTTACCCTAAAACCTAACCTTAAAACCTAATTACACGTTTTTTACCCTAAACCCTAATTACACATTTTTAATCTATTTACACGTTTTTACCCTAAACCCTAACCCTAAAACCTAGTTACACATTTTTAACCTAATTACACGTTTTTTACCCTAAGCCCTAACCCTAAAACCCTAATTACATGTTTTTAACCTAATGACATATTTTTTACCCTAAACCCTAGTTAAACATTTCTTACCCTAACCCTAAAACCTAGTTACACATCTTTAACCTAATTACACATTTTTAACCTAATTACATGTTTTTTACCCTAAACCCTAAACCCTAATTAAATGTTTCTTACCCTAAACTCTAACCCTAAATCCTAATTACACATTTTTAACCTAATTACACTTGTTTATGCCCTAAACCCTGACCCTAAAACCTAACCACACGTCTTTTATCCTAAACCCTATTTACACGTTTTTAACCTAATTACATGTTTTTACTCCAAACCCTAACCCTAAAACCTAGTTACATATTTTTAACCTAATTACACGTTTTTTACCCTAAACCCTAACCCTATACCCTAATTACATATTTTTTCATCTAAACCCTAATCTTAAATCCTAATTACACATTTTTAACCTAATTACATATTTTTTACCCTAAACCCTAACCCTAAAACCTAACCACACGTCTTTTACCCTAAACTCTATTTACACGTTTTTAACCTAATTACATGTTTTAACTCTAAACCCTAACACTAAAACCTAGTTACACATTTTTAACCTAATTACACGTTTTTTACCCTAAACCCTAACCCTAAACCCTAATTCCACGTTTTAAACCTAATTACATATTTTTTACCTAAACCCTAACCCTTTACCCTAATTACATATTTTTTCCTCTAAACCCTAACCTTAAATCCTAATTACACATTTTTAACCTAATTACACATTTTTTTACCCTAAAACCTAATTAGATGTTTTTTATCCTAAACCCTAATTACACGTTTTTAATCTAATTACACGTGTTTAACCTAAACCCTAACCTTAAAACCTAGTTATACATTTTTAACCTAATTACACGTTTTTTACCCTAAACCCTAATTACACATTTTTAACCTAATTACATGTTTTTACCCTAAAACCTAACCCTAAACCCTAATTACACATTTCATACCCTAAACCCTAACTCTAAATCCTAATTACACATTTTTAACCTAATTACACGTTTTTACCCTAAAACTTAACCCTAAAACCTAATTACACGTTTTTTGCCCTAAACTCTAATTACACATTTTTAACCTAATTACACGTTTTTACTCTAAACCCTAACCCTAAAACCTAGTTACACATTGTTAACCTAATTACACATTTTTTACCCTAAGCCCTAACCCTAAAACCCTAATTACAAGTTTTTAACCTAATGACATACTTTTTACCCTAAACCCTAATTAAACATTTCTTACCCTAAACCCTAACCCTAAATCCTAATTACACATTTTTAACCTAATTACACTTGATTTTACCCTAAACCTAACCCTAAAACCTAATTACACGTCTTTTACCCTAAACCCTAACCCTAAATCCTAAATACATGTTTTTTACCCTAAACCCTAATTACACGTTTTTAACCTAATTACATGTTTTTAACCTAAACCCTAACCCTAAACCTTAATTACATGTTTCTTACTCTAAACCGTAACCTTAAATCCTAACTACCCATTTTTAACCTAATTACATGATTTTGGCCCTAAACCCTAACCCTAAAACCTAATTATGTGTTTTTTTACCCTAATCCCTAATTACACGTTTTTAACCTAATTACACGTTTTTACCCTAAACCATAACCCTAAAACCTAATTACACATTTTTTATCCTAAACCCTAATTACACGTTTTTAACCTAATTACGCGTGTTTATCCTAAACCCTAACTCTAAACCCTAGTTACACATTTTGAACCTA
Organism: Verbascum thapsus; assembly: GCA_963669365.1. Taxonomy (NCBI): domain Eukaryota; kingdom Viridiplantae; phylum Streptophyta; class Magnoliopsida; order Lamiales; family Scrophulariaceae; genus Verbascum; species Verbascum thapsus. Next base: position 8,583,712 of record OY770112.1, read on the forward strand.
ATTACACGTATTTTACCCTAAACCGTAACCCTTAACCCTAATTACACGGTTTTAATCTAATTACATATTTTTTACCCTAAACCCTAATTACACGTTTTTAACGTAATTACACGTTTTTAACCTAATTACACATTTTTAACCTAATTACACGTTTTTAACCTAATTATCCATTTTTAACCTAATTACACGTTTTTTACCCTAAACCCTAATTACACGTTTTAAACCTAATTACACATTTTTACCTTAAACCCTAACCCTAAAACCTAGTTACACATTTTTAACCTAAGTACATGTTTTTTACCCTAAACTCTAACCCTAAGCTCTAAACCCTAACCCTATATCCTAAGTACACATTTTTAACCTAATTACATGTTTTTTACCCTAAACCCTAATTACACGTTTTTAACCTAATTACACGTTTTTACCCTAAACCCTAACCTTAAAACCTAGTTACACATTTTTAACCTAATTACACGTTTTTTTTACCCTAAACCCTAATTACACGTTTTTTTTACCCTAAACCCTAATTACACATTTTTAACCTAATTACATGTTTTTTACCCTAAACTCTATACCCTCATTACACGTTTTTTACCCGAAACCCTAACCCTAAGTTCTAATTACACATTTTTAACCTAATTACACTTTTTTACCCTAAACCTTAACCGTTAACCCTAATTACATGTTTCTTACTCTAAACCCAAACCCTAAATCCTAATTACTCATTTTTAACTTAATTACACATTTTTTACCCTAAACCGTAACCCTAAAACCGAATTACTTGTTTTTTATCCTAAATCCTAATTACACATTTTTAACCTAATTACACGTGTTTACCCTAAACCCTAACCCTAAAACCTAGTTATACATTTTTAACCTAATTACACGTTTTTTATTCTAAACCCTAACCCTAAACTCTAATTACACGTTTTTAACCTAATTACATGTTTTACCCTAACCCCTAACCATAAACCCTAATTACATATTTCTTACTCTAAACCCTAACCCTAAATCCAAATTACACATTTTTAACCTAATTACACGTTTTTACCCTAAACCCTAATTACACATTTTTAACCTAATTACACGTTTTTTACCCTAAGCCCTAACCCTAAAACCCTAATTACATGTTTTTAACCTAATGACATATTTTTTACCCTAAACCCTAACCCTAAACCCTAGTTACACATTTCTTACCATAAACCCTAACCCTAAAACCTAGTTACACATCTTTAACCTAATTACACATTTTTAACCTAATTACATGTTTTTTACCCTAAACCCTAATTACACGTTTTTAACCTAATTACATGTTTTTACCCTAACCCCTAACCATAAACCCTAATTACACATTTCTTACCCTAAACCCTAACCCTAAATCCAAATTACACATTTTTAACCTAATTACACGTTTTTACCCTAAACCCTAACCCTAAACCCTAATTACACATTTTTAACCTAATTACATGTTTTTTACCCTAAGCCCTAACCCTAAAACTCTAATTACATGTTTTTAACCTAATGACATATTTTTTACCCAAAACCCTAACCCTAAACCCTAGTTACACATTTCTTACCCTAAACCCTAACCCTAAAACCTAGTTACACATCTTTAACCTAATTATGCATTTTTAACCTAATTACATGTTTCTCACCCTAAATCCTAACCCTAAACCCTAATTAAACGTTTCTCACCCTAAACCCTAACCTTAAATCCTAATTACACATTTTTAACCTAATTACACTTGTTTTTACTCTAAACCCTAACCCTAAAACCTAATTACACGTCTTTTACCCTAAACCCTATTTACACGTTTTTAATCTAATTACATGTTTTTACTCTAAACCCTTACCCTAAAACCTAGTTATACATTTTTAACCTAATTACACGTTTTTTACCCTAATCCCTAATTACACATTTTTAACCTAATTACATGTTTTTACCCTAAACCCTAACCCTAAACCCTAATTACACATTTCTTACCCTAAACCCTAACCCTAAATCCTAATTACACATTTTTAACCGAATTAGACGTTTTTACCCTAAACCCTAGTCCTAAAACCTAATTACACGCTTTTTTACCCTAAACCCTAATTACACGTTTTTAACCTAATTACACGTTTTTACCCTAAACCCTAACCCTAAAACCTAGTTACACATTTTTAACCTAATTACACGTTTTTTACCCTAAGCCTAACCCTAAAACCCTAATTACATGTTTTTAACCTAATGACATATTTTTTACCCTAAACCCTAGTTAAACATTTCTTACCCTAAACCCTAACCCTAAAACCTAGTTACACATCTTTAACCTAATTACACATTTTTAACCTAATTACATGTTTTTTACCCTAAACCTTAAACCCTAATTAAATGTTTCTTACCCTAAACTCTAACCCTAAATCCTAATTACACATTTTTAACCTAATTACACTTGTTTATGCCCTAAACCCTAACCCCAAAACCTAACAACACGTCTTTTACCCTAAACCCTATTTACACGTTTTTAACATAATTACATGTTTTTACTCTAAAACCTAACCCTAAAACCTAGTTACACATTTTTAACCTAATTACACGTTTTTTACCCTAAACCTTAACCCTATACCCTAATTACATATTTTTTCCTCTAAACACTAACCTTAAATCCTAATTACACATTTTTAACCTAATTACACATTTTTTACCCTAAAACCTAACCACACGTCTTTTACCCTAAACTCTATTTACACGTTTTTAACCTAATTACATGTTTTAACTCTAAACCCTAACACTAAAACCTAGTTACACATTTTTAACCTAATTACACATTTTTTACCCTAAACTCTAACCCTAAACCCTAATTCCACGTTTTAAACCTAATTACATGTTTTTTACCCTAAACCCTAACCCTATACCCTAATTACATATTTTTTCCTCTAAACTCTAACCTTAAATTCTAAATACACATTTTTAACCTAATTACACATGTTTTACCCTAAACCCTAACCCTAAAACCTAACCACACGTCTTTTACCCAAAACTCTATTTACACGTTTTTAACCTAATTACATGTTTTTACTCCAAACCCTAACACTAAAACCTAGTTACACATTTTTAACCTAATTACACGTTTTTTACCCTAAACTCTAACCCTAAACCCTAATTCCACGTTTTAAACCTAATTACATGTTTTTTACCCTAAACCCTAACCCTATACCCTAATTACATTTTTTTCCTCCAAACCCTAACCTTAAATCCTAATTACACATTTTTAACCTAATTACACATTTTTTATCCTAAACCCTAACCCTAAAACCTAATTACATATTTTTTATCCTAAACCCTAATTACACGTTTTTAACCTAATTACACGTGTTTAACCTAAACCCTAACCCTAAAACCTAGTTATACATTTTTAACCTAATTACACGTTTTTTACCCTAAACCCTAATTACACATTTTTAACCTAATTACATGTTTTTTCCCTAAACCCTAACCCTAAACCCTAATTACAAATTTCATACCCTAAACCCTAACCATAAATCCTAATTACATATTTTTAATCTAATTACACGTTTCTACCCTAAAACTTAACCCTAAAACCTAATTACACGTTTTTTACCCTAAGCTCTAATTACACGTTTTTAACCTAATTACAGATTTTTACCCTAAACCCTAACCCTAAAACCTTGTTACACATTGTTAACCTAATTACACGTTTTTTACCCTAAGCCCTAACCCTAAAACCCTAATTACAAGTTTTTAACCTAATGACATACTTTTTACCCTAAACCCTAACCATAAACCCTAGTTACACATTTCTTACCCTAAACCATAACCCTAAATTCTAATCACACATTTTTAACCTAATTACACGTTTGTTACCCTAAACCCTAACCCTAAAACCTAATTACACGTCTTTTACCCTAAACTCTAACCCTGAATCCTAATCACATGTTTTTTTACCTAATTACACGTTTTTGCCCTAAACCCTAACCCTAAAACCTACTTACACATTTTAAACCTAATTACACGTTTTTTACCCTAAGCCGTAACCCTAAAACCCTAATTACATGTTTTTAAACTAATGACATATTTTTTACCCTAAACCCTAACCCTAAACCCTAGTTACACATTTCATACCCTAAACCCTAACCCTAGAACCTAGTTACACATTTTTAACCTAATTACACATTTTTAACTTAATTACATATTTTTTACCCTAAACCCTAACCCTAAACCCTAATTAAACGTTTCTTACCTTAAACTCTAACCCTAAAACCTAATCACACGTCTTTTACCCTAAACCCTATTGACACGTTTTTAACCTAATTACATGTTTTTACTCTAAACCCTAACCCTAAAACCTAGTTACACATTTTTAACCTAATTACACGTTTTTTACCCTAAATCCTAACCCTAAACCCTAATTCCACGTTTTTAACCAAATTACATGTTTTTTTAACCTAAACCCTAACCCTATACCCTAATTACATGTTTTTTACTCTAAACCCTAACCTTAAATCCTAATTACACATTTTTAACCTAATTACACATTTTTTACCCTAAACCCTAACCCTAAAACCTAATTACATGTTTTTTACCCTAAATCTAATTAGAAGTTTTTACACTAAACCCTAACCCTAAAACCTAGTTACACATCATTAACCTAATTACACATTTTTAACCTAATTACATATTTTTTACCCTAAACCCTAACCCTTAACCCTAATTAAACATTTCTTACCATAAACCCTAACCCTAAATCCAAATTACACATTTTTAACCTAATTACACTTGTTTTTACCCTAAACCCTAACCCTAAAACCTAATTACACGTCTTTTACCCTAAACCGTAACCCTAAAATCCAATTACATGTTTTTTACCCTAAACCCTAATTACACGTTTTTAACCTAATTACATGTTTTTAACCTAAACCCTAACCCTAAACCCTAATTACATGTTTCTAACTCTAAACTATAACCTTAAATCCTAACTACCCATTTTTAACCTAATTACACGTTTTTTACCCTAAACCCTAACCCTAAAACCTAATTATATATTTTTACCAAAAACCCTAATTACACGTTTTTACCCTAAACCCTAACCCTAAAACCTAGTTACACATTTTTAACCTAAGTACATGTTTTTTACCTTAAACTCTAACCCTAAACTCTAAACCCTAATTACACGTTTCTTACCCTAAACCGTAACCCTAAATCCTAAGTACACATTTTTAACCTAATTACATGTTTTTTTACCCTAAACCCTAATTACACGTTTTTACCCTAAAACCAAGCTACATATTTTTAACCTAATTACATGTTTTTTTACCCTAAACCATAATTACACGTTTTTAATCTAACTACATGTTTTTTACCCTAAACCCTAACCCTAAACCCTAATTACACGTTTCTTACTCTAAACCTAAGTTCTAATTACACATTTTTAACCTAATTACACTTTTTTTACCCTAAACCCTAACCATAAACCCTAATTACATGTTTCTTGCTCTAAATCCAAACCTTAAATCCTAATTACTCATTTTTAACCTAATTACACATTTTTTACCCTAAACCCTAACCCTAAAACCTAATTACACGTTTTTATCCTAAACCCTAATTACACGTTTTTAACCTAGTTACATGTTTTTACCCTAAACCCTAACCCTAAAATCTAGTTGTACATTTTTAACCTAATTACACGTTTTTTTACCCTAAACCCTAATTACATGTTTTTAACCTAGTTACATGTTTTTACCCTAACCCCTAACCATAAACCCTAATTACACATTTATTACCCTAAACCCTAACCCTAAATCCTAATTACACATTTTTAAACTAATTACACGTTTTTACCCTAAAACCTAACCCTAAAACCTAATTACACGTTTTTTACCCTAAACCCTAATTACACGTTTTTAATCTAATTACACGTTTTTACCCTAAACCCTAACCCTAAAACCTAGTTACACATTTTTAACCTAATTACACGTTTTTTACCCTAAGCCCTAACCCTAAAACCCTAATTACATGTTTTTAACCTAATGACTTATCTTTTACCCTAAACCCTAGTTAAACATTTCTTACCCTAAACCCTAACCCTAAAACCTAGTTACACATCTTTAACCTAATTACACATTTTTAACCTAATTACATGTTTTTTACCCTAAACCCTAATTAAATGTTTCTTACCCTAAACTCTAACCCTAAATCCTAATTACACATTTTTAACCTAATTACACTTGTATATGCCCTAAACCCTGACCCTAAAACCTAACCACACGTCTTTTACCCTAAACCCTATTTACACGTTTTTAACCTAATTACATGTTTTTACTCTAAACCCTAACCCTAAAACCTAGTTACACATTTTTAACCTAATTACACGTTTTTTACCCTAAACCCTAACCCTATACCCTAATTACATATTTTTTCCTCTAAACCCTAATCTTAAATCCTAATTACACATTTTTAACCTAATTACACATTTTTTACCCTAAACCCTAACCCTAAAACCTAACCACACGTCTTTTACCCTAAACTCTTTTTACACGTTTTTAACCTAATTACATGTTTTAGCTCTAAACCCAAACACTAAAACCTAGTTACACATTTTTAACCTAATTACACGTTTTTTGCCCTAAACCCTAACCCTAAACCCTAATTCCACGTTTTAAACCTAATTACATATTTTTTACCTAAACCCTAACCCTTTACCCTAATTACATATTTTTTCCTCTAAACCCTAACCATAAATCCTAATTACACATTTTTAACCTAATTACACATTTTTTTACCCTAAAACCTAATTAGATGTTTTTTATCCTAAACCCTAATTACACGTTTTTAATCTAATTACACGTGTTTAACCTAAACCCTAACCTTAAAACCTAGTTATACATTTTTAACCTAATTACACGTTTTTTATCTAAACCCTAATTACACATTTTTAACCTAGTTACATGTTTTTACCCTAAAACCTAACCCTAAACCCTAATTACACATTTCATACCCTAAACCCTAACTCTAAATCCTAATTACAAATTTTTAACCTAATTACACGTTTTTACCCTAAAACTTAACCCTAAAACCTAATTACACGTTTTTTGCCCTAAACTCTAATTACACATTTTTAACCTAATTACACGTTTTTACCCTAAACCCTAACCCTAAAACCTAGTTACACATTGTTAACCTAATTACACATTTTTTACCCTAAGCCCTAACCCTAAAACCCTAATTACAAGTTTTTAACCTAATGACATACTTTTTACCCTAAACCCTAACCCTAAACCCTAATTAAACATTTCTTACCCTAAACCCTAACCCTAAATTCTAATTACACATTTTTAACCTAATTACACTTGATTTTACCCTAAACCCTAACCCTAAAACCTAATTACACGGTTTTAACCTAATTACATGTTTTTAACCTAAACCCTAACCCTAAACCCTAATTACATGTTTCTTACTCTAAACCCTAACCTTAAATCCTAACTACCCATTTTTAACCTAATTACACGTTTTTAACCTAATTACACGTTTTTACCCTAAACCCTAACCCTAACCCTAAAACCTAGTTACACATTTTTAACCTAAGTACATGTTTTTTATCCTAAACTCTAAACCCTAATTACACGTTTCTTACCCTAAACCCTAACCCTAAATCCTAAGTACACATTTTTGACCTAATTACACGTTTTTTACCCTAAACCCTAATTACACGTTTTTTACCTAATTACACGTTTTTACCCTAAACCCTAACCCTAAAACCTAGTTACACATTTTTAACCTAATTACACGTTTTTTTACCCTAAACCCTAATTACACGTTTTTAACCAAATTACATATTTTTTACCCTAAACCCTAACCCTAAACCCTAATTACACGTTTCTTACCTTAAACCCTAACCTTAAGTTCTAATCACACATTTTTAACCTAATTACACTTTTTTACCCTAAACCCTAACCATAAACCCTAATTACATGTTTCTTACTCTAAACCCAAACCTTAAATCCTAATTACTCATTTTTAACCTAATTACACATTTTTTACCCTAAACCCTAACCCTAAAACCTAATTACACGTTTTTATCCTAAACCCTAATTACACATTTTTTTCCTAATTACACGTGTTTACCCTAAACAGTAACCCTAAAACCTAGTTATACATTTTTAACCTAATTACACGTTTTTTACCCTAAACCCTAATTACACGTTTTTAACCTAATTACATGTTTTTACCCTAACCCCTAACCATAAACCTTAATTACACATTTCTTACCCTAAACCCTAACCCTAAATCCTAATTACATATTTTTAACCTAATTACACATTTTTAACCTAATTACACGTTTTTTACCCAAAACCCTAATTACACGTTTTTAACCTAATTACATGTTTTTAACCTAAACCCTAACCCTAAACCCTAATTACATGTTTCTTACTCTAAACCCTAACTCTAAATCCTAATTATCCATTTTTAACTTAATTACACATTTTTTACCCTAAACCCAAACCCTAAAACCTAATTACATGTTTTTTACCCTAAACCCTAATTACAAATTTTTAACCTAATTACACGTTTTTACCTTAAACCCTAACCCTAAAACCTAGTTACACATTTTTAACCAAAGTACATATTTTTTACCCTAAACTCTGACCTTAAACTCTAAACCCTAATTACACGTTTCTTACCCTAAAGCCTAACCCTAAATCCTAAGTACACATTTTTAACCTAATTACATATTTTTTACCCTAAACCTTAATTACACGTTTTTAACCTAAATACACGTTTTTACTCTAAACCCTAACCCCAAAACTTAGTTAAACATTTTTAACCTAATTACACGTTTTTTTACCCTAAACCCTAATTACACGTTTTTAACCTAATTACATATTTTTTACCCTAAACCCTAAACCCAATTGAACGTTTCATACCCTAAACCCTAACCCTAAGTTCTGATTACACATTTTTAATCTAATTACACTTTTTTTACCATAGACCCTAATTACATGTTTCTTACTCTAAACCCAAACTCTAAATCCTAATTACTCATTTTTAACCTAATTACACATTTTTTACCATAAACCCTAACCCTAAAACCTAATTACACGTTTTTTATCCTAAACTCTAATTACACATTTTTAACCTAATTACACGTGTTTACCCTAAACCCAAACCCTAAAACCTAGTTATACATTTTTAACCTAATTACACGTTTTTTACCCTAAACCCTAAACCCTAATTACACGTTTTAACCTAATTACATATTTTTACCCTAACATCTAACCATAAACCCTAATTACAGATTTCTTACCCTAAACCCTAACCCGAAATCTTAATTACACATTTTAACCTAATTACACGTTTTTACCCTAAACCCTAACCCTAAAACCAAATTATACGTTTTTTACCCTAAACCCTATTTATACGTTTTTAACCTAACTACATGTTTTTACCCTAAACCCTAATTACACATTTTTAACCTAATTACATGTTTTTACCCTATCCCATGACCATAAACCCTAATTAGACATTTATTACCCTAACCCTAACCCTAAATCCTAATTACACATTTTTAACCTAATTACACGTTTTTACCCTAAACCCTAACCCTAAAACCTAATTACACGTTTTTTACCCTAAACCCTAATTACACGTTTTTAACCTAATTAAACGTTTTTACCCTAAACCTTAACCCTAAAACCTAGTTACACATTATTAACCTAATTACACGTTTTTTACCCTAATTACATATTTTTAACAAAATGACATATTTTTTACGCTAAACACTAGTTACACATTTCTTACCCTAAACCCTAACCCTAAAACATAGTTACATATTTTTAACCTAATTACACATTTTTTAACTTAATTACATGTTTTTTACCCTAAACCGTAACCCTAAACCCTAATTAAACGTTTCTTACCCTAAACCCTAACCCTAAGTCTTAATTACACATTTTTAACCTAATTGCACTTGTTTTTACCCTAAGCCCTAACCCTAAACCCTAATTACAAGTCTTTTACCCTAAACCCTATTTACACGTTTTTAACCTAATTACATGTTTTTACTCTAAACCCTAACCCTAAAACCTAGTTACACATTTTTAACCTGATTCTACGTTTTTTACCCTAAACCCTAACCCTAAATCCTAATTCCACGTTTTTAACATAATTACATGTTTTTTACCCTAAACCCTAACCCTAAACCCTAATTACATGTTTCTTACTCTAAACCCCAACCTTAAATCCTAATTACACATTTTTAACCTAATTACACATTTTTAACCTAAACTCTAACCCTAAAACCTAATTACACGGTTTTTATCCTAAACCCAAATTACACGTTTTAACTTAATTACACGTGTTTACCCTAAAACCTAACCCTAAAACCTAGTTATACATTTTTAACCTAATTACACGTTTTTTACCCTAAACCCTAATTACACATTTTTAACTTAATTACATGTCTTTACCCTAAACCCTAACCCTAAACCCTAATTATACATTTCTTACCCTAAACCCTAACCCTAAATCCTAATTACACATTTTTAACCTAATTACACTTGTTTTTACCCTAAACCCTAACCCTAAAGTCTAATTACACCTTTTTTTACCCTAAACCCTAATTACACGTTTTTAACCTAATTACACGTTTTTACCCTAAACCCTAACCCTAAAACCTAGTTACACATTTTAAACCTAATTACACGTTTTTTACCCTAAACCCTAACCCTAAACTCTAATTATACATTTCTTACCCTAAACCCTAAATTACACGTTTTTAACCTAATTACACATTTCTTACCCTAAACCCTAACCCTAAATCCTAATTACACATTTTTAACCTAATTACACATTTTTACCCTAAATCCTAACCCTAAAACCTAATTACACGTTTTTTACCCTTAACCCTAATTATACGATTTTAACCTAATTACACGTTTTTACCCTAAACCCTAACTCTAAAACCTAGTTACACATTTTTAATCTAATTACACGTTTTTTACCCTAAGCCCTAACCCTAAAACCCAAATTACATGTTTTTAACCTAATGACATATTTTTTACCCTAAACCCTAGTTACACATTTCTTACCCTAAACCCTAACCCTAAAACCTAGTTACACATCTTTAACCTAATTCCGCATTTTAAACTAAATTACATGTTTTTTACCCTAAACCCTAACCCTAAAACCTAATTAAACGTTTCTCACCCTAAACTCTAACGCTAAATCCTAATTACACATTTTTAACCTAATTACACTTGTTTTACCCTAAACCCTAACCCTAAAACTTAATTACACGTCTTTTACCCTAAACCCTATTTACACGTTTTTAACCTAATTACATATTTTTACCTAAACACTAACCCTAAAACCTAGTTTCACTTTTTAACCGAATTACACGTTTTTTACCCTAAACCTAACCCTAAACCCTAATTCCATATTTTTAACCTAATTACATGTTTTTTACCCTAAACCCTAACCCTAAACCCTAATTACATGTTTCTTACTCTAAACCCGAACCTTAAATCCTAATTACACATTTTTAACCTAATTACACATTTTTTACCCTAAACCCTAACCCTAAAACCTAATTACATGTTTTTATCCTAAACCCTAATTACACGTTTTTAACCTAATTACACGTGTTTACCCTAAACCCTAATCCTAAAACCTAGTTATACATTTTTAACCTAATTACACGTTTTTTTTACCCTAAACTCTAATTACACATTTTTAACCTAATTATAGGTTTTTACCCTAAACCCTAACCCTAAACCCTAATTACACATTTCTTACCCTAAACCCTAACCCTAAATCCTAATTACACATTTTTAACCTAATTACACGTTTTTACCCTAAACCCTAACCCTAAAACCAAATTATACGTTTTTTACCCTAAACCCTATTTATACGTTTTTAACCTAACTACATGTTTTTACCCTAAACCCTAATTACACATTTTTAACCTAATTACATGTTTTTACCCTATCCCCTGACCATAAACCCTAATTAGACATTTATTACCCTAACCCTAACCCTAAATCCTAATTACACATTTTTAACCTAATTACACGTTTTTACCCTAAACCCTAACCCTAAAACCTAATTACACGTTTTTTACCCTAAACCCTAATTACACGTTTTTAACCTAATTAAACGTTTTTACCCTAAACCATAACCCTAAAACCTAGTTACACATTATTAACCTAATTACACGTTTTTTACCCTAATTACATATTTTTAACAAAATGACATATTTTTTACGCTAAACACTAGTTACACATTTCTTACCCTAAACCCTAACCCTAAAACATTGTTACATATTTTTAACCTAATTACACATTTTTAACCTAATTACATGTTTTTTACCCTAAACCCTAACCCTAAACCCTAATTAAACGTTTCTTACCCTAAACCCTAACCCTAAGTCTTAATTACACATTTTTAACCTAATTGCACTTGTTTTTACCCTAAACCCTAACCCTAAACCCTAATTACAAGTCTTTTACCCTAAACCCTATTTACACGTTTTTAACCTAATTACATGTTTTTACTCTAAACCCTAACCCTAAAACCTAGTTACACATTTTTAACCTGATTCTACGTTTTTTACCCTAAACCCTAACCCTAAATCCTACTTCCACGTTTTTAACATAATTACATGTTTTTTACCCTAAACCCTAACCCTAAACCCTAATTACATGTTTCTTACTCTAAACCCCAACCTTAAATCCTAATTACACATTTTTAACCTAATTACACATTTTTAACCTAAACTCTAACCCTAAAACCTAATTACACGGTTTTTATCCTAAACCCTAACCCTAAACCCTAACCCTAAACCCTAAACTAGGATTTAGGGTTAGGGTTTAGGGTAAACACGTGTAATTAGGTTAAAAACGTGTAATTAGGGTTTAGGATAAAAAAACATGTAATTAGGTTTTAGGGTTGGGGTTTAGGGTAAAAAATGTGTAATTAGGTTAAAAATGTGTAATTGGGATTTAAGGTTAGGGTTTAGAGTAAGAAACATGTAATTAGGATTTAGGGTTAGGGTTTAGGTTAAAAAATATGTAATTAGGTTAAAAACGTAGAATAAGGGTTTAGGGTAAAAAAGTGTAATTAGGTTAAAAAGGTGTAACTAGGTTTTAGAGTTAAGGTTTAGAGTAAAAACATGTAATTAGGTTAAAAACGTGTAAATAGGGTTTAGGGTAAAAAATGTGTAATTAGGTTTTAGGGTTAGAGTTTAGGGTAAAAACTAGTGTAATTAGGTTAAAAATGTGTAATTAGGATTTAGGGTTAGGGTTTAGGGTAAGAAACATGTAATTAGGTCAAAAATGTGTAATTAGGTTAAATATGTGTAACTATGTTTTAGGGTTAGTGTTTAGGTTAAAAACATGTAATTAGGTTAAAAACGTGTAATAAGGGTTAGGGTTAGGGTTTAGGGTAAAAACGTTTAATTAGGTTAAAAATGTGTAATTAGGATTTAGGGTTAGGGTTTAGGGTAAGAAATGTGTAATTAGGGTTTAGGGTAAAAACATGTAATTAGGTTAAAAATGTGTAATTAGAACTTAGGGTTAGGGTTTAGGGTAAGAAACGTGTAATTAGGGTTTAGGATAAAACACGTTTAATTAGGTTAAAAATGTGTAACTAAGTTTTAGGTTTAGGGTAAAAACGTGTAATTAGGTTAAAAATGTGTAATTAGGGTTTAGTGTAAAAAACATGAAATTTGGTTAAAAATGTGTACTTAGGATTTAAGGTTAGGGTTTAGGGTAAAAAATATGTACTTAGGTTAATAATGTGTAACTAGGTTTTAGGGTTAGGGTTTAGGGTAAAAACTTGTAATTAGGTTAAAAACGTGTCATTAGGGTTTAGGGTAAAAAACATGTAATTAGGTTTTAGGGTTAGGGTTTAGGGTAAAAAACGTGAAATTAGGTTAAAATGGGTAATTAGGATTTAGGGTTAAGGTTTAGAGTAAGAAACATGTAATTAGGGTTTAGGGTTAGGGTTTAGGTTAAAAACATGTAATTAGGTTAAAAACGTTTAATTAGGGTTTAGGGTAAAAAATATGTAATTAGGTTTTATGGTTAGGGTTTAGGGTAAAAACGTGTAATTAGGTTAAAAGTGTGTCATTAGGATTTAGGGTTAGGGTTTAGGGTAAGAAATGTGTAATTAGGGTTTAGGGTAAAAACATGTAATTAGGTTAAAAACGTGTAATTAGGGTTTAGGGTTAGGGTTTAGGGTAAAAAACGTGTAATTAGGTTATAATGTATAACTAGGTTTTAGGGTTAGGGTTTAGGGTAAACACGTGTAATTAGGTTAAAAACGTGTAATTAGAATTTTGGATAAAAAACGTGTAATTAGGTTTTAGAGTTAGGATTTAGGGTAAAAAATGTGTAATTAGGTTAAAAATGTGTATTTAGGATTTAAGGTTAGGGTTTAGGGTAAGAAATGTGAAATTAGGGTTTAGGATAAAAAATATATAATTAGGTTAAAAACGTGGAATTAGGGTTTAGGGTTAGGGTTTAGGGTAAAAAACGTGTAATTAGGTTAAAAATGTGTAACTTGGTTTTAGCGTTAGGTTTTAGAGTAAAAACTTGTAATTAGGTTAAAAACGTGTAAATAGGATTAAGGGAAAAAAACGTGTAATTAGGTTTTAGGGCTAGGATTTAGGGTAAAAACAAGTGTAATTAGGTTAAAAATATGTAATTAGGATTTAGGGTTAGGGTTTAGAGTAAGAAACATTTAATTAGGGTTTAGGGTTAGGGTTTAGGGTAAAAAACATGTAATTAGGTTAAAAATGTGTAATTAGGATTTAGAGTTAGGGTTTAGGGTACAAAATGTGTAATTAGGGTTTAGGGTAAAAACATGTAATTAAGTTAAAAATGTGTAATTAGGGTTTAGGGTAAAAAATGTGTAATTAGGTTAAAAATGTATAACTAGGATTTAGGGTTAGGGTTTAGGGTAAGCACGTGTAATTAGGTTAAAAACGTGTAATTAGAGTTGAGGATAAAAAACGTGTAATTAGGGTTTTAGGGTTAGGGCTTAGGGTAAAAAACGTGGAATTAGGTTAACAATGTGTAACTAGGTTTTAGGGTTAGGGTTTAGGGTAAAAACGTGTAATTAGGTTAAAAACGTGTAATTAGGGTTTAGGGTAAGGGCTTAGGGTAAAAAACGTGGAATAAGGTTAAAAGTGTGTAACTAGGTTTTAGGGATAGGGTTTAGGGTAAAAACGTGTAATTAGGTTAAAAACGTGTAATTAGGGTTTAGGGTAAAAAACGTGTAATTAGGGTTTAGGGTTAGGGTTTAGGGTAAAAACATGAAATTAAGTTAAAAATGTGTAATTAGGGTTTAGGGTAAAAAATGTGTAATTAGGTTAAAAATGTATAACTAGGTTTTAGGGTTAGGGTTTAGGGTAAACATGTGTAATTAGGGTTTAGGATAAAAACGTGTATCTAGGTTTTAGGGTTAGGGTTTAGGGTAAAAATGTGTAATTAGGTTAAAAATGTGTAATTAGGATTTAAGGTTAGGGTTTAGAGTAAGAAACAGGTAATTGGGGTTTAGGATTAAGGTTTAGGGTAAAAAACATGTAATTAGGTTAAAAACGTGGAATTAGGGTTTAGGGTTAGGGTTTAGGGTAAAAAACGTGTAATTTGGTTAAAAATGTGTAAGTAGGTTTTAGGGTTAGGGTTTAAAGTCAAAACATGTAATTAGGCTAAAAACGTGTAAATAAGGTTTAGGGTAAAAGACGTGTAATTAGGTTTTAGGATTAGGGTTTAGGGTAAAAACAAGTGTAATTAGGTTAAAAATGTGTATTTAGGATTTAGGGTTAGGGTTTAGGGTAAGAAACGTTTAATTAGAGTTTAAGGTTTGGGTTTAGGGTAAAAAATATGTAATTAGGTTAAAAATGTGTAATTAGGTTAAAGATGTGTAACTAGGTTTTAGGGTTAGGGTTTAGGGTAAGAAATGTGTAACTAGGGTTTAGGGTTAGAGTTTAGGGGAAAAAATATGTCATTAGGTTAAAAACATGTAATTTGGGTTTTAGGGTTAGGGCTTAGGGTAAAAAACGTGGAATTAGGTTAAAAATATGTAACTAGGTTTTAGGGTTAAGGTTTAGGGTAAGAACGTGTACTTAGGTTAAAAACGTCTAATTAGGGTTTAGGGTAAAAAAACGTGTAATTAGGTTTTAGGGTTAGGGTTAGGGTTTAGGGTAAAAACGTGTAATTAGGTTAAAAATGTGTAACGAGAATTTAGGTTAGGGTTTAGGGTAAGAAATGTGTAATTAGGTTAAAAATGTGTAATTAGAATTTAGGTTAGGGTTTAGGGTAAGAAATGTGTAATTAGGGTTTATGGTTAGGGGTTAGGGTAAAAACATGTAATTAGGTTAAAAACGTGTAATTAGGGTTTAAGGTTAGGGTTTAGGGTAAAAAACGTGTAATTAGGTTAAAAATGTATAATTAGGTTTTAGGGTTAGGGTTTAGGGTAAACACGTGTAATTAGGTTAAAAACATGTAATTAGGATTTAGGATAAAAAACGTGTAATTAGATTTTAAGGTTAGGGATTAGGGTAAAAAATGTGTAATTAGGTTAAAAATGAGTAATTAGGATTTAAGGTTTGGGTTTAGAGTAAGAAACATGTAATTAGGGTTTATGGTTAGGGTTTAGGGTAAAAAAAGTGTAATTAGGTTAAAAATGCGTAATCAGAACTTAGGGTTAGGGTTTAGGGTAAGAAACGTGTAATTAGGGTTTAGGGTTAGGGTTTAGGGTAAAAAACATGTAATTAGGTTAAAAACGTGTAATTAGGGTTTAGGGTAAAAAAACATGTAATTAAGTTAAAAATGTGAAACTATGTTTTAGGGTTAGGGTAAAAACGTGTAATTAGGTTAAAAACGTGTAATTAGGGTTTAGGGCAATGAAATTAGGTTAAAAATTTGTACTTTGGATTTAGGTTTAGGGTTTAGGGTAAAATATATATACTTAGGTTAAAAATATGTAACTAGGTTTTAGGGTTAGGATTTAGGGTAAAAACGTGTAATTAGGTTAAAAACGTGTAATTAGGGTTTAGAGTTAAGGTTTAGAATAAAAAACGTGTAATTAGGTTAAAAATAGGTTATTAGGATTTAGGGTTAGGGTTTAGAGTATGAAACATGTAATTAGGGTTTAGGGTTAGGGTTTAAGTTAAAAACATGTAATTACGTTAAAAACGTTTAATTAGGGTTTAGGGTAAAAAACATGTAATTAGGTTTTAAGGTTAGAATTTAGGGTAAAAACGTGTAATTAGGTTAAAAATGTGTAATTAGGATTTAGGATTAGGGTTTAGGGTAAGAAATGTGTAATTAGGTTAAGCGTAAAAACATGTAATTAGGTTAAAAACGTGTACTCAGGGTTTAGGGTTAGGGTTTAGGGTAAAAAACGTGTAATTAGGTTAATAATGTATAACTAGGTTTTAGGGTTAGGGTTTAGGGTAAACACGTGTAATAAGGTTAAAAACGTGTAATTAGGGTTTTGGAAAAAAAACGTGTAATTAGGTTTTAGGGTTAGGGTTTAGGGTAAAAAAATGTGTAATTAGGATTTAAGGTTAGGGTTTAGAGTAAGAAACATGTAATTAGGGTTTAGGGTAAAAAACATGTAATTAGGGTAAAAAATGTGTAACTAGGTTTTAGCGTTAGGGTTTAGAGTAAAAACATGTAATTAGGTTAAAACGTGTAAATATGATTTAGGGAAAAAAACGAGTAATTAGGTTTTAGGGCTAGGGTTTAGGGTAAAAACAAGTGTAATTAGGTTAAAAATGTATAATTAGGGTTTAGGGTTAGGGTTTAGGGTAAAAAACGTGTAATTAGGTTAATAAATGTGTAACTAGGTTTTAGCGTTAGGGTTTAGAGTAAAAACATGTAATTAGGTTAAAACGTGTAAATATGATTTAGGGAAAAAAACGAGTAATTAGGTTTTAGGGCTAGGGTTTAGGGTAAAAACAAGTGTAATTAGGTTAAAAATGTATAATTAGGATTTAGGGTTAGGGTTTAGGGTAAGAAACGTTAAATTAGGGTTTAGAGTTAGGGTTTAGGTAAAAAACATGTAATTAGGTTAAAAATGTGTAATTAGGTTAAAGATGTGTAACTAGGTTTTAAGGTTAGGGTTTAGTGTAAAAACTTGTAATTAGGGTTTAGGGTAAAAAATGTGTTATTAGGTTTTAGGGTTAGAGTTTAAGGTAAAAAACGTGTAATTAGGTTAAAAATGTGTAATTAGGATTTAGGGTTAGGGTTTAGGGTAAGAAATGTGTAACTAAGGTTCAGGATAAGGGTTTAGGGTAAAAAATATGTCATTAGGTTAAAAACTTGTAATTAGGATTTTAGGGCGCTTAGGGTAAAAAACGTGTAATTAGGTTAAAAATGTGTTATTAGGTTTTAGGGTTAGGATTTAGGGTAAAAACGTGTAATTAGGGTATATGGTAATAAACATGTAATTAGGTTTTAGGGTAACAATGTGTAATTAGGTTTAAGATGTGTAACTAGGTTTTAGGGTTAGGGTTTAGGGTAAGAAATGTGTACTAGGGTTTAGGGTAAAAAATATGTCATTAGGTTAAAAACATGTAATTAGGATTTTAGGGTTAGGGCTTAGGGTAAAAACGTGTAATTAGGTTAAAAATGTGTAACTAGGTTTTAGGGTTAGGGTTTAGGGTAAAAACATGTAATTAGGGTTTAGGGTAAAAAACGTGTAATTAGGTTTTAGGGTTATGGTTTAGGGTAAAAACATGTAATTAGGTTAAAAATGTGTAATTAGGATTTAGGGTTAGGGTTTAGGATAAGAAATGTGTAATTAGGGTTTAGGGTTGGGGTTTAGGGTAAAAAACGTGTAATTAGGTTAAAAATGGGTAATTAGGATTTAGGGTTAGGGTTTAGAGTAAGAAACATGTAATTAGGGTTTAGGGTTAGGGTTTAGGTTAAAAATATGTAATTAGGTTAAAAACGTTTAATTAGGGTTTAGGGTAAAAAACATGTAATTAGGTTTTAGGGGTAGGGTTCAGGGTAAAAACGTGTAATTAGGTTAAAAATGTGTAATTAGGATTTTGGGTTAGGGTTTAGGGTAAGAAATGTGTAACTAGGGTTTAGGGTAAAAACATGTATTTAGGTTAAAAATGTGTAATTAGGGTTTAGGGACAGGGTATAGGGTAAAAAAACGTGTAATTAGGTTAAAAATGTGTAACTAGGTTTTAGGGTTAGGGTTTGGAGTAAAAACTTGTAATTAGGTTAAAAACGTGTGAATAGGGTTTAGGGTAAAAAAACGTGTAATTAGGTTTTAAGTTTAGGGTAAAAACAAGTGTAATTAAGTTAAAAATGTGTAATTAGGATTTAGGGTTAGGGTTTAGGGTAAGAAACGTTTTAGGGTTCAGGGTAAAAACATGTAATTAGGTTTTAGGGTTAGGGTTTAGGGTAAAAACGTGTAATTAGGTTAAAAATGTGAAATTAGGATTGAGGGTTAGGGTTTAGGGTAAGAAATGTGTAATTAGTGTTTAGGGTTTAAGGTAAAAACATGTAATTAGGTTAAAAATGTGTAATTAGGGTTTAGGGTAAAAAACATGTTATTAGGTTAAAAATGTATAACTAGGTTTTAGGGTTAGGTTTTAGGGTAAACACGTGTAGTTAGGTAAAAAACGTGTAATTAGGGTTTTGGATAAAAAACGTATAATTAGGTTTTAGGGTTAGGGTTTAGGGTAAAAAATGTGTAATTAGGTTAAAAATGAGTAATTAGGATTTCGGGTTAGCGTATTGAGTAAGAAACATGTAATTAGGGTTTAGGGTTAGGATTTAGGTTAAAAACATGTAATTAGGTTAAAAACGTGTAATTAGGGTTAGGGTTAGGGTTTAGGGTAAAAATTTTTAATTAGGTTAAAAATGTGTAATTAAGATTTAGGGTTAGGGTTTAGGGCAAGAAATGTGTAATTAGGGTTTAGGGTAAACACCTGTAATTAGGATAAAAACGTGTAATTAGGGTTTAGGATAAAAAACGTGTAATTAGGCTTTAGGGTTAGGGTTTAGGGTAAAAAATGTGTAATTAGGTTAAAAATGTGGAATTAGGATTTAAGGTTAGGGTTTAGAGTAAGAAATATGTAATTAGGGTTTAGGGTTAGGGTTTAGGGTAAAAAACATGTAATTAGGTTAAAAACGTGGAATTAGGGTTTAGGGTTAGGATTTAGGGTAAAAAATGTGTAATTAGATTAAAAAATTGTAACTAAGTTTTAGCGTTAGGGTTTAGAGTAAAAACATGTAATTAGGTTAAAAACGTGTAAATAGGGTTTAGGGAAAAAAACGTGTAATTAGGTTTTAGGGCTAGGGTTTAGGATAAAAACAAGTGTAATTAGGTTAAAAATGTGTAATTAGGATTTAGGGTTAGGGTTTAGGGTAAGAAACATTTAATTATGGTTTAGGGTTAGGGTTTAGGGTAAAAAATATGTAATTAGGTTAAAAATGTGTAATTAGGTTAAAGATGTGTAACTAGGTTTTAGGGTTAGGGTTTAGTGTAAAAACTTGTAATTAGGGTTTGGTAAAAAACGTGTAATTTGGTCATAACTCTTTGTATTTAATTCCGATTCATGCATGGTTTTCAGCATTAGACAACGAACTCATTGACCTTCTTACCCATATGTTATTCACATTCAGGGACGGAGTAGATCAAAAGTTGTGGGCGTTCAAAGTTACGGGCAGAAACATTCGCTGAATGTGGTAGTGTTTACTAATTTGGTCATAACTCTTTGTATTTAATTCCGATTCATACATGGTTTTCAGTTTTAGACAGCCAACTCATTGTCCTTCTTACCCATATGTTGTTCACATTCAGGGATGGAGTAGATCAAAAGTTGTGGGCGTTCAAAGTTACGGGCAGAAAACAAAGCATCTCAAAGAAGTTTGAAAGTTTGTATTTATTTAGTATTTTATATTCAATGAACTAGCAGCCTTGTCTAGCCTATAAATACCCATGATATGTAGTAGAAAAAACCAGATTACAAAATTGAATATTTTTATTAATCAAGAGTGAGAATATATATCTCTGTTTCTTGCTATTCCTACTTGGAAGTCGAATTTAGCCTTCTCTTTTGTTTCATTTCCGTTATCTTGTTAATCAATCCTCATCATTTGGAATCAGAGCCAGAGCTATGCTCTTGGCATATTCACCTTTCTCTCATGGCAGCAAGAAGAGGAAGAGGCGGACGTGGTAGAGGAAACATGGGTAACTTGGGAGATGAACGAGATGCTGAAATTCAGGCACTTCGGAGACAGGTTGAGGAATTGACATTACGTCTTGAGCGTCGAGAAGCCGAAAGCGAACGCAATTCAGGCCATGGCTATTCCAGTGATGACTCGGAATATGTGAATCCATTTGCCAACAAAGAGATTACCAATTTCTTTGTAAAATTCACCCGATCCACGGATTTTGTTAAGATGGATATACCGGAGTTTCATGGTCGTCTCCAACCAGACGAGTTTCTTGATTGGCTTAGCGCCATTGAAAAATTCTTTGAATATAAAGAAATTTCAGAGAATCATAAAGTCAAGCTCGTGGCCACCCGACTTCGAGGTTATGCATCACTTTGGTGGGATAAAATACAAGAGATGAGATTGCGTAAAGGAAAACCTAAGATTGCTTCTTAAGAAAAAATGAAGGCAAGATTACGCGAGAATTTCCTTCCTGCTGATTTCGCTCAAAGTATTATTATACAATTTAATACTTTGCAGCAATTCAACAAAAGTGTGTCTGATTATACCGAGGAATTTTACAAACTAATGGCAAGAGTTAGCAGCCAAGAATCAGAAGACCAACTTGTTGCAAGATATGTCAATGGGCTCAAAATCGCAATTAGAGACGAGGTGGAGATGCAACAATATTTGAGGTTAAATGATGCTTATCAACAAGCCTTAAAAGTCGAATCTAAGTTACAAAGGCGAGGAGCACAAAAATATATTGATGTTTCAAGTTTCTATCCACCAAAAGGCGAATCAAATAACAAAACTATTCCAAGGAAAGGAGCAAGCAAAGATGGTGTTAGCTCAGTCCCTAAAAATAAGTCAAAGACTTGTTTCAAGTGTGGTCAAACTGGTCACTGTATGAATGAATGTCCCAAACGTAAAGATGATGCTCGTGCGGCAATTGTGGTTGAAGAAGATGAAGAGCCACAATTGGAAAATGACAACCCATTATATGATGAGAATGATGAGCAAGATCGTGAGGAGATACAGCCTGAAGAGGGAGAATGCTTGGTGATACAACGAGTACTAGCAACTCCTAAACAAGAAAGTACTCAATCTTGGTTGAGGCACAACATCTTATGAACAAAGTGTGGATCTCATGGAAAGATATGCTCATTAGTCATTGATGGAGGTAGCTTTGAGAATTTTATTTCTCAAGAAATGGTGGACAAGCTCAAGCTTGAAACTGTTGCGCACACTCACCCTTATTCGGTCTCATGGATAAAAAGGGACAATGAGGTACGAATTGATAAGAAATGTCTCATTTCTTTCTCAATGGGTAAAAATTATCATGATAAAGTTTGGTGTGATGTAGCTCCTATGGACGTTGGACACATACTTTTAGGTCGACCATGGCAATACGATAAAAGTGCTATTCATGATGGTCGAAAAAATACTTATACATTTATGATGGGAAAAATTGAAGTTGTTCTTTTACCATGTAAAGACATTTCTTACCCTAAATCTTCAAAAATCGAGGAGAGAAGTGCTTTGGTTACTTTATCACAGTTTCAAAGAGAAGTTCAAAGTGAAGGTATGTTATATGTTTTGGTGACTAAAGAATGGGAAGAGCCGTTGGAAGTATCAAGTGACATCAAATCACTTTTGGAAGATTTTAAGGATGTCACTCCGGAAGAGTTACCATGTGGACTTCCACCTCTAGAAAAATTCAACATCAAATTGATTTAATTCTGGGAGCTGTCCTTCCTAATAAATCCCACTATCGTATGAGTCCAAGCGAGCATGAAGAGCTGAAAAGACAAGTGTTAGATTTGCTTAGCAAAGGTTTCATTCGGGAAAGTTTGAGTCCTTGTGCTGTTCCTGCACTTTTGACTCCTAAAAAAGATGGTTCGTGGCGGATGTGCGTTGATAGCAGGGCACTCAATCGAATTACTATTAAATACAGGTTTTCCATACCAAGGATTAACGATATGTTTGATATGCTTGCTGGAGCAAAAGTTTTCTCCAAAATTGATCTCCGTAGCAGCTACCATCAAATCAGAATCAAGCCAGGCGATGAATGGAAAACTGCTTTTAAAACTCGAGAAGGCTTGTATGAATGGCTCGTTATGCCATTTGGATTGTCAAATGCACCAAGTACCTTTATGCGGGTAATGAATCAAGCTCTTCATGAATTTATTGGCAAATTTCTTGTTGTATACTTTGACGACATCCTTATTTACAGTCAAAATTCAGTAGATCACATTGAACACTTGAAAGCTGTTTTGCTAATTTTGCGAAGGGAGAAGCTTTTTGTGAATCTCAAGAAGTGCTCATTCATGACAAGTCGTCTAGTTTTTCTTGGTTTTGTTCTTACTCCTTCAGGCATTATGGTGGATGAAGAAAAAATCAAGGTTGTACAAGAATGGCCTATTCCAAAGAATTTACAAGAAGTTCGAAGTTTTCATGGATTGGCTTCATTCTATCGGAGATTTATCAGAAATTTTAGCACAATTGCAGCCCCATTAACAGATTGCTTGAAGAAAAGAGAATTTCATTGGAATGCGGAAGCGGAGAAGAGCTTCAAAGTTGTGAAAGAAAGGTTAGCTTGTGCCCTGTTCTTGCACTTCCTAATTTTGATAAAATCTTTGAAGTTGATTGTGATGCATCTCATGTGGGTATTGGTGGTGTGCTTAGTCAAGAAGGTCACCCAATTGCGTTCTTTAGTGAAAAATTAAATGATACCAGGAAAAAGTATTCTACTTATGATGTCGAGCTTTACGCCATCGTTCAAGCTCTTCGACATTGGCGTCCATATCTTATTCAAAATGAGTTTATTCTAAATTCTGATCACGAGGCTCTCAAATATATAAACTCTCAAGCCAATTTGAATAGGAGGCATGCTGGTTGGGTATCATTCTTACAAGAGTACACTTTTGTGTTGAAACATAAAAGTGGCAAGCTTAACAAGGTGGCTGATGTACTTAGCCGACGAATTGCATTATTGAATTCTGTGAATATCCGAATTGAAGGTTTTGACGGCATAAAAGAGATGTATTCCGAGGATCCTTATTTTAAAGAAGTTTACCATAAATGCAAAGAAGGTATGTACGGAGATTATCTTTTTGTCGATAATTTTCTTTTCAAAGGTTCGTGTTTGTGCATTCCCAAATGTTCTCTTACAGAGTACATTATCCAAGAACTTCATAGTGGCGGTCTCGGTGGACATTTTAGGAGAGATAAAACTTTGTTGTTGATTAAAGAGAAGTATTTTTGGCCTACTCTCTATCGAGATGTAGCAAACTTTGTGAAAAGGTGTCGTGTATGCCAAACATGCAAAGGCCATACTCAAAACACTGGTGCTTATACCCCATTGCCGATTCCTAATGCTTCATGGGATTCTATTAGTATGGACTTTGTTGTGGGATTACTAAAGACACAAAGAGGATTTGATTCGATTTTTGTTGTGGTTGATCGCTTCTCAAAGATGGCTCATTTCATACCATGCAAGAAAACCATGGATGCATCATATGTTGCTAACCTTTATTTCAAAGAAGTTGTCAAACTTCATGGAATTCCAAAGAGTATCGTTTCTGATCATGATACTAAGTTTATTAGTCATTTTTGGAGAAGTTTATGGAGGAAATTGGGCACTAATTTGCTCTATAGCAATGCGTATCATCCGGAGACTGATGGACAAACCGAGGTCGTTAATCGTACTTTGGAAAATTTACTTCGAAGTCTTGCTTCCAAGAGGCCAAAACAATGGGATGCAATTTTATCTAAAGCTGAATTTGCTTACAACTCTGTTGTAAATCGTTCGACAGGCAAAAGTCCATTTGAAGTAGTCTACGGAAGAAATCCAAACCATTATCTTGATCTTGCTGACATTCAAGTTTCCAACAAAAAGGTCGATCATTTTACGAAATCGTTGGATAGGATTCAAGAAGATGTGCAAAAGAAGCTTGAAGAAAGCTACAAATCCTATAAGAATGCTACTGATACACATCGACGAGTTCAAGTTTTTAAAGAAGATGATCTTGTTTGGGTGTACTTGAAGAAGGAACGATTTCCTGCTGGAACATACAATAAACTCAATGAGAAAAAATTTGTGCCTTGTCGTGTGTTGAGAAAAATAAACGATAATGCCTACAAGATTGAACTACCAGCACATATCAAAACTCATCATACATTCAATGTTCGTGATCTCACCCCGTATCATGGTGAAAATAATTTGAACTCTGAGACGAGTTCTTTCCCGCATGGAGAGGATGATGTAGTACACATTCGCTGAATCTGGCAGTATTTACTAATTTGGTCATAACTCTTTGTATTTAATTCCGATTCATGCATGGTTTTCAGCATTAGACAGCAAACTCATTGACCTTCTTACCCATATGTTGTTCACATTCAGGAATGGAGTAGATCAAAAGTTGTGGGCGTTCAAAGTTACGGGCAGAAACATTCGCTGAATCTGTCAATGTTTACTAATTTGGTCATAACTCTTTGTATTTAATTCCGATTCATGCATGGTTTTCAGCATTAGAGAGCCAACTCATTGACATTCTTACCCATATGTTGTTCACATTCAGGGACGGAGTAGATCAAAAGTTGTGGCGTTCAAAGTTACGGGCAGAAAACAAAGCATCTCAAAGAAGTTTGAAAGTTTGTATTTATTTAGTATTTTATATTCAATGAACTAGCAGCCTTGTCCAGCGTATAAATACCCATGATATGTAGTAGAAAAAATCAGATTACAAAATTGAATATATTTATTAATCAAGAGTGAGAATATATATCTCTGTTTCTTGCTATTCCTACTTGTAAGTCGAATTTAGCCTTCTCTTTTGTTTCATTTCCGTTCTCTTGTTAATCAATCCTCATCATAGGGTTAGGGTTTAGGGTAAAAAACGTGTAATTAGGTTAAAAATGTGTAATTAGGATTTAGGGTAAGAAATGTGTAAGTAGGGTTTAGGGTAAAAAATATGTCATTAGGTTAAAAACTTGTAATTAGGGTTTTAGGGCGCTTAGGGTAAAAAAACGTGTAATTAGGTTAAAAATGTGTAACTTGGTTTTAGGGTAAAAACGTGTAATTAGAGTTTAGGGTAAAAAACGTGTAATTAGGTTTTAGGGCTAGGGTTTAGGTTAAAAACTTGTAATTAGGTTAAAAATGTGTAATTAGGATTTAGGGTTAGGGTTTAGGGTAAGAAATGTGTAATTAAGGTTTAGGGTTAGGGTTTACGGTAAAAACATGTAATTAAGTTAAAAATGTGTAATTTGTGTTTAGGGTAAAAAAAGTGTAATTAGGTTAAATATGTATAACTAGGTTTTAGGGTTTGGGTTTAGGGTAAACACGTGTAATTAGGTTAAAAACGTGTAATTAGGTTTTAGGGTTAGGGTTTATGGTAAAAATGTGTAATTAGGTTAAAAATGTGTAATTAGGATTTAAGGTTAGGGTTTAGAGTAAGAAACATGTAATTGGGGTTTAGGGTTAGGGTTTAGGGTAAAAAACATGTAATTAAGTTAAAAACGTGGAATTAGGGTTTAGGGTAAAAAACGTGTAATTAGGTTAAAAATGTGTAACTAGGTTTTAGGGTTAGGGTTTAGAGTAAAAACATGTAATTAGGTTAAAAACGTGTAAAAAGTGTTTAGGGTAAAAGACGTGTAATTAGGTTTTAGGGTTAGGGTTTAGGGTAAAAACAAATGTAATTAGGTTAAAAATGTGTAATTAGGATTTAGGGTTATGGTTTAGGGTAAGAAACGTTTAATTAGGGTTTATGATTAGGGTTAAGGGTAAAAAATATGTAATTAGGTTAAAGATGTGTAAATAGGTTTTAGGGTTAGGGTTTAGGGTAAAAAATATGTCACTAGGTTAAAAACATGTAATTAGGGTTTTAGGGTTAGGGCTTAGTGTAAAAAATGTGTAATTAGGTTAAAAATGTGTAACTAGATTATAGGGTTAGGGTTTAGGGTAAATACGTGTAATTAGGTTAAAAATGTCTAATTAGGATTTAGGGTTAGGGTTTAGGATAAGAAATGTGTAATTAGGGTTTAGGGTTAGGGTTTAGGGTAAAAACATGTAATTAGGTTAAAAATGTGTAATTAGGGTTTAGGGTAAAAAACGTGTAATTAGATTAAAAATGTATAACTAGGTTTTAGGGTTAGGGTTTAGGGTAAACACGTGTAATTAGGTTAAAAACGTGTAGTTAGGGTCTAGGATAAAAAACATGTAATTAGGTTTTAGGGTTAGGGTTTAGGGTAAAAAATGTGTAATTAGGTTAAAAATGTGTAATTAGGATTTAAGGTTAGGGTTTAGAGTAAAAGCATGTAATTAGGGTTTAGGGTAAAAAAATATGTAATTAGGTTAAAAACGTGGAATTAGGGTTTAGGGTTAAGGTTTAGGGTAAAAAACGTGTAATTAGGTTAAAAATATGTAACTTGGTTTTAGGGTTAGGGTTTAGAGTAAAAACATGTAATTAGGTTAAAAATGTGTAAATAGGGTTTAGGGTAAAAAAACGTGTAATTAGGTTTCAAGGTTAGGGTTTAGGGTAAAAAACAAGTGTAATTAGGTTAAAAATGTGTAATTAGGATTTAGGGTTAGGGTTTAGGGTAAGAAACATTTAATTAGGGTTTTTTGATAAAGGTTCAAATGCATTAATAATAAAAATGGGTTGTTACAAATTACATGAAAAGGGAACATGTCCCTTAATCCTATGAGCTATGAATCTAGCTACGCCATACACCATTACAACCAATTATGGTTAGGGTTTAGGGTAAAAGAACATGTAATTAGGTTAAAGATGTGTAACTAGGTTTTAAGGTTAGGGTTTAGGGTAAGAAATATGTAACAAAGGTTTAGGTTAGGGTTTAGGGTAAAAAATATGTCATTAGGTTAAAAACATGTAATTAGGGTTTTAGGGCTAGGGCTTAGGGTAAAAACATGTAATTAGGTTAAAAATGTGTAACTAGGTTTTAGGGTTAGGGTTTAGGGTAAAAACGTGTAATTAGGTTAAAAATGTGTAATTAGAATTTAGGGTTCGAGTTTAGGGTAAGAAATGTGTAATTAGGGTTTAGGGTTAGGGGTTAAGGTAAAAACATGTAATTAGGTTTAAAAACGTGTAATTAGGGTTTAGGGTAAAAAAACGTGTAATTAGGTTAAAATTATATAACTAGGTTTTAGGGTTAGGGTTTAAGGTAAACACGTGTAATTAGGTTAAAAACGTGTAATTAGGGTTTAGGGTAAAAAAATGTGTAATTAGGTTTTAGGGTTAAGGTTTAGGGTAAAAACGTGTAACTAGGTTAAAAATGTGTAATTAGGATTTAGGGTTAGGGTTTAGGGTAAGAAATGTGTAATTAGGGCTTATGGTTAGGGGTTAGGGTAAAAACATGTAATTTGGTTAAAAACTTGTAATTAGGGTTTAGGGTTAGGGTTTAGGGTAAAAAATGTGTAATTAAGTTAAAAATGTATAACTAGGTTTTAGGGTTAGGGTTAGGGTTTAGGGTAAACACGTGTAATTAGGTTAAAAACGTGTAATTAGGGTTTAGGATAAAAAACGTGTAATTAGGGTTTAGGGTTAGGGTTTAGGTTAAAAACATGTAATTAGGTTAAAAATGTGTATTTAGGGTTAGGGTTAGAGTTTAGGGTAAAAACGTTTAATTAGGTTAAAAATGTGTAATTAGGATTTAGGGTTAGGGTTTAGGGTAAGAAATGTGTAATTAGGGTTTAGGGTAAAAACATGTAATTAGGTTAAAAACGTGTAATTAGGGTTTAGGGTTAGTGTAAAAATGTATAACTAGGTTTTAGGGTTAGGGTTTAGGGTAAAAAAATGTGTAATTAGGTTAAAAATGTGGAATTGGGATTTAAGATTAAGGTTTAGAGTAAAAAACGTGTAATTAGGTTAAAAATGTGGAATTAGAGTTTAGGGTAAAAAACGTGTAATTAGGTTAAAAATGTGTAACTAGGTTTTAGCGTTAGGGTCTATAGCTTACATGTAATTAGGTTAAAAACGTGTAAATAGGGTTTAGGAAAAAAAACGTGTAATTAGGTTTTAGGGAAAGGGTTTAGGGTAAAAACAAGTGTAATTAGGTTAAAAATGTGTAACTAGGATAAAGATGTGTAACTAGGTTTTAGGGTTAGGGTTTAGTGTAAAAACTTGTAACTAGGGTTTAGGGTAAAAAACGTGTAATTAGGTTTTAGGGTCAGGATTTAGGGTAAAAAACGTGTAATTAGGTTAAAAATGTGTAATTAGGATTTAGGGTTAGGATTTATGGTAAGAAATGTGTAACTAGTGTTTAGGGTTAGGGTTTGGGGTAAAAAATATGTCATTAGGTTAAAAACTTGTAATTATGGTTTTAGGGTGCTTAGGGTGCTTAGGGTAAAAAACGTGTAATTAGGTTAAAAATGTGTAACTAGGTTTTAGGGTTAGGTTTAGGGTAAGAAATGTGTAATTAGGGTTTAGGGTTAGGGTTTAGGGTAAAAACATGTAATTAAGTTAAAAATGTGTAATTAGGGTTCAGGGTAAAAAAACGTGTAATTAGGTTAAAATGTATAACTAGGTTTTAGGGTTAGGGTTTAGGGTAAACACGTGTAATTAGGTTAAAAACGTGTAATTAGGGTTTAGGATAAAAAACGTGTAATTAGGTTTTAGGGTTAGGGTTTAGGGTAAAAACGTGTAATTAGGTTAAAAATGTGTAATTAAGATTTCGGGTTAGGGTTTAGAGTAAGAAACATGTAATTGGGGTTTAGGGTTAGGGTTTAGGGTAAAAACATGTATTTAGGTTAAAAATGTGTAATTAAGGTTTAGGGTCAGGGTTTAGGGTAAAAAACATGTAATTAGGTTAAAAATGTATAACTAGGTTTTAGGGTTATGGTTTAGGGTAAAAACGTTTAATTAAGTTAAAAACGTGTAATTAGGGTTTAGGGAAAAAACGTGTAATTAGGTTAAAAATGTATAACTAGGTTTTAGGGTTAGGGTTTAGGGAAAACACGTGTAATTAGGTTAAAAACGTGTAATTAGGGTTTAGGGTAAAAAACGTGTAATTAGGTTTTAGGGTTATGGTTTAGGGTAAAAACGTGTAATTTGGTTAAAAATGTGTAATTAGGATTTAGGGTTAGAGTTTAGACTAAGAAACATGTAATTGAGGTTTAGGGTTAGGGTTTAGGGTAAAAACATGTATTTAGGTTAAAAATGTGTAATTAGGGTTTAGGGTCAGAGTTTAGGGTAAAAAACATGTAATTAGGTTAAAAATGTATAACTAGGTTTTAAGGTTAGGGTTTAGGGTAATAACGTGTAATTAGGTTAAAAACTTGTAATTAGGGTTTAGGGTAAAAAACGTGTAATTAGGTTTTAGGGTGGTTCAGGGTAAAAACGTGTAAGTAGGTTAAAAATGTGTAATTAGGATTTAGGGTTAGGGTTTAGGTAAGAAATGTGTAATTAGGATTTATGGTTAGGGTTTAGGGTAAAAACATGTAATTAGGTTAAAAACGTGTAATTAGGGTTTAGGGTTAGGGTTTAGGGTAAAAAAGGTGTAATTAGGTAAAAAATGTATAACTAGGTTTTAGGGTTAGGGTTTAGGGTAAACACGTGTAATTAGGTTAAAAACGTGTAATTAGGGTTTAGGATAAAAAACGTGTAATTAGGTTTTAGGGTTAGGGTTTGGGGTAAAAAATGTGTAATTAGGTTAAAAATGAGTAATTAGGATTTCGGGTTAGGGTTTAGAGTAAGAAACATGTAATTAGGATTTAGGGTTAGGGTTTTGGTTAAAAACATGTAATTAGGTTAAAAATGTGTAATTAGGGTTAGGGTTAGGGTTTAGGTTAAAAACGTTTAATTAGGTTAAAAATGTGTAATTAGGATTTAGGGTTAGGGTTTAGGGTAAGAAATGTGTAATTAGGGTTTAGGGTAAAAACATGTAATTAGGTTAAAAATGTGTAATTAGAACTTAGGGTTTGAATTTAGGGTAAGAAACGTGTAATTAGGGTTTAGGGTTAGGGTTTAGGGTAAAAATATGTAATTAGGTTAAAAACGTGTAATTAGGGTTTAGGGTAAAAAACGTTTAATTAGGTTAAAAATGTGTAACTAGGTTTTAGGTTTATGGTAAAAACTTGTAATTAAGTTAAAAATGTGTTATTAGGGTTTAGGGTAAAAAACATGAAATTAGGTTAAAAATGTGTATTTAGGATTTAAGGTTAGGGTTTAGGGTAAAAAATATGTACTTAGGTTAAAAATGTGTAACTAGGTTTTAGGGTTAGGGTTTAGGGTAAAAACTTGTAATTAGGTTAAAAACGTGTAATTAGGGTTTAGTGTAAAAAACATGTAATTAGGTTTTAGGGTTATGGTTTAGGGTAAAAAACGTGTAATTAGGTTAAAAATGAGTAATTAGGATTTAGGGTCAGAGTTTAGATAAAGAAACATGTAATTAGGGTTTAGGGTTCGAGTTTAGGTTAAAAACATGTAATTAGGTTAAAAACGTTTAATTAGGGTTTAGGGTAAAAAACATGTAATTAGGTTTTAGGGTTAGGGTTTAGGATAAAAACGTATAATTAGGGTAAAAATGTGTAATTAGAATTTAGGGTTAGGGTTTAGGGTAAGAAATGTGTAATTAAGGTTTAGGGTAAAAACATGTAATTAGGTTAAAAACGTGTAATTAGGGTTTAGGGTTAGGGTTTAGAGTAAAACACGTGTAATTAGGTTAAAAACGTATAATTAGGATTTTGGATAAAAAACGTGTAATTAGGTTTTAGGGTTAGGGTTTAGGTTAAAAAATGTGTAATTAGGTTAAAAATTTGTAATTAGGATTTAAGGTTAGGTTTAGGGTAAGAAATGTGTAATTAGGGTTTAGGGTAAAAAACGTGTAATTATGTTAAAAATGTGCAAGTAGGTTTAGGCGTTAGGGTTTAGAGTAGAAACATGTAATTAGGTTAAAAACGTGTAAATAGGGTTTAGGAAAAAAATGTGTAATTAGGTTTTAGGGCTAGGGTTTAGGGTAAAAACAAGTGTAATTAGGTTTAAAATGTGTAATTAGGATTTAGGGTTAGGGTTTAGGGTAAGAAACGTTTAATTAGGATTTAGGGTTAGGGTTTAGGGTAAAAAACATGTAATTAGGTTAAAAATGTGTAATTAGGTTAAAGATGTGTAACTAGGTTTTAGGGTTAGGGTTTAGTGTAAAAACTTGTAATTAGGGTTTAGGGTAAAAAACGTGTAATTAGGTTTTAGGGTTAGGGTTTAGGGTAAAAAACGTGTAATTAGGTTAAAAATTTGTAATTAGGATTTAGGGTTAGGGTTTAGGGTAAGAAATGTGTAACTAGGGTTTAGGGTTAGGGTTTAGGGTAAAAAATATGTCATTAGGTTAAAAATTTGTAATTAGTGTTTTAGGGCGCTTAGGGTAAAAAACGTGTAATTAGGTTAAAAAAATGTAACTAGGTTTTAGGGTTAGGGTTTAGGGTAAAAACGTGTAATTAGGTTAAAGATGTGTAACTAGGTTTTAAGGTTACGGTTTTGGGTAAGAAATGTGTAACTAGGGTTTAGGGTTAGGGTTTAGGGTAAAAAATATGTCATTAGGTTAAAAACATATAATAAGGGTTTTAGGTTAGGGCTTAGGGTAAAAAACGTATAATTAGGTTAAAAATGTGTAACTTGGTTTTAGGGTTAGGGTTTAGGTTAAAAACGTGTAATTAGGGTTTAGGGTAAAAAACGTGCAATTAGGTTTTAGGGTTAGGGTTTAGGGTAAAAACGTGTAATTAGGTTAAAAATGTGTAATTAGGGTTTAGGGTTAGGGTTTAGGGTAAAAACATGTAATTAGGTTAAAAATGTGTAATTAGGGTTTAGGGTAATGAACGTGTAATTCGGTTAAAAATGTATAACTAGGTTTTAGGGTTAGGGTTTAAGGTAAACACGTGTAATTAGGTTAAAAACGTGTAATTAGAGTTTAGGATAAAAAATGTGTAATTAGGTTTTACGGTTAGGGTTTACGGTAAAAAATGTGTAATTAGGTAAAAAATGTGTAATTAGGATTTAAGGTTAGGGTTTAGAGAAAGAAACATGTAATTAGGGTTTAGGGTAGAAAAACATGTAATTAGGTTAAAAACGTGGAATTAGGGTTTAGGGTTAGTGTTTAGGATAAAAAACGTGTAATTAGGTAAAAAATGTGTAACTAGGTTTTAGGGTTATGGTTTAAAGTAAAAACATGTAATTAGGTTAAAAAGGTGTAAATAGGGTTTAGAGTAAAAGACGTGTAATTAGGTTTTAGAGTTAGGGTTTAGGGTAAAAACAAGTGTAATTAGGTTAAAAATGTGTAATTAGGTTAAAGATGTGTAACTAGGTTTTAGGGTAAGGGTAAGAAATGTGTAACTAGGGTTTAGGGTAAAAAATATGCCATTAGGTTAAAAACATGTAATTAGGGTTTTAGGGTTAGGGCTTAGGGTAAAAAACGTGTAATTAGGTTAAAAATGTGTAACTAGATTTTAGGTTGAGGGTTTAGGGTAAAAACGAGTAATTAGGTTAAAAACGTGTAATTAGGGTTTAGGGTAAAAAACATGTAATTAAGTTTTAGGGTTAGGGATTAGGGTAAAAACGTGTAATTAGGTTAAAAATGTGTAACTAGGTTTTAGGGTTAGGGTTTAGGGTAAGAAATGTGTAATTAGGGTTTAGGGTTAGCGTTTAGGGTAAAAACATGTAATTAAGTTAAAAATGTGTAATTAGGGTTCAGGGTAAAAAAACGTGTAATTAGGTTAAAAATGTATAACTAGGTTTTAGGGTTAGGGTTTAGGGTAAACACGTGTAATTAGGTTAAAAACGTGTTTAACCTAATTACACGTTTTTAACCTAATTACACATTTTTACCCTAAACCCTAACCCTAAAACCTAGTTACACGTTTTAACCTAATTACATGTTTTTAACCTAAACCCTAACCCTAAACCCTAATTACATGTTTCTTACTCTAAACCCTAATCCAAAATCCTAATTACACATTTTTAACCTAATTACACGTTTTTACCCTAAACCCTAATTCCACGTTTTGAACCTAATTACACTTGTCTCTACCCTAAACCCTAACCCTATAACCTAATTACACGTCTTTTACCCTAAACCCTATTTACAGGTTTTTAACCTAATTACATGTTTTTACTCTAAACCCTAACCCTAAAACCTAGTTTTATATTTTTAACCTAATTACACGTTTTTTACCCTAAACCCTAATTACACGTTTTTAACCTAATTACATGTTTTTACACTAAACCCTAACTCTAAACCCTAATTACACATTTCTTACCCAAAACCCTAACCCTAAATCCTAATTACACATTTTTAACCTAATTACACGTTTTTACCCTAAACCCTAACCCTAAATCCTAATTACACGTTTTTTACCCTAAACTCTAATTACATGTTTTTAACCTAATTACACGATTTTATCCTAAACCCTAACCCTAAAACCTAGTTACACATGTTTAGCCTAATTACACGTTTTTACCCTAAACCCTAATTACACATTTTTAACCTAATTACATGTTTTTACCCTAAACCCTAACCCTAAACCCTAATTACACATTTCTTACCCTAAACCCTAACCCTAAATCCTAATTACACATTTTTTACTCTAAACCCTAATTACACGTTTTTACCCTAAACCCTAACACTAAAACCTAGTTACACATTTTTAATCTAATTACATATTTTTTACCCTAAGCCCTAACCCTAAAACCCTAATTACAAGTTTTTTACCTAATGACATATTTTTTACCCTAGACCCTAACCCTAAACTCTAGTTACACATTTCTTACCCAAAACCCTAACCCTAAATTCTAATTACACATTTTAACCTAATTACACGTTTTTTACCCTAAACCCTACCCTAAAACCTAGTTACACGTTTTTTACCCTAAATCCTAATTACAAGTTTTTACACTAACCCCTAACCTTAAAACCTAGTTACACATCTTTAACCTAATTACACATTTTTAACCTAATTACATATTTTTTTATCCTAAACCCTAACCCTAAACCCTAATTAAACGTTTCTAACCCTAAACCCTAACCCTAAATCCTAATTACACATTTTTAACCTAATTACACTTGTTTTTACCCTAAACCCTAACCCCAAAATCTAATTACAAGTTTTTTTCCCTAAACCCTATTTACACGTTTTTAACCTAATTACATGTTTTTACTCAAAACACTAACCCTAAGACCTAGTTACACATTTTTAACCTTGTACATAAACAAACATTCGTTTACAAAACCATAACAGAGCGGCAATTTAACAAAAATCAGAGTTCTTGAGCTACAAAACGCTCGAAACACAACATATGAACATAGCTCTGTCTGACCGCTCGGGATACTGGGACAACCTTTACACATGGACATGATCATCACCTGCATCATAAGAATCTAATAAGCTAATGGCTCAGTAAGAAGAAGCTCAGTTATAGCAATATATCACGTAGCACATAAGGCAGTCAATAATGCATAGTTCATTTAAAACATTATCTTTTTCCTCTTATGGGTACCCTCGAAGTATGGTATTCGACTGATGATGATAGGCGTCTGTTTTCGGAACCTGTTCATAATTGGCCAATAAAAGAAGCATCGCGGGGGTTCTCATACCGACCTTTCGGCCGATGATATTAGCCGCTAGCTCCCTCTTATATCGTGGCTTTATCTATCTTGGCTTTTACACCTCAAGGTATTCACCACTGTGGCTTTATCTATCTTGGCTTTTACACCTCAAGGTATTCACCACCCTCTGTTGGGTCCGCCCGTCCCTCCCGCGTCCCGTGCCTACTCGACCGCCAATCAAATACCAAACCTCTCTTTCAAAATCTTGTTCTCTTCACATGTATATCAATATAATGCAGCATAATCGCATGTACTTCAACATTTCACATCAAATAACATTCATTTCATTGTCACATATAATAAATCGTAAATCATCAACATTTAACACAATCGGCACATAATACATTCATTTCAAACAATTAACTCACATAATCATAAACATGCATAATATTGATTCTTACGATGCGTCAAAGAACACTTCTTCTTACCTTAAGTCGTTACTAATACAATCGCTAACGCTGACGCTATTGGAAGCTATCTATAGTGCTTCGTTGGAAGCTATCTATAGTGCTTCGTCTAGTTCTAGGAGTTCGATAACCTATAAAACGTATATATAACAAACCTAAATACAATATTCGACTAATATTCCAAATTCACTGATTAATTTGAAGAAACTAACGATAAAATACTTACGTGTAACGCGTACGTTGGTTCGTATATTTTTTTCCGAATTTTTCTTCCCTTTCTTTCTTTTTTTTTTTCTCTATTTTCTTTCTACTATTTCTCTTCTCCTTTTCCTTTTCTTATTGCTTTCTATCTTAATTCCTTCCTTGCTTCCATATATATATATATATATAAATAGATAAATGAGGCAAAGTTGAGGCGGCGGGAATGAAACTTAGTCACTAAGTTTTTGGTGACCATTATCTTTATATATTATATATATATATAATGTTGATTTAAAAAGTTAGAGGCGGCTAAGTTGAACCATTATCCTAAGTACTAATTATATATATATATATATTATATTCTTATAATTATTTACAGCTGCTAGCTTATTACGCGTTACATGTTTTTTTACCCTAAACCCTAACCCTAAACCCTAATTACATGTTTCTTACTCTAAACCCTAACCTTAAATCCTAATTCCACATTTTTAACCTAATTACACATTTTTTACCCTAAACCCTAACCCTAAAACCTAATTACACATTTTTTATCCTAAACCCTAATTTTACGTTTTTAACCTAATTACACGTGTTTACCCTAAACTCTAACCCTAAAACCTAGTTATACATTTTTAACTTAATTACACGTTTTTTACCTTAAACCCTAACCCTAAACCCTAATCACACTTTTTTAACCTAATTAGATGTTTTTACCATAAACTCTAATTACACATTTCTTACCCTAAACACTAACCCTAAATCCTAATTACACATTTTTAACTTAATTACACATTTTTACCCTAAACCTTAACCCTAAAACCTAATTACATGTTTTTTACCCTAAACCCTAATTACACGTTTTAATCTAATTACATGTTTTTAACCTAAACCCTAACCCTAAACCCTAATTACTTGTTTCTTACTCTAAACCCTAATCCTAAATCCTAATTACACATTTTTAACCTAATTACACGTTTTTACCCTAAACCCTAATTCCACGTTTTGAACCTAATTACACTTGTCTCTACCCTAAACCCTAACCCTATAACCTAATTACACGTCTTTTACCCTAAACCCTATTCACAGGTTTTTAACCTAATTACATGTTTTTACTCTAAACCCTAACCCTAAAACCTAGTTTTATATTTATAACCTAATTACACGTTTTTTACCCTAAACCCTAGCCTAAACCCTAATTCCACGTTTGTAACCCAATTACATGTTTTTTACACTAAACCCTAACCCTAAACCCTAATTACATGTTTCTTACTCTAAACCCTAACCTTAAATCCTAATTACACATTTTTTACCCTAAACCCTAACCTTAAAACCTAATAACACGTTTTTTATCCTAAACTCTAATTACACATTTTTAACCTAATTACACGTGTTTACCCTAAACCCTAACCCTAAAACCTAGTTATACATTTTTAACCTAATTACACGTTTTATACCCTAAACCCTAATTACACGTTTTTAACCTAATTACATGTTTTTACACTAAACCCTAACTCTAAACCCTAATTACACATTTCTTACCCAAAACCCTAACCTTAAATCCTAATTACACATTTTTAACCTAATTACACGTTTTTACCCTAAACCCTAACCCTAAACCCTAATTACACATTTCTTACCCTAAACCCTAACCCTAAATCCTAATTACACATTTTTTACTCTAAACCCTAATTACACGTTTTTACCCTAAACCCTAACACTAAAACCTAGTTACACATTTTTAAACTAATTACATATTTTTTACCCTAAGCCCTAACCCTAAAACCCTAATTACAAGTTTTTTACCTAATGACATTTTTTACCCTAGACCCTAACCCTAAACTCTAGTTACACATTTCTTACCCTAAACCCTAACCCTAAATTCTAATTGCACATTTTAACCTAATTACACGTTTTTTACCCTAAACCCTACCCAAAAACCTAGTTACACGTTTTTTACCCTAAACCCTAATTACAAGTTTTTACACTAACCCCTAACCTTAAAACCTAGTTACACATCTTTAACCTAATTACATATTTTTTTATCCTAAACCCTAACCCTAAACCCTAATTAAACGTTTCTTACCCTAAACCCTAACCCTAAATCCTAATTACACATTTTTAACCTAATTACACTTGTTTTTACCCTAAACCCTAACCCCAAAATCTAATTACAAGTTTTTTTCCCTAAACCCTATTTACAGGTTTTTAACCTAATTACATGTTTTTACTCAAAACACTAACCCTAAGACCTAGTTACACATTTTTAACCTAATTACACATTTTTTACCCTAAACCCTAACCCTAAACCCTAATTCCACGTTCTTAACCTAATTACATGTTTTTTACCCTAAACCCTAACCCTAAACCCTAATTCCATGTTTCTTACTGTAAACCCTAACCTTATGTCCTAATTACACATTTTTTACCCTAAACTCTAACCCTAAATCCTAGTTACAAGTTTTTTATCATAAACCCTAATTATACGTTTTTAACCTAATTACACGTGTTTACCCTAAACCCTAACTCTATAACCTAGTTATACATTTTTATCCTAATTACACGTTTTTTTACCCTAAACCCTAACCCTAAACCCTAATTACATATTTTTATCCTAAACCCTAACCCTAAACCCTAATTACACATTTTTACCCTAAACCCTAACCCTAAATCCTAATTACACATTTTTAACCTAATTACACGTTTTTACCCTAAACCCTAACCCTAAAACCTAATTACACGCTTTTTACCCTAAACCCTAATTACACGTTTTTAACCTAATTACACGTTTTTATCCTAAACCCTACCCCTAAAACCTACTTATATATGTTTAACCTAATTACACGTTTTTACCCTAAACCCTAACCCTAAATCCTAATTACAAGTTTTTTATCATAAACCTTAATTATACGTTTTCAACCTAATTACACGTGTTTACCCTAAACCCTAACCCTAAAACCTAGTTATACATTTTTAACCCAATTACACGTTTTTTTACCCTAAACCCTAACCCTAAACCCTAACTACACGTTTTTAACCTAATTACATGTTTTTACCCTAAACCCTAATTACACATTTCTTACCCTAAACCCTAACCCTAAATCCTAATTACACATTTTTAACCTAGTTACACATTTTTACCTAAACCCTAACCCTAAAACCTAATTACATGTATTTTACTCTAAACCCTAATTACACGTTTTAAACCTAATTACATGTTTTTAACCTAAACCTTAACCCTAAACCCGAATTACATGTTTCTAACTCTAAACCCTAACCCTAAATCCTAATTACCCATTTTTAACCTAATTACATATTTTTTACCCTAAACCTTAACCCTAAAACCTAATTACATGTTTTTACCCTAAACCCTAATTAAACGTTTTTAACCTAATTACACGTTTTTACCTTAAACCCTAACCCTAAAACCTAGTTACACATTTTTAACAAAAGTACATGTTTTTTACCCTAAACTCTAACCGTAAACTCTAAACCCTAATTACACGTTTCTTACCCTAAACCCTAACCCTAAATCCTAAGTACACATTTTTAACCTAATTACATGTTTTTACCCTAAGCCCTAACCCTAAACCCTAATTACATGTTTTTAACCTAACGATATATTTTTTACTCTAAACCCTAGTTACACATTTCTTACCCTAAACCCTAACCCTAAAACCTAGTTACACATCTTTAACCTAATTACACATTTTTAACCTAATTACATATTTTTTACCCTAAACCCTAATTAAACGTTTCTTACCCTAAACACTAACCCTAAATCCTAATTACACATTTATAACCTAATTACACTTGTTTTTACCCCAAACCCTAATTACAAGTCTTTTACCCTAAACCCTATTTACACGTTTTTAACCTTATTACATGTTTTTACTCTAAACCCTAACCTTAAAACCTAGTTACACATTTTTAACCTAATTACACGTTTTTTACCTTAAACCCTCACCCTAAACCCTAATTCCACGTTTTTAACCTAATTATATATTTTTTTTACCCTAAACCCTAACCCTAAACCCTAAACCCTAATTATCTGTTTCTTACTCTAAACCCTAACCTTAAATCCTAATTCCACATTTTTAACCTAATTACACATTTTTTACCCTAAACCCTAACCCTAAAACCTAATTACACGTTTTTTATCCTAAACCCTAATTATACGTTTTTAACCTAATTACACGTGTTTACCCTAAACTCTAACCCTAAAACCTAGTTATACATTTTTAACTTAATTACACGTTTTATACCTTAAACCCTAACCCTAAACCCTAATTACACTTTTTTAACCTAATTAGATGTTTTTACCATAAACTCTAATTACACATTTCTTACCCTAAACACTAACCCTAAATCCTAATTACACATTTTTAACTTAATTACACATTTTTACCCTAAACCTTAACTCTAAATCCTAATTACATGTTTTTTACCCTAAACCCTAATTACACGTTTTAACCTAATTACATGTTTTTAACCTAAACCTTAACCCTAAACCCTAATTACATGTTTCTTACTCTAAACCCTAATCCTAAATCCTAATTACACATTTTTAACCTAATTACACGTTTTTACCCAAAACACTAATTCCACATTTTTAACCTAATTACACGTTTTTTACCCTAAACCCTAACCTAAACCCTAATTCCACGTTTGTAACCTAATTACATGTTTTTTACACTAAACCCTAACCCTAAACCCTAATTACATGTTTCTTACTCTAAACCCTAACCTTAAATCCTAATTACACATTTTTTACCCTAAACTCTAACCCTAAAACCTAATAACACGTTTTTTATCTTAAACCCTAATTACACATTTTTAACCTAATTACACGTGTTTACCCTAAACCCTAACCCTAAAACCTAGTTATACATTTTTAACCTAATTACACGTTTTATACCCTAAACCCTAATTACACGTTTTTAACCTAATTACATGTTTTTACACTAAACCCTAACTCTAAACCCTAATTACACATTTCTTACCCAAAACCCTAACCCTAAATCCTAATTACACATTTTTAACCTAATTACACGTTTTTACCCTAAACCCTAACCCTAAATCCTAATTACACGTTTTTTACCCTAAACTCTAATTACATGTTTTTAACCTAATTACACGATTTTATCCTAAACCCTAACCCTAAAACCTAGTTACACATGTTTAGCCTAATTACACGTTTTTACCCTAAACCCTAATTACACATTTTTAACCTAATTACATGTTTTTACCCTAAACCCTAACCCTAAACCCTAATTACACATTTCTTACCCTAAACCCTAACCCTAAATCCTAATTACACATTTTTTACTCTAAACCCTAATTACACGTTTTTACCCTAAACCCTAACACTAAAACCTAGTTACACATTTTTAATCTAATTACATATTTTTTACCCTAAGCCCTAACCCTAAAACCCTAATTACAAGTTTTTTACCTAATGACATATTTTTTACCCTAGACCCTAACCCTAAACTCTAGTTACACATTTCTTACCCAAAACCCTAACCCTAAATTCTAATTACACATTTTAACCTAATTACACGTTTTTTACCCTAAACCCTACCCTAAAACCTAGTTACACGTTTTTTACCCTAAATCCTAATTATAAGTTTTTACACTAACCCCTAACCTTAAAACCTAGTTACACATCTTTAACCTAATTACACATTTTTAACCTAATTACATATTTTTTTATCCTAAACCCTAACCCTAAACCCTAATTAAACGTTTCTAACCCTAAACCCTAACCCTAAATCCTAATTACACATTTTTAACCTAATTACACTTGTTTTTACCCTAAACCCTAACCCCAAAATCTAATTACAAGTTTTTTTCCCTAAACCCTATTTACACGTTTTTAACCTAATTACATGTTTTTACTCAAAACACTAACCCTAAGACCTAGTTACGCATTTTTAACCTAATTACACATTTTTTACCCTAAACCCTAACCCTAAACCCTAATTCCACGTTCTTAACCTAATTACATGTTTTTTACCCTAAACCCTAGCCCTAAACCCTAATTCCATGTTTCTTACTGTAAACCCTAACCTTATGTCCTAATTACACATTTTTTACCCTAAACTCTAACCCAAAATCCTAATTACACGTTTTTTATCATAAACCCTAATTATACGTTTTTAACCTAATTACACGTGTTTACCCTAAACCCTAACCCTATAACCTAGTTATACATTTTTAACCTAATTACACGTTTTTTACCCTAAACCCTAACCCTAAACCCTAATTACATGTTTTTATCCTAAACCATAACCCTAAACCCTAATTACACATTTTTACCCTAAATCCTAACCCCAAATCCTAATTACACATTTTTAACCTAATTACACGTTTTTACCCTAAACCCTAACCCTAAAACCTAATTACACGCTTTTTACCCTAAACCCTAATTACACGTTTTTAACATAATTACACGTTTTTATCCTAAACCCTACCCCTAAAACCTAGTTACACAAGTTTAACCTAATTACACGTTTTTACCCTAAACCCTAATTCTAAATCCTAATTACACGTTTTTTATCATAAACCCTAATTATACGTTTTTAACCTAATTACACGTGTTTACCCTAAACCCTAACCCTAAAACCTAGTTATACATTTTTAACCCAATTACACGTTTTTTTACCCTAAACCCTAACCCTAAACCCTAACTACACGTTTTTAACCTAATTACATGTTTTTACCCTAAACCCTAACCCCAAAATCTAATTACAAGTTTTTTTCCCTAAACCCTATTTACACGTTTTTAACCTAATTACATGTTTTTACTCAAAACACTAACCCTAAGACCTAGTTACACATTTTTAACCTAATTACACATTTTTTACCCTAAACCCTAACCCTAAACCCTAATTCCACGTTCTTAACCTAATTACACGTTTTTTACCCTAAACCCTAGCCCTAAACCCTAATTCCATGTTTCTTACTGTAAACCCTAACCTTATGTCCTAATTACACATTTTTTACCCTAAACTCTAACCCAAAATCCTAATTACACGTTTTTTATCATAAACCCTAATTATACGTTTTTAACCTAATTACACGTGTTTACCCTAAACCCTAACCCTATAACCTAGTTATACATTTTTAACCTAATTACACGTTTTTTACCCTAAACCCTAACCCTAAACCCTAATTACATGTTTTTATCCTAAACCATAACCCTAAACCCTAATTACACATTTTTACCCTAAATCCTAACCCCAAATCCTAA
Source organism: Verbascum thapsus (assembly GCA_963669365.1). Taxonomy (NCBI): domain Eukaryota; kingdom Viridiplantae; phylum Streptophyta; class Magnoliopsida; order Lamiales; family Scrophulariaceae; genus Verbascum; species Verbascum thapsus. Next base: position 8,627,368 of record OY770112.1, read on the forward strand.
TTACACATTTTTAACCTAATTACACGTTTTTACCCTAAACCCTAACCCTAAAACCTAATTACACGCTTTTTACCCTAAACCCTAATTACACGTTTTTAACATAATTACACGTTTTTATCCTAAACCATACCCCTAAAACCTAGTTACACAAGTTTAACCTAATTACACGTTTTTACCCTAAACCCTAATTCTAAATCCTAATTACACGTTTTTTATCATAAACCCTAATTATACGTTTTTAACCTAATTACACGTGTTTACCCTAAACCCTAACCCTAAAACCTAGTTATACATTTTTAACCTAATTACACGTTTTTTTACCCTAAACCCTAACCCTAAACCCTAACTACACGTTTTTAACCTAATTACATGTTTTTACCCTAAACCCTAATTACACATTTTTAACCTAGTTACACATTTTTACCTAAACCCTAACCCTAAAACCTAATTACATGTATTTTACTCTAAACCCTAATTACACGTTTTAAACCTAATTACATGTTTTTAACCTAAACCTTAACCCTAAACCCGAATTACATGTTTCTAACTCTAAACCCTAACCCTAAATCCTAATTACCCATTTTTAACCTAATTACATATTTTTTACCCTAAACCTTAACCCTAAAACCTAATTACATGTTTTTACCCTAAACCCTAATTAAACGTTTTTAACCTAATTACACGTTTTTACCTTAAACCCTAACCCTAAAACCTAGTTACACATTTTTAACAAAAGTACATGTTTTTTACCCTAAACTCTAACCGTAAACTCTAAACCCTAATTACACGTTTCTTACCCTAAACCCTAACCCTAAATCCTAAGTACACATTTTTAACCTAATTACATGTTTTTACCCTAAGCCCTAACCCTAAACTCTAATTACATGTTTTTAACCTAACGATATATTTTTTACCCTAAACCCTAGTTACACATTTCTTACCATAAACACTAACCCTAAATCCTAATTACACATTTATAACCTAATTACACTTGTTTTTACCCCAAACCCTAATTACAAGTCTTTTACCCTAAACCCTATTTACACGTTTTTAACCTTATTACATGTTTTTACTCTAAACCCTAACCTTAAAACCTAGTTACACATTTTTAACCTAATTACACGTTTTTTACCTTAAACCCTCACCCTAAACCCTAATTCCACGTTTTTAACCTAATTATATATTTTTTTTACCCTAAACCCTAACCCTAAACCCTAATTATATGTTTCTTACTCTAAACCCTAACCTTAAATCCTAATTCCACATTTTTAACCTAATTACACATTTTTTACCCTAAACCCTAACTCTAAAACCTAATTACACGTTTTTTATCCTAAACCCTAATTATACGTTTTTAACCTAATTACACGTGTTTACCCTAAACTCTAACTCTAAAACCTAGTTATACATTTTTAACTTAATTACACGTTTTATACCTTAAACCCTAACCCTAAACCCTAATTACACTTTTTTAACCTAATTAGATGTTTTTACCATAAACTCTAATTACACATTTCTTATCCTAAACACTAACCCTAAATCCTAATTACACATTTTTAACTTAATTACACATTTTTACCCTAAACCTTAACTCTAAATCCTAATTACATGTTTTTTACCCTAAACCCTAATTACACGTTTTAACCTAATTACATGTTTTTAACCTAAACCTTAACCCTAAACCCTAATTACATGTTTCTTACTCTAAACCCTAATCCTAAATCCTAATTACACATTTTTAACCTAATTACACGTTTTTACCCTAAACACTAATTCCACGTTTTTAACCCAATTACACTTGTCTCTACCCTAAACCCTAACCCTATAACCTAATTACACGTCTTTTACCCTAAACCCTATTTACACGTTTTTAACCTAATTACATGTTTTTACTCTAAACCCTAACCCTAAAACCTAGTTTTATATTTTTAACCTAATTACACGTTTTTTACCCTAAACCCTAACCTAAACCCTAATTCCACGTTTGTAACCTAATTACATGTTTTTTACACTAAACCCTAACCCTAAACCCTAATTACATGTTTCTTACTCTAAACCCTAACCTTAAATCCTAATTACACATTTTTTACCCTAAACTCTAACCCTAAAACCTAATAACACGTTTTTTATCCTAAACCCTAATTACACATTTTTAACCTAATTACACGTGTTTACCCTAAACTCTAACCCTAAAACCTAGTTATACATTTTTAACCTAATTACACGTTTTATACCCTAAACCCTAATTACACGTTTTTAACCTAATTACATGTTTTTACACTAAACCCTAACTCTAAACCCTAATTACACATTTCTTACCCAAAACCCTAACCCTAAATCCTAATTACACATTTTTAACCTAATTACACGTTTTTACCCTAAACCCTAACCCTAAATCCTAATTACACGTTTTTTACCCTAAACTCTAATTACATGTTTTTAACCTAATTACACGATTTTATCCTAAACCCTAACCCTAAAACCTAGTTACACATGTTTAGCCTCATTACACGTTTTTACCCTAAACCCTAATTACACATTTTTAACCTAATTACATGTTTTTACCCTAAACCCTAACCCTAAACCCTAATTACACATTTCTTACCCTAAACCCTAACCCTAAATCCTAATTACACATTTTTTACTCTAAACCCTAATTACACGTTTTTACCCTAAACCCTAACACTAAAACCTAGTTACACATTTTTAATCTAATTACATATTTTTTACCCTAAGCCCTAACCCTAAAACCCTAATTACAAGTTTTTTACCTAATGACATATTTTTTACCCTAGACCCTAACCCTAAACTCTAGTTACACATTTCTTACCCAAAACCCTAACCCTAAATTCTAATTACACATTTTAACCTAATTACACGTTTTTTACCCTAAACCCTACCCTAAAACCTAGTTACACGTTTTTTACCCTAAATCCTAATTACAAGTTTTTACACTAACCCCTAACCTTAAAACCTAGTTACACATCTTTAACCTAATTACACATTTTTAACCTAATTACATATTTTTTTATCCTAAACCCTAATCCTAAACCCTAATTAAACGTTTCTAACCCTAAACCCTAACCCTAAATCCTAATTACACATTTTTAACCTAATTACACATTTTTTACCCTAAACCCTAACCCTAAACCCTAATTCCACGTTCTTAACCTAATTACATGTTTTTTACCCTAAACTCTAACCCTAAAACCTAATAACACGTTTTTTATCCTAAACCCTAATTACACATTTTTAACCTAATTACACGTGTTTACCCTAAACCCTAACCCTAAAACCTAGTTATACATTTTTAACCTAATTACACGTTTTATACCCTAAACCCTAATTACACGTTTTTAACCTAATTACATGTTTTTACACTAAACCCTAACTCTAAACCCTAATTACACATTTCTTACCCAAAACCCTAACCCTAAATCCTAATTACACATTTTTAACCTAATTACACGTTTTTACCCTAAACCCTAACCCTAAATCCTAATTACATGTTTTTTACCCTAAACTCTAATTACATGTTTTTAACCTAATTACACGATTTTATCCTAAACCCTAACCCTAAAACCTAGTTACACATGTTTAGCCTAATTACACGTTTTTACCCTAAACCCTAATTACACATTTTTAACCTAATTACATGTTTTTACCCTAAACCCTAACCCTAAACCCTAATTACACATTTCTTACCCTAAACCCTAACCCTAAATCCTAATTACACATTTTTTACTCTAAACCCTAATTACACGTTTTTACCCTAAACCCTAACACTAAAACCTAGTTACACATTTTTAATCTAATTACATATTTTTTACCCTAAGCCCTAACCCTAAAACCCTAATTACAAGTTTTTTACCTAATGACATATTTTTTACCCTAGACCCTAACCCTAAACTCTAGTTACACATTTCTTACCCAAAACCCTAAACCTAAATTCTAATTACACATTTTAACCTAATTACACGTTTTTTACCCTAAACCCTACCCTAAAACCTAGTTACACGTTTTTTACCCTAAATCCTAATTATAAGTTTTTACACTAACCCCTAACCTTAAAACCTAGTTACACATCTTTAACCTAATTACACATTTTTAACCTAATTACATATTTTTTTATCCTAAACCCTAACCCTAAACCCTAATTAAACGTTTCTAACCCTAAACCCTAACCCTAAATCCTAATTACACATTTTTAACCTAATTACACTTGTTTTTACCCTAAACCCTAACCCCAAAATCTAATTACAAGTTTTTTTCCCTAAACCCTATTTACACGTTTTTAACCTAATTACATGTTTTTACTCAAAACACTAACCCTAAGACCTAGTTACACATTTTTAACCTAATTACACATTTTTTACCCTAAACCCTAACCCTAAACCCTAATTCCACGTTCTTAACCTAATTACATGTTTTTTACCCTAAACCCTAGCCCTAAACCCTAATTCCATGTTTCTCACTGTAAACCCTAACCTTATGTCCTAATTACACATTTTTTACCCTAAACTCTAACCCAAAATCCTAATTACACGTTTTTTATCATAAACCCTAATTATACGTTTTTAACCTAATTACACGTGTTTACCCTAAACCCTAACCCTATAACCTAGTTATACATTTTTAACCTAATTACACGTTTTTTACCCTAAACCCTAACCCTAAACCCTAATTACATGTTTTTATCCTAAACCATAACCCTAAACCCTAATTACACATTTTTACCCTAAATCCTAACCCCAAATCCTAATTACACATTTTTAACCTAATTACACGTTTTTACCCTAAACCCTAACCCTAAAACCTAATTACACGCTTTTTACCCTAAACCCTAATTACACGTTTTTAACCTAATTACACGTTTTTATCCTAAACCCTACCCCTAAAACCTAGTTACACAAGTTTAACCTAATTACACGTTTTTACCCTAAACCCTAATTCTAAATCCTAATTACACGTTTTTTATCATAAACCCTAATTATACGTTTTTAACCTAATTACACGTGTTTACCCTAAACCCTAACCCTAAAACCTAGTTATACATTTTTATCCCAATTACACGTTTTTTTACCCTAAACCCTAACCCTAAACCCTAACTACACGTTTTTAACCTAATTACATGTTTTTACCCTAAACCCTAATTACACATTTTTAACCTAGTTACACATTTTTACCTAAACCCTAACCCTAAAACCTAATTACATGTATTTTACTCTAAACCCTAATTACACGTTTTAAACCTAATTACATGTTTTTAACCTAAACCTTAACCCTAAACCCGAATTACATGTTTCTAACTCTAAACCCTAACCCTAAATCCTAATTACCCATTTTTAACCTAATTACATATTTTTTACCCTAAACCTTAACCCTAAAACCTAATTACATGTTTTTACCCTAAACCCTAATTAAACGTTTTTAACCTAATTACACGTTTTTACCTTAAACCCTAACCCTAAAACCTAGTTACACATTTTTAACAAAAGTACATGTTTTTTTACCCTAAACTCTAACCGTAAACTCTAAACCCTAATTACACATTTCTTACCCTAAACCCTAACCCTAAATCCTAAGTACACATTTTTAACCTAATTACATGTTTTTACCTTAAGCCCTAACCCTAAACCCTAATTACATGTTTTTAACCTAACGATATATTTTTTACCCTAAACCCTAGTTACAAATTTCTTACCCTAAACCCTAACCCTAAAACCTAGTTACACATCTTTAACCTAATTACACATTTTTAACCTAATTACATATTTTTTACCCTAAACCCTAATTAAACGTTTCTTACCCTAAACACTAACCCTAAATCCTAATTACACATTTATAACCTAATTACACTTGTTTTTACCCCAAACCCTAATTACAAGTCTTTTACCCTAAACCCTATTTACACGTTTTTAACCTTATTACATGTTTTTACTCTAAACCCTAACCTTAAAACCTAGTTACACATTTTTAACCTAATTACACGTTTTTTACCTTAAACCCTCACCCTAAACCCTAATTCCACGTTTTTAACCTAATTATATATTTTTTTTACCCTAAACCCTAACACTAAACCCTAATTATATGTTTCTTACTCTAAACCCTAACCTTAAATCCTAATTCCACATTTTTAACCTAATTACACATTTTTTACCCTAAACCCTAACCCTAAAACCTAATTACACGTTTTTTATCCTAAACCCTAATTATACGTTTTTAACCTAATTACACGTGTTTACCCTAAACTCTAACCCTAAAACCTAGTTATACATTTTTAACTTAATTACACGTTTTATACCTTAATCCCTAACCCTAAACCCTAATTACACTTTTTTAACCTAATTAGATGTTTTTACCATAAACTCTAATTACACATTTCTTATCCTAAACACTAACCCTAAATCCTAATTACACATTTTTAACTTAATTACACATTTTTACCCTAAACCTTAACTCTAAATCCTAATTACATGTTTTTTACCCTAAACCCTAATTACACGTTTTAACCTAATTACATGTTTTTAACCTAAACCTTAACCCTAAACCCTAATTACATGTTTCTTACTCTAAACCCTAATCCTAAATCCTAATTACACATTTTTAACCTAATTACACGTTTTTACCCTAAACACTAATTCCACGTTTTTAACCCAATTACACTTGTCTCTACCCTAAACCCTAACGCTATAACCTAATTACACGTCTTTTACCCTAAACCCTATTTACACGTTTTTAACCTAATTACATGTTTTTACTCTAAACCCTAACCCTAAAACCTAGTTTTATATTTTTAACCTAATTACACGTTTTTTACCCTAAACCCTAACCTAAACCCTAATTCCACGTTTGTAACCTAATTACATGTTTTTTACACTAAACCCTAACCCTAAACCCTAATTACATGTTTCTTACTCTAAACCCTAACCTTAAATCCTAATTACACATTTTTTACCCTAAACTCTAACCCTAAAACCTAATAACACGTTTTTTATCCTAAACCCTAATTACACATTTTTAACCTAATTACACGTGTTTACCCTAAACCCTAACCCTAAAACCTAGTTATACATTTTTAACCTAATTACACGTTTTATACCCTAAACCCTAATTACACGTTTTTAACCTAATTACATGTTTTTACACTAAACCCTAACTCTAAACCCTAATTACACATTTCTTACCCAAAACCCTAACCCTAAATCCTAATTACACATTTTTAACCTAATTACACGTTTTTACCCTAAACCCTAACCCTAAATCCTAATTACACATTTTTTACCCTAAACTCTAATTACATGTTTTTAACCTAATTACACGATTTTATCCTAAACCCTAACCCTAAAACCTAGTTACACATGTTTAGCCTAATTAAACGTTTTTACCCTAAACCCTAATTACACATTTTTAACCTAATTACATGTTTTTACCCTAAACCCTAACCCTAAACCCTAATTACACATTTCTTACCCTAAACCCTAACCCTAAATCCTAATTACACATTTTTTACTCTAAACCCTAATTACACGTTTTTTACCCTAAACCCTAATTACACGTTTTTTACCCTAAACCCTAACCCTAAACCCTAATTACATGTTTTTATCCTAAACCATAACCCTAAACCCTAATTACACATTTTTACCCTAAATCCTAACCCCAAATTCTAATTACACATTTTTAACCTAATTACACGTTTTTACCCTAAACCCTAACCCTAAAACCTAATTACACGCTTTTTACCCTAAACCCTAATTACACGTTTTTAACCTAATTACATGTTTTTATCCTAAACCCTACCCCTAAAACCTAGTTAAACAAGTTTAACCTAATTACACGTTTTTACCCTAAACCCTAATTCTAAATCCTAATTACACGTTTTTTATCATAAACCCTAATTATACGTTTTTAACCTAATTACACGTGTTTACCCTAAACCCTAACCCTAAAACCTAGTTATACATTTTTAACCCAATTACACGTTTTTTTACCCTAAACCCTAACCCTAAACCCTAACTACACGTTTTTAACCTAATTACATGTTTTTACCCTAAACCCTAATTACACATTTTTAACCTAGTTACACATTTTTACCTAAACCCTAACCCTAAAACCTAATTACATGTATTTTACTCTAAACCCTAATTACACGTTTTAAACCTAATTACATGTTTTTAACCTAAACCTTAACCCTAAACCCGAATTACATGTTTCTAACTCTAAACCCTAACCCTAAATCCTAATTACCCATTTTTAACCTAATTACATATTTTTTACCCTAAACCTTAACCCTAAAACCTAATTACATGTTTTTACCCTAAACCCTAATTAAACGTTTTTAACCTAATTACACGTTTTTACCTTAAACCCTAACCCTAAAACCTAGTTACACATTTTTAACAAAAGTACATGTTTTTTACCCTAAACTCTAACCGTAAACTCTAAACCCTAATTACACGTTTCTTACCCTAAACCCTAACCCTAAATCCTAAGTACACATTTTTAACCTAATTATATGTTTTTACCCTAAGCCCTAACCCTAAACCCTAATTACATGTTTTTAACCTAACGATATATTTTTTACCCTAAACCCTAGTTACACATTTCTTACCCTAAACCCTAACCCTAAAACCTAGTTACACATCTTTAACCTAATTACACATTTTTAACCTAATTACATATTTTTTACCCTAAACCCTAATTAAACGTTTCTTACCCTAAACACTAACCCTAAATCCTAATTACACATTTATAACCTAATTACACTTGTTTTTACCCCAAACCCTAATTACAAGTCTTTTACCCTAAACCCTATTTACACGTTTTTAACCTTATTACATGTTTTTACTCTAAACCCTAACCTTAAAACCTAGTTACACATTTTTAACCTAATTACACGTTTTTTACCTTAAACCCTCACCCTAAACCCTAATTCCACGTTGTTAACCTAATTATATATTTTTTTTACCCTAAACCCTAATTATATGTTTCTTACTCTCAACCCTAACCTTAAATCCTAATTCCACATTTTTAACCTAATTACACATTTTTTACCCTAAACCCTAACCCTAAAACCTAATTACACGTTTTTTATCCTAAACCCTAATTATACGTTTTTAACCTAATTACACGTGTTTACCCTAAACTCTAACCCTAAAACCTAGTTATACATTTTTAACTTAATTACACGTTTTATACCTTAAACCCTAACCCTAAACCCTAATTACACTTTTTTAACCTAATTAGATGTTTTTACCATAAACTCTAATTACACATTTCTTATCCTAAACACTAACCCTAAATCCTAATTACACATTTTTAACTTAATTACACATTTTTACCCTAAACATTAACTCTAAATCCTAATTACATGTTTTTTACCCTAAACCCTAATTACACGTTTTAACCTAATTACATGTTTTTAACCTAAACCTTAACCCTAAACCCTAATTACATGTTTCTTACTCTAAACCCTAATCCTAAATCCTAATTACACATTTTTAACCTAATTACACGTTTTTACCCTAAACACTAATTCCACGTTTTTAACCCAATTACACTTGTCTCTACCCTAAACCCTAACGCTATAACCTAATTACACGTCTTTTACCCTAAACCCTATTTACACGTTTTTAACCTAATTACATGTTTTTACTCTAAACCCTAACCCTAAAACCTAGTTTTATATTTTTAACCTAATTACACGTTTTTTACCCTAAACCCTAACCTAAACCCTAATTCCACGTTTGTAACCTAATTACATGTTTTTTACACTAAACCCTAACCCTAAACCCTAATTACATGTTTCTTACTCTAAACCCTAACCTTAAATCCTAATTACACATTTTTTACCCTAAACTCTAACCCTAAAACCTAATAACACGTTTTTTATCCTAAACCCTAATTACACATTTTTAACCTAATTACACGTGTTTACCCTAAACCCTAACCCTAAAACCTAGTTATACATTTTTAACCTAATTACACGTTTTATACCCTAAACCCTAATTACACGTTTTTAACCTAATTACATGTTTTTACACTAAACCCTAACTCTAAACCCTAATTACACATTTCTTACCCAAAACCCTAACCCTAAATCCTAATTACACATTTTTAACCTAATTACACGTTTTTACCCTAAACCCTAACCCTAAATCCTAATTACACGTTTTTTACCCTAAACTCTAATTACATGTTTTTAACCTAATTACACGATTTTATCCTAAACCCTAACCCTAAAACCTAGTTACACATGTTTAGCCTAATTACACGTTTTTACCCTAAACCCTAATTACACATTTTTAACCTAATTACATGTTTTTACCCTAAACCCTAACCCTAAACCCTAATTACACATTTCTTACCCTAAACCCTAACCCTAAATCCTAATTACACATTTTTTACTCTAAACCCTAATTACACGTTTTTACCCTAAACCCTAACACTAAAACCTAGTTACACATTTTTAATCTAATTACATATTTTTTACCCTAAGCCCTAACCCTAAAACCCTAATTACAAGTTTTTTACCTAATGACATATTTTTTACCCTAGACCCTAACCCTAAACTCTAGTTACACATTTCTTACCCAAAACCCTAACCCTAAATTCTAATTACACATTTTAACCTAATTACACGTTTTTTACCCTAAACCCTACCCTAAAACCTAGTTACACGTTTTTTACCCTAAATCCTAATTACAAGTTTTTACACTAACCCCTAACCTTAAAACCTAGTTACACATCTTTAACCTAATTACACATTTTTAACCTAATTACATATTTTTTTATCCTAAACCCTAACCCTAAACCCTTATTAAACGTTTCTAACCCTAAACCCTAACCCTAAATCCTAATTACACATTTTTAACCTAATTACACTTGTTTTTACCCTAAACCCTAACCCCAAAATCTAATTACAAGTTTTTTTCCCTAAACCCTATTTACACGTTTTTAACCTAATTACATGTTTTTACTCAAAACACTAACCCTAAGACCTAGTTACACATTTTTAACCTAATTACACATTTTTTACCCTAAACCCTAACCCTAAACCCTAATTCCACGTTCTTAACCTAATTACATGTTTTTTACCCTAAACCCTAGCCCTAAACCCTAATTCCATGTTTCTTACTGTAAACCCTAACCTTATGTCCTAATTACACATTTTTTACCCTAAACTCTAACCCAAAATCCTAATTACACGTTTTTTATCATAAACCCTAATTATACGTTTTTAACCTAATTACACGTGTTTACCCTAAACCCTAACCCTATAACCTAGTTATACATTTTTAACCTAATTACACGTTTTTTACCCTAAACCCTAACCCTAAACCCTAATTACATGTTTTTATCCTAAACGATAACCCTAAACCCTAACCCCAAATCCTAATTACACATTTTTAACCTAATTACACGTTTTTACCCTAAACCCTAACCCTAAAACCTAATTACACGCTTTTTACCCTAAACCCTAATTACACGTTTTTAACCTAATTACATGTTTTTATCCTAAACCCTACCCCTAAAACCTAGTTACACAAGTTTAACCTAATTACACGTTTTTACCCTAAACCCTAATTCTAAATCCTAATTACACGTTTTTTATCATAAACCCTAATTATACGTTTTTAACCTAATTACACGTGTTTACCCTAAACCCTAACCCTAAAACCTAGTTATACATTTTTAACCCAATTACACGTTTTTTTACCCTAAACCCTAACTACACGTTTTTAACCTAATTACATGTTTTTACCCTAAACCCTAATTACACATTTCTTACCCTAAACCCTAACCCTAAATTCTAATCACACATTTTTTACTCTAAACCCTAATTACACGTTTTTACCCTAAACCCTAACACTAAAACCTAGTAACACATTTTTAATCTAATTACATATTTTTTACCCTAAGCCCTAACCCTAAAACCCTAATTACAAGTTTTTTACCTAATGACATATTTTTTACCCTAGACCCTAACCCTAAACTCTAGTTACACATTTCTTACCCTAAACCCTAACCCTAAATTCTAATTACACATTTTAACCTAATTACTCGTTTTTTACCCTAAACCCTACCCTAAAACCTAGTTACACGTTTTTTACCCTAAACCCTAATTACAAGTTTTTACACTAACCCCTAACCTTAAAACCTAGTTACACATCTTTAACCTAATTACACATTTTTAACCTAATTACATATTTTTTTATCCTAAACCCTAACCCAAAACCCTAATTAAACGTTTCTTACCCTAAACCCTAACCCTAAATCCTAATTACACATTTTTAACCTAATTACACTTGTTTTTACCCTAAACCCTAACCCCAAAATCTAATTACAAGTTTTTTTCCCTAAACCCTATTTACACGTTTTTAACCTAATTACATGTTTTTACTCAAAACACTAACCCTAAGACCTAGTTACTCATTTTTAATCTAATTACACATTTTTTACCCTAAACCCTAACCCTAAACCCTAATTCCACGTTTTTAACCTAATTACATGTTTTTTACCCTAAACCCTAATTCCATGTTTCTTACTGTAAACCCTAACCTTATGTCCTAATTACACATTTTTTACCCTAAACTCTAACCCTAAATCCTAATTACACGTTTTTTATCATAAACCCTAATTATACGTTTTTAACCTAATTACACGTGTTTACCCTAAACCCTAACCCTATAACCTAGTTATACATTTTTAACCTAATTACACGTTTTTTACCCTAAACCCTAATTACATGTTTTTATCCTAAACCCTAACCCTAAACCCTAATTACACATTTTTACCCTAAACCCTAACCCTAAATCCTAATTACACATTTTTAACCTAATTACACGTTTTTACCCTAAACCCTAACCCTAAAACCTAATTACACGCTTTTTACCCTAAACCCTAATTACACGTTTTTAACCTAATTACACGTTTTTATCCTAAACCCTACCCCTAAAACCTAGTTACACATCTTTAACCTAATTACACGTTTTTACCCTAAACCCTAACCCTAAATCCTAATTACACGTTTTTTATTATAAACCCTAATTATACGTTTTTAACCTAATTACACGTGTTTACCCTAAACCTAGTTATACATTTTTAACCCAATTACACGTTTTTTTTACCCTGAACCCTAACCCTAAACCCTAACTACACGTTTTTAACCTAATTACATGTTTTTACCCTAAACCCTAATTACACATTTCTTACCCTAAACCCTAACCCTATATCCTAATTACACATTTTTAACCTAGTTACACATTTTTACCTAAACCCTAACCCTAAAACCTAATTACATGTATTTTACTCTAAACCCTAATTACACGTTTTAAACCTAATTACATGTTTTTAACCTAAACCTTAACCCTAAACCCTAATTACATGTTTCTAACTCTAAACCCTAACCCTAAATCCTAATTACCCATTTTTAACCTAATTACATATTTTTTACCCTAAACCTTAACCCTAAAACCTAATTACATGTTTTTTACCCTAAACCCTAATTAAACGTTTTTAACCTAATTACACGTTTTTACCTTAAACCCTAACCCTAAAACCTAGTTACACATTTTTAACAAAAGTACATGTTTTTTACCCTAAACTCTAACCGTAAACTCTAAACCCTAATTACACGTTTCTTACCCTAAACCCTAACCCTAAATCCTAAGTACACATTTTTAACCTAATTACATGTTTTTTACCCTAAACCCTAGTTACACATTTTTAACCTAATTACACGTTTTTTACCCTAAGCCCTAACCCTAAAACCCTAATTACATGTTTTTAACCTAACGATATATTTTTTACCCTAAACCCTAGTTACACATTTCTTACCCTAAATCCTAACCCTAAAACCTAGTTACACATCTTTAACCTAATTACACATTTTTAACCTAATTACATATTTTTTACCCTAAACCCGAATTAAACGTTTCTTACCCTAAACACTAACCCTAAATCCTAATTACACATTTTTAACCTAATTACACTTGTTTTTACCCCAAACCCTAATTACAAGTCTTTTACCCTAAACCCTATTTACACGTTTTTAACCTTATTACATGTTTTTACTCTAAACCCTAACCCTAAAACCTAGTTACACATTTTTAACCTAATTACACGTTTTTTACCTTAAACCCTCACCCTAAACCCTAATTCCACGTTTTTAACCTAATTATATTTTTTTTTTACCCTAAACCCTAATTACATGTTTCTTGCTCTAAACCCTAACCTTAAATCCTAATTCCACATTTTTAACCTAATTACACATTTTTTACCCTAAACCCTAACCCTAAAACCTAATTACACGTTTTTTATCCTAAACCCTAATTATACGTTTTTAACCTAATTACACGTGTTTACCCTGAACTCTAACCCCAAAAACCTAGTTATACATTTTTAACTTAATTACACGTTTTATACCTTAAACCCTAACCCTAAACCCTAATTACACTTTTTTAACCTAATTAGATGTTTTTACCATAAACTCTAATTACACATTTCTTACCCTAAACACTAACCCTAAATCCTAATTACACATTTTTAACTTAATTACACATTTTTACCCTAAACCTTAACCCTAAATCCTAATTACATGTTTTTTACCCTAAACCCTAATTACACGTTTTAACCTAATTACATGTTTTTAACCTAAACCCTAACCCTAAACCCTAATTACATGTTTCTTACTCTAAACCCTAATCCTAAATCCTAATTACACATTTTTAACCTAATTACACGTTTTTACCCAAAACCCTAATTCCACGTTTTTAACCCAATTACACTTGTCTCTACCCTAAACCCTAACCCTATAACCTAATTACACGTCTTTTACCCTAAACCCTATTTACACGTTTTTAACCAAATTACATGTTTTTACTCTAAACCCTAACCCTAAAACCTAGTTTTATATTTTTAACCTAATTACACGTTTTTTACCCTAAACCCTAACCTAAACCCTAATTCCACGTTTGTAACCTAATTACATGTTTTTTACACTAAACCCTAACCCTAAACCCTAATTACATGTTTCTTACTCTAAACCCTAACCTTAAATCCTAATTACACATTTTTTACCCTAAACTCTAACCCTAAAACCTAATAACACGTTTTTTATCCTAAACCCTAATTACACATTTTTAACCTAATTACCGTGTTTACCCTAAACCCTAACCCTAAAACCTAGTTATACATTTTTAACCTAATTACACGTTTTATACCCTAAACCCTAATTACACGTTTTTAACCTAATTACATGTTTTTACACTAAACCCTAACTCTAAACCCTAATTACACATTTCTTACCCAAAACCCTAACCCTAAATCCTAATTACACATTTTTAACCTAATTACACGTTTTTACCCTAAACTCTAACCCTAAATCCTAATTACACGTTTTTTACCCTAAACCCTAATTACGTGTTTTTAACCTAATTACACGTTTTTATCCTAAACCCTAACCCTAAAATCAAGTTACACATGTTTAGCCTAATTAAACGTTTTTACCCTAAACCCTAATTACACATTTTTAACCTAATTACATGTTTTTACCCTAAACCCTAACCCTAAACCCTAATTACACATTTCTTACCCTAAACCCTAACCCTAAATCCTAATTACACATTTTTTACACTAAACCCTAATTACACGTTTTTACCCTAAACCCTAACACTAAAACCTAGTTACACATTTTTAATCTAATTACATATTTTTTACCCTAAGCCCTAACCCTAAAACCCTAATTACAAGTTTTTTACCTAATGACATATTTTTTACCCTAGACCCTAACCCTAAACTCTAGTTACACATTTCTTACCCTAAACCCTAACCTTAAATTCTAATTACACATTTTAACCTAATTACACGTTTTTTACCCTAAACCCTAATTACAAGTTTTTACACTAACCCCTAACCCTAAAACCTAGTTACACATCTTTAACCTAATTACACATTTTTAACCTAATTACATATTTTTTTATCCTAAACCCTAACCCTAAAGCCTAA